>ML795806.1:345798-390129 GCA_009831015.1 Picea engelmannii
GAGAAGGGATCTCTTGCCATAGATCCAGAAGGATCTCAAGATCCAACACATTCAGAGGAATGATGCAACCCAGGTGTGATTATTCTGATATACATCTATTTGTCATAACATTATCTTGATCAGTGTTGCATGTTGAAGCTATGGTCAAATTATTAGAAGGATTAAAATTTAATCATAGAGCTTATCCTCTAACCTAACCTTCTGTCGAGATAGCGTATTGCCTTAGTACAAAAGACAGGTTGAAGAAATCACTCGTCACTTGAGTGGAGGAGACCTGGAAGAAAAGCAAGCACTCATTCTTGAGGACAAGGCTCCAGGTTTGATTAATCAAGATTCAAAGGTACACATGACAAGTTGATGACTATAGTTGAGATAGCAGTCCTTGTAAAGTATTATACCTAATAGCATGTGAACATATAGAGGTATATGCTTTGCCTGATACAACTAACACCTCCTCTAGGAGAAACCTCGTGTGTTAGTTCCAGGTTGCCATGGAAGAATGCTTGGTCACAACACTATGAGAGTGTTTTTTACACGTCAAAATTACTCAACTGGATAAGTGTCGCATATCCCTCTCAATTGTCGTAAGTGTCACATCTTCCTTACAACTTTTGCAAGTGTCACAAGTTGTTCACAAGTGTCGCAAACATTCTTCAAGCATACTGCCATGCCGACAACACTAAGGAGGCACTTAAAAAATCTCATGTACTTGATTTGGAGAAGGGGAATTGATTATTTGAAGTCAAAAAACTATTGATACCTGAGAAGAGCTCTGAAACAAAGGTTCTGAGGGCGAGCGCTCCCCTATATCAGTCTTAGGAGTGCTGGCGCCCCCCTACAAGGCTTCAGGGAGCATTATAACACTCTCCTGCCCTTCTGAAGGAGTGCTATCCACTTTTGGAGTGCTGACGCTTCCCTCAAGCTTCTTAGGGAGAGCTACAACACTCTGATGCCCCTTTTTCAGGAGCGCTGCCTAATTTGAGGCAGTAGTTGGCCCGTTGAGGAGAATAAGGGGAGGATCTTTCAAGATTAGAAGGCAGTTGCATTTGAATTCTTGATTCCATTAGAAGATCCTTGATCTAAGGAAGAGGTTCCTCAACTTGTTCTAAAGATAACTCAAGAGGTTAAGCTCCTCTTAACCTATATAAGTAAGCTCTATGATGGTAAAAAGGAGGAAGAATTGCTAGCATGAAACCTATGATCTCATAGGAAACACACAGTCAGCCAAAGGAGAGTGATCAGTGAAGCTACTATTATCCAGGTTGTGGATCTTTCGAGAAAGGGTTAGACGAAGAGGACTCGACGAAGCTGTCGCATTCGCGCCTACGATTGTAAGTACTGCTGTCATTATTCTCATTAATATGACACGCTTGGCCTGTTTCTTTCTAGTTTGTGTCTGATGTTACATGAACTTATCATTGATAGATAGATCTGTTTTCAAGCTAATATCAATAGAGTAGGAAGTGGTCATATCTTGTTTATCTACAGGACTCAGCGAGGAGCAAAGGATTGGAGCGCAACTCGGAGCGTGCAGGGACAAACGTCGATAAAGAGGTACTTATGTTATCCTTCCTTCTCATGTGTTAGTTTGGATAGATTTGAAAGGAAGTCAGTGTCCAAGTTAAGCATTTTCTGTGTTAGAGTTAGGGTCAAGATCTTAGAGGCAATCTACCTGTCCGCAGGGAGATTTTCCTACAACAGAAACTGGCGACTCCACTGGGGAGATAGCCTCAAATCGAAATTTATTGTTTTGATTTCTCCTCATTGACCTTGTTCTACCCCTTGATCATTTCAGACCTAGTTTACTCCTCTTTTGATTGGTTTCATGAGCTGATTGGCTCCCTACCCCATCATACTCAGCCTACTTGTCGAGATTGAGTTGCAATTTTTGGAATTTTTTACATTTTTAGGAGTTTTTCACCCTGGTGCCCCCTGTGCTAACAGAGCGCCAACGCTCCCTAATAGACTTACATAGAGCACTATAATGCTCCTTTCCTTTGGCAACAGAGCGCCAGCCCTCCTTTGGCCAATAAACCTTCCAGGATTGTTTTTTCTAGGTTTTGCCTCTGTGTCTCTCCTGCTGGGTAACCTTGTGAGCCAATGCTTCTTCCCTTCCAGCTTGGATATCTGTCTTTTGCTTGAAGAACGAACATCTTGTTGTTTGGATTTCGTAACTTTCTTCACTATTGTTGTTGAGTTTTTCTGTCATTTGGAGTTTGAAACCCATGCATCATCTTTATCTCCTCATCAACTGAACGAAAAACTCTGGTGAAGGTCATAAAAGGCCTACAGATCCTTTCATTTTGATTTTAGTTAAAGATCATTGTTCTTCAACTTTTTCTTTTGGGTGTAAAGTTTGACTTCTCTTTGATTGCTTCTTTTCTTTTGCTTTTCATTTGATTACGACGAGAGGGTGTATAGTTTGTATGATTCTTGCGTGTGTTGGTTTGATTTTCATTCATCCAAGAAGAAAGTAGCAAGACGAGCCTTGTTTTGAATTAATCATTATTCATATGCAAACAATAAAAAGCATCTCCATGATTGATTATGCATGTTAGAAGGAATCTAAAAAGTTTTAGCATCACATCAAGATTTGATTGAGAATTTGTTTGAGGACATTCCTTATTAGTGCTTGTTAGTGAAAAGAACTATCTCTCTCTCCCTTAGATAGATGTTCATCGAAAAGAAATGAATGCTTATCATCTCTGATGCATTTTTGGGACTGAGTCGTAATTCCATTCGTTTCACTTCCATGCACCCCTTTTTGAGTAAAGAACAACTATAAAAATCAACGCTAATTAAAAATTATCTAGAACTTTTTCTTTTCTAGGATCCTCCACCAACAGTAGAATAGGCTCAGTACTTTGGATTAGGCTGTGAGCATAACTCTCCAAAGTTTTCCAAAACAAACAGTAGCATCCTGAGTTAGGGAGAGTCAAATCCAATCATCGTATAAGTCTGCCTGGGATCCCCCTCTCACACAGGGGTTACGCATGAGGTCACATTTAGGTGAGCTACGGGGACTAACCCTCTGTGGTTTAACTGATTGTAGTGGTCAAATCGTATTATGGGGGTCACTTCAAGGAAAATCCACAATTACTGCATGGAATCCTTTTAGTTGATTTTGGGCTTGATACCCTGCCTGTACGTTCGGATCAGACTGTAGACTGTTCCAGCCCAGGGGCTGACTGCGAATTGGTAACCTTAGTGGCCATAATCTTTAGGGTCTTACACAAGGTGACGGTGACGGGAAGTCTCACTGTACCTGAAGCAGACATTGGTCAAACTCACTCAGGATCCTTGGAGGGTAAATCCACAATTACTGTGTGGAAGCTTGCACCAAGGCGTAAGTCCGTTAAGAAGGTTTCCATTGTAACTGTTCCACCCTATCCCTACCCCTTCTGGACTTGATCACACGATGTTGGATTTCATCACCAACTAGTACGATCATCAAAAGAAGGTCCTATTTTCTTGGTTGTGATTCTTAGATCTCCATTAGCATATGCTGTTTCTTTTCGGTAGCTGGCCATAGATTTCTTTCGTCAACTCTTTTTCGCCAACATCGAACCTCCACGCCGTTCGCGGAGGCTACAGGGACTTCCTCCAAAAAATATGGAAGGAAACACCCCGTTACCCCCTCATTCCATGGAGGAATCTCCTCAACAGAGCGAGGTTCAAAACACTACAACTTCCCAGGAAGAAGTTCCCACTCCTTTAGAGAATTTTCGAATTGTTTCAGAATCTCCGGAAGCTTACCGCATTCCAGAGGGATATGAACGATGTATCCTCCATATGAATTCCACTGGTGAATTTGTTGTCGTCAATCCTTCTGACATTCCGGATGGGTCTCATCAAAACCCTTTAGCCGATGACCCTTTTTGGACCACAGACATTGTTCGGAGTCCACCACGCCTGGTGCGAGATCTTTATGGAACTGGGGAAGGTGTCGATGCACCTTTTTCCTACACCGTACCCCTAAATCATTTTACTGGTACCACCACTTTTACAGCCACACCGCCCGTTGGTACGAACATACCGTCTGTTGGCCCAAGGTCTACTCTTCCCCTCTAGATGACCCATTCTACAATGGTCCCTCACATTCCAACTATTCCCTCCGGTAACGCGATGGTCAATCAAGCTGTGATTGGCACACCTATAACACCAAGACCTACACTTCCTTTTGGCTTCATGGCACTGAATGATTTCACTGCCACCACTACCCAAGCTACCACTACCCAAGTTATACCGGGAAGTTCCATACCTATCCAGCAACCCGGAGGGACTGGTCTTGGTGGGAACTCTACCTCAAGCTGGGGGGCATCCTCCCACCGGAGGAAAAATTCCATTGGGGGGGCACCCTCATGTTGGGGGGCAACCTCAATTCAGAGTCTACCATCAACCACACAGACAAAATGTGTCTGCCGCACCTAATTCATGGAACGTCCTTTTTCAAGGAAACCCACAGTTCTCGGCAGGAAAAAATGCTCAGACTCTACAACAACCCCCTTTTGGAAAAATGACAAACCCAACCTATAACCCGCAAAACCCATCCGGTTATCCTCTACTCACATATGCTTCTCAAAACACCTCAAATCTTGTGTACTCTGGTCAAAACCAACCTCACATGAGAGGGCCCACTAGTTATAATTACCCACATAACCCAGTGATGGGCCCCATTGGTGTCCCTCTGCCACACCAACATTACCCACAGGTTAACCGAAAACTACCTTTTCTGGCTACCCTGGATCTTCCAGACTTGTCTCGGTTAACGAATGATCCTATTTATCATTCTCCGGTTTGACCAGCATTTCCAGCTAAACTTCCTTCTGATATCCCAAAATTTGACGGAAAGTCCGGAGAAGACCCAAACAACCACGTGATGACTTTCCATTTGTGGTGTTCATCCAACTCCCTCATGGACGATTCTATTTGTTTATGTATTTTCCAACGAACACTTACGGGTTCCGCAGCGAAATGGTATATTGAACTACCACGCGAATCTTTTCACGATTTCAACTCCCTCGCCATGTCCTTCCTCACACACTTCTAGTTGCCCATTCGATACGAGACGGGTACTAAACTATTAACCTCCCTTTGTCAGACAACTTCCATACATATCTCCGATCATATCCATGAATGGAGACGATGACAAAGGCTAATCAAAGCAGTCATTCCTGACCAATTGTTAGCAGAATGGTTCACAAAATCATTGTTTCCCCAAATCGCTCGTGATGTTGCCATGGACGGCGTAGTCACTAAGGAAGAAGCCATTGCCCGAGCTCAGTACTTAGACTTAGTCTATTCACAATCCGGTACTCTGTATGAGTTGATACCAAATGCTACCTGTGCCACTAATGATCCATCCAAACTGTTGACTGCTTCCCATGCGGATGGAGTTATTGGCTCCATCAAAACCCAATCTACTACCCAGTCGACTGGAACGATTCAGCGGCCTGCTTCGATGACCACTCCCAGCCCAACTGCACCTTCTTCTACACCCCCTCAAACTTAGGTCTCTGATGTGAATGTGGTCCAATCAACCCCTTCACAACAACTTGGGGGCAAGAAGAAAGCGAGAAATAAACCAAAGAAAAACAATAACAATGAACAACCCAAAACCCAACCACAAACCCCTGCTGCCGGAAAACAACCACAACGAAAGCCGAAATTCCCATGTCTCATTTGTGGAGATGATCACTACACTCGAGACTGCCCACATCACGATGAAGTGGCCAAACTTTTCAAGGGAAATTCACAACCCGCTGTGCTTACTCAGCCTTTTCCACAGCAGCAACCTTTGGTTGCACAAACCCCCACGCCGGCGGGAAGTTCCAACCAACCCCATGATGAGGCCTCGACAAGTTCCCACATTTACATGTTTAACGGGGTTAATCTAACCACTCTCTCTGCGACATATGACATGCCAGCTAAACCTGATAAGCCGAAGATTGCTAATGGTTCTCCGCTAGACCCGTTACCATCCTCTGTCAATCCTCCATCTGTTAGCCCTCCATCCAGGCCACTCCAGATCGAGAAACCTTCTTTTGACCCCATCTTATGCCCTCCTAAGAGCACCATCCGGAAATCTACTTTCAATCCCAGCTCACGGGCTGCCCAAAATTACAATATTGTAGAAGATTTGGCCCAAGCACCGTGTGCTATGTCTGCCCTGGAAGTTCTACAACACTGTCCCAACCAACGTAGAACACTCTTAGCCGCTATCGACACTTTTGATCCTGAGTCATCAAACAAACTCACGTTTAATCTGGATGCCCATCAACCATGACTCTCCCACTAGCTAGCTTCCCAAATCGATGTTGTTGTTCACAATCAACAAATCCATCGAACTATCCTGGATGAGGGAGCCTCTACCTGTGTCATGTCTCTAGCCTATTGGAAGGGCTTGAAATCACCCGCCCTTAACAAATCCCCTATGATGTTACACACTTTCGATGGATGAGGTTTTCATCCTCATGGATTATTACAATCCTTAGCCGTTCAGTTGGGCGGAAAAACTGTTACCGTTGATGTCGAGGTGGTCGATGCTCCCCTCGACTAGAACCTATTACTCAGAAGAAGTTGGTTCTACACTATGACTGTCGTCGCCTCGTCGGTGTTCTGATGTGTACAATTTCCCCATCAAGGAAAAATTGTCACCATCGATCAGATTGATTTCTGTACACCCAACGCTCGCATCCCTGCTACCAACAACATTCCTTTTTTGGGAGACCACGCAGTTACGTATGAAAGCGTTGGTGTTGGCTTATTGAAAGATTCTATCCTTATGGGTACTTTTCCTACACCAATTCCACCTACCGCACATCATATTGTCATTGTCAATATGGTCTCGACTATGCCTTATCAATCCTTGGAATCATCTGATCCTTGGATTGTACCTAGTCCTTTGGAATTCGATGTGCTCAGTGACGCTATGCCACTCAGCCCAGTCGAGGCCACATACATAGCTATCCAATCTGCCTCTCCCTCTTCCAACAATTCACATTCATTGGCACCAGATGCCTTTTCGATGCCCTCATGGTTGGATTCCCTATCATCTACCGTCGATTACATTTCCCATATTTTCCCTTCCAACGAATCGATTATGGAAATGCTTAGCATCGATGAATTACCCTGGGATGATAACCATCATCGATCCTCTTTTCTTCCACCGTTGGAAGAAATTCACAGAGACATACGCTCTGTCTTCCCACCTGATGTTACCGATTCTCCGCAATCTCCTATCCTCACACAAGATACTCTCTCTGAGGGGAACATGAGTAACATCTCCACTACGGTCGTGATCAACATTTCGATCAAAGAAGGTGTTGTGGAAAACATTAACCTTGGTGCTAATTGCACACCTGACGAAGTGGTCTCTTACATCGCTTTGTTTAAAGAATTCCACGATGTCTTCACATGGAGCTACGAGGAAATGCCAGGGATCAACCCTTCAATTGTCGCACACAAAATCAAAACTTACCCTGATGCAAAACCGGTTCGACAGAAACTTCGCATGGTTCATCCCAAGAAAATCACAGCTATAAAGGCACAAGTTGAAAAACTTCTAAAATCTGGTTTCATCTATCCTGTCCCTTTAACCGAATGGGTCTCCAACCTTGTTCCAGTTGCCAAGAAACAAGGGACCATCCGTGTTTGAGTTGAATATCGAGATCTCAACAAAGCTTGTCCCAAGGACAACTACCCTACGCCCTTCATCTATCAAATCATCAACAATTGCGCAGGGAGCGTAATCTTCTCTTTCATGGATGGCTTTTCTGGATATAACCAGATTGAAATCTTACCTGTTGATCAACACAAGACAACCTTCATCTACCCTTGGGGTACTTTCGCCTACCGAAAGCTACCTTTTGGCCTTAAAAATGCTAGTGCTACTTTCCAGCGAGCCATGTCATACGCTTTCCACGACATCAAACATTTAGCAGAACCATACCTCGACGATTTACCCACCCATTCGCTAAATCGATTCAATCACATTGATCATTTATGGGCAATTTTTCTTCGATGTAGGTTCTACCGTATTCGTCTAAACCCACACAAATGCATTTTCACTATCGAATCTGGTCGACTCCTCGGTTTCATTGTCTCCAAAGATGGGATCAGGGTGGATCCCTTAAAGATTAAGGCCATCTTAGCCTTACCCCCACCTACCAATTTAAACCAACTCCAAAGTTTGCAAGGCAAAGCAAACTTTCTTCGCCGTTTCATCTGTAACTATGCTGAGATTACTAAAGGATTTATGTGATTACTGCAAAAGAACATCCCTTTCATCTGGGATGCAACCACCCAACGGTTATTCGATGCTCTCAAGAATGCTTTGGCCCATGCACCTTTGCTACATCCCCCCGAATATACAAAGGATTATATCCTTTACTTGGCCACTTCTACTTCCACCATTGCAATGGTATTAGTTCAAGAAGACCCCAATGGCGAAGAACATGTGATTTATTATCTGAGAAAGAGTTTATCTGGATCTGAACTTAGACATTCTCATGTTGATAAACTGGCTCTGGCAGCCGTCATTTCTGTCCAGAGGTTCTGCCACTACATCTTATTATGCACCACCACAGTAATCGCAGACTCCAACCCTATGTAGCACGTCTTGACACGTCAATTACTTGGGGGAAAATATTCAAAATGGATCGTTATTCTTCAAGAATTCGATCTTGAGTTTACAAAGGCCAAAGACAAAAAATCCCTCGTGTTTGTCGAGCTCATCTGTGCTCTTCCTTGTGCCGATGAAAACATTGAACCTAGAGATTCTCTCCCCGATGAATCTCTCTTCCTCATCCGCACCTCTGATCCTTGGTACGGAGACATTCTCCCCTACCTTCAAACCCAACATTTTCATCCCAACATCTCTCGCGAAGAGCGTCGACGCATTCGTCACCACTCTCGCCATTATCTCATCATTGGAGACACCTTGTATCGTCGGGGTATTGACACCATCCTTCGGCGATGTCTGATTCACAAGGAGGATGAACGCATTTTGAACGATTGTCACCTTGGCGCCTGTGGAGGTCACCTTTCCGGGATGGCCACAACCCAAAAAATCCTATGTGCTGGCTACTTTTGGCCCTCAATTTTCAAAGATTGCATCGAGGCTATCAAAAAATTCCCACCCTGCCAACTTTTTAACAAGAAGGCATGCACCCACCCTACTGCACTGCACCCTATTATCGCCATCGGCCCCCTTGCCAAACGGGGTATCGATTTCATGTAGTGTAAGCCTACCTCAGCCGGGGGGCATGGTTACATCATCGTCGCCATCGACTACTTCACCAAATGGGCTGAGGCTATGCCTACCTTCCTGAATGATGGTCGTACTGCAGCTCTATTCCTCTTCAACCACATCATAACTCATTTTGGTGTACCACGTGCCATTGTCACTGACCATGGTGCACACTTCAAAAACCATATGATGAGCGAGTTACATGTCAAATTGGGTTTTCACCATGAAAACTTATCCCCCTACTACCCTCAAGCGAACGGACAAGTTGAGGCTATCAACAAAGTCCTAAAAACCATGATCCAATGCATGGTAGGGGAAAACAAGACATCGTGGCATTTACAACTGTTCTCCGCTCTCTGGGCCTATCGTACTTCTGTGAAAACCTCAACTGGATTCACTCCTTTCTAGTTGGTCTATGGCATTGAAGTTGTCCTACCAATCGAGTGTGAGATTCCATCACTCAAATTGAAAGTAGAACTCCTGCCCCATACTTCTGCTGAAGAAGAATGATTCTTGTATCTATCCAAATTGGACGAAACACGTCGCGATGTTTCTCTCGCCAATGAGGCACATTAGAAACAAATTAAGAGTCAATATGAAAAATCCATCCACCCTCGGACTTTTGCAGAAGGAGACTTAGTCCTCGTTTATGACCAAGCTCATGATAAATTGGGGACAGGAAAGTTAGAACCTGTGTGGCACGGTCCTTACATCGTGAAATGTGTCCTACATAGAGGTGCCTATGAATTAGTTGATCATGATGGAATTTCCCTGGGAGAGCCCCGAAACGGGCTTTACCTTAAAAAGTACTATGCCTAGATCACCTACCATCTGTACTTTGTACATTATTGTATTTTAGTTTGGTGTGTCTATTTCTTTCGCATGCTCAAGTCTTTACCATTGCCACTCATGATTGTGCTTGTGTTTTCATGCACAGATGACATCTTCCTTTCCTATCTTTTTTGGGTTCATGGATGGCGCTAGCCGACATACCCAGAATATTGCTTCGGCAACATGCGTTATTTACCAGTTTGACGAGGTGGTGAGTTCATGAGGCATCTGCTTAGGACAAGCAACCAACAATATGGCAGAATATCATGCTGTCATTGGACTGTTGACCCAAGCCTCCTCCCTAGGTATCTCTCGTATCATTGTGTACTTAGACTCCCAACTCGTGGTTTATCAACTCAACCGTATCTACGCTATCCGTAGTCCTATCCTACTACGTCTGCACTTACAAGTTCGCCATCTTGAATGAATGTTCGATTACATTGAATATAGACACATTCCAAGAGAACTTAATAGTGTTTCAGATTCATTAGCCAATTATATCATGGATCGGTATCTTGCCCACATATAAGATTTAAGGAAAGAAAAACTGTACATTACATGTAAATTAAAACACATCACAGACATCATCATGTACAAATCATTGGCATTGTAAAACCTTGAAGTTGTATATATGTATATATGGTGTGACTGAAATGTTTGTATTACATCAAAAAGTATGTAGAAGAGAAAAATATTGGGTCTTTCCACCCATACAACGTCACCTGACAAGGCATACAAAAATATGATCATCGGAGAGACTCTAATCTCCCTGCACTACATTGTGTTGCGAGTAACACATCACTGTGCGCACTACATGCCTCAATAGAGAATTGATATTCTCCGGTACTCCCACATTGTGCCTCTGCAGATGTAAAGGCACTTCTCCCCTCTGCAAAGGAGGAATGACCATCATAAGGCCTTGTATTTTTCTCTCAACCTCCCAGATACCTATCACTGGTACTACCGGATCTGCTGCAACCGGGACGCCCCTGCGACGTCCTGGTACTGGTACATCAGCTGGACGCACTGCTCCCTTGTCTGCATATTGCAAACAATACACCTGTTAAAACCCTTCTGCATACCCCAAAATATATATATATATATATATATATATATATATATATATATACATCAAAAAATTTAAAAACAAAAACTAGACAAGGTATGGCTCAGTCTCTTACCTGACATGTCCCAGTCTTCCCCCGTGGGAAAAATCAAATCCATGCTCCCATGGAAATCTACCTCAGCATAAGGGAAGTCCTCTAGCTACAGATACTGTTGGCTCAGCCAGACAAAGAAATCGCCAGTGAAATGGAATTTTGACTCTGATACTAGCCTTGGAGACAGACTAGTCCACCTCTCCATCCTCAGTTCATCCATCGGATGCACCGCCAGTGCTATCTGAGGCTGCATCTGAGGGATGCGCTCTAGAAAAAATGAGACCAAAAATGAGCCATAGCCAAACTACTTCTATCTAGTCCTGCACCGTGAAATCTGTTCCTTCACATTTCGAAGGAACCCTGCACTCCAGTTGAATAGTGTTGGTTCCAAACACTGAACGTCGTAAGCCACCTACGATCTTGATTCCATATGCACGCTAGTACTGCCTATCACGCTAGTGATAGCAAACAATATAGACCGGAGGGGCAGTTCTCAAATATCCTTGATAGGGATTCTACCCCCTACCAGCCTTGCTCCTGGGATACAATGGCATGCCAAGTACACGTCCACTTGTCCAGGTAGCGCCCTCTGCCCAGAGAACGATATGGGTACCCCTCTTTTCGAAAGGCTGTTCAAAAAGTACACATCTTCTAACTCAACGGTTAAAAGCTGTGTGCCAATTTGGAATCCTTGCTCTGCAACATCCCAGAGACCAATCATATGCTCGAGCAATAAAATCTCTCTCTTCATTTTCTACAACTTGAAGAATTTTGAGCAAACCACAAGCTTGCAAGGAGGCCCATGTACGAGGACTTCGCAAGGCGACTAAGTCATCCATCTCATGTTCCCTTTCTTTCCACTTGATCATGGTCACCGAAGTTATCTACAAAACAAAAAATCAAGAAATCCATTATTTCCACGTTTTGGCAATTTCAGCAATTTTCAAAAGCGATTTAAAGCATGAAATAAGATTCCCACATCATTTAAAAGTGATCATACCCTCTTTTACAATTACCACGCCCTTCCCTAGCCATTGAACTTTCATCAAATAACAATGAAAACATTTAAAAAATCAAAACGACTTTGTGGCTGTGTGGGCATGTGTGGGGGTTTTCTCATGGATTCCTTGCTAAAAAATGACCTGTCTAATTGACTATTGGGGCGTTGGCATCTTAGCCATCATTTTCTAGAACATTTTTGGAAAAAGAATCCCACTTTTTTATTGATTTTCAAAGAGGCCAATTTGGTTCTGTTTGGGGCAACTTAGGGCTTCATATTTTAATTAAATGATGCTATTAAAATGAATGTGAAACCATGTGTTTGAAAGAATATGAGATGGACACCTACCTGGTCCAAACGGCAAGTGAAATGGTGAACCGTAGCTCCAACAGTGAACAAAACAAGATCCACCACAAAATGAGATTCTCCACTACTCCAAAATCCTGTGCAAAAATGAAATGGTAAATAAAATTTTCATCGTATTGTTATTTATAAAATTTCATTTTTCATAAGGTATGGTCATTTGTGGGTTTCTCAAATAATATATTGGCTTCACTAAACCCTGGTTTGTAGTTTTGGCATCACAGGTTTTCTGGCGGTCCTGATGGATTATTTACCTTGTCGCATTTATGAGCATAGTCTTAGTTCGTTCTCGAGCTCGATAATATGAGAATGTAACCGAGTAAACTTTTATCTCTTTTTCAGACCTGTATGGAGACATGAACACATGAAAAAGGAACCCCCCTGGAGTCTACTTTAAACCCTTTTCAGACTCTCTAAACATGAAAAGATTGTCGAGTGACCTTGCTTCCTTTCACACTCGTTAAAATGTCAGAAAGGGCATCTTTCGAGCAATAGTTTACCCCTTTTTCGGTCTCGTTGGACTACTGTACGAAAAAGGAACTGAGAGAGTTATCTTTTAAGTTTTTTTCCAAACTCTATAATCCCGAAAAACCTTCGAGTTTTCTGTCTTTGGACTCATTAAAACACACATCGACAGACCCACATGGGACCGAACCCTTACTTCTTCTGGTTCATTAAACAAAGGAAGAGGAACTTACCAAAGGTAAGTTATATCGAGCATGTGTTATCCTCCTCGAGCTCATTAAATCAAAAAGAGGTACTCATCTATCTGAATGGGGGAAAAAATTGAAAGGATCCAGCTAAGCAGTCTCTTGAGAACATTATCCAACACTTCTTAGAGTCGCCCTTGAACACAACACTTTGTCATATGCATACATCATAATCCACTGAACCTCTGCACTGAGCCAATCCTTTGAGTTTCTTTCACTCCTTTGGGTCACCTGATGTAAGTTTTAGGATCCAATGCATCATCAAGTTTTGGTCCATGTCATGTTTTTGTTGTTGTGCCTCAGTGTTCAAGGGAAGTATCCACCTCGAGAGTCAGCCACCCCAAATATCTTGCCTCAAAACCTATGTCAGTCCATGTCCATTTGATTTTCCAATTACGTCTCCATGTTCGTTTCATGTCGTTGATGGGGGATACATCAAGGCCCTACCTCGATGAGTCTATTCATGTCGACTTCAACACATTATCCGGGAATTAGGCTTAGAAACCAGTTAGTACTTTCGGACCTGCATGCCTCAATGGCAGGCCTCCTCACGTTCGACAGTAGGTTTACATCATTGACCTCTGATCAGATGATTCCATGGATGTTCGACCTCAACTCATCTATTCACATTCGCTGGAATGTACTAGGTTACCTTGGGAATCATCGACATTAATGGTGATCTCCCTCGCACTTGTTAATGGTTCACACCATTGACCGGTAATCAAGTGGTTTCTGCCATGTTCGACATCAAGACATCTATTCACATGGTTAGAATCGTACCACATCAGGATTGGTAAGAATACCCTGGGTTGAATAACCACTTTGATATATTCTTTGCCCAAGTTGTGAAGGAATTTCCATTAGACAAAGAACACATACACTGTTACATAGATCCACTTTGTATTGGTCATGGCTATGTCTTGTCATATCGTAGATCCACTATGTATTCTTTGTGGCTACGATCAGTTCGAGTCATCAGAGTATAGATCCACATTGTATCTTCGGTGGCTATACCTTTTTATCAATACCATTATGGATCCGCAGTGTATTTTATGGCGGCCATATCTTGTCTTGATCACCCAAGCATAGGTATGCCTGCCTTGGGTTTTGAAATATGTCATGATATTTGTTGGGTGTTTGTGTGCAGCTTCCATCAGGTTCTCCGAGTCTATACCCTTGCTTGAACATCTACAAATTATTTCAGTCATCAGTCCGCATCTTCTACCTTCATACTTTGGGGGGCATTCTGTTACATGTCAAAATTACTCAACTGGATAAGTGTCGCATATCCCTCTCAATTGTCGTAAGTGTCGCATCTTCCTTACAACTTTCACAAGTGTCGCAAGTTGTTCACAAGTGTCTCAAACATTGTTCAAGCATACTGCCATGCCGACGACACTAAGGAGGCACTTAAAACATCTCATGTACTTGATTTGGAGAAGGGGAATTGATTATCTGAAGTCAAAGAACTCTTAATACCTGAGAAGATCTCTAAAACAAAGGTTCTGAGGGTGAGCGCTCCCCTATATCAGTCTTAGGAGCACTGGCACCCCCCTACAAGGCTTCAGGGAGCGTTATAACGCTCTCCTGCCCTTCTGAAGGAGCGCTATCCACTTTTGGAGCGCTGGCGCTTCCCTCAAGATTCTCAGGGAGCGCTACAATGCTCTGATGCCCCTTTTGCAGGAGCACTACCTAATTTGAGGCAGTAGTTGGCCCGTTGAGGAGAATAAGGGGAGGATCTTTCAATATTAGAAGGCAGTTTCATTCGAATTCTTGATTCCATCAGAAGATCCTTGATCTAAGGAAGAGGTTCCTCAACTTGTTCTAAAGATAACTCAAGAGGTTAAGCTCCTCTTAACCTATATAAGTAAGCTCTATGATGGTGAAAAGGAGGAAGAATTGCTAGCATGAAACCTATGATCTCATAGGAAACACACAGTCAGCCAAAGGAGAGTGATCAGTGAAGCTGCTGTTATCCAGGTTGTGGATCTTTCGAGCAAGGGTTAGACAAAGAGGACTCGATGAAGCTGTCACATTCGCACCTACGATTGTAAGTACTGCTGTCGTTATTCTCATTAATATGACATGCTTGGCCAGTTTCTTTCTAGTTTGTGTCTGATGTTACATGAACTTATCATTGATAGATAGATCTGTTTTCAAGCTAATATCAATAGAGTAGGAAGTGGTCATATATTGTTTGTCTACAGGACTTAGAGAGGAGAAAAGGATTGGAGCGCAACTCGGAGCATGCAGGGACAAACGTCGATAAAGAGGTACTTCTATTATCCTTTCTTCTCATGTGTTAGTTTGGATAGATTTAAAAGGAAGTCAGTGTCCACGTTAAGAATTTTCTGTCTTAGAGTTAGGGTCAAGCTCTTAGAGGCAATCTAGCTGTCCGCAGGGAGATTTTCCTACAACAGTGTTGACCTCATTTCATATTGTATTCCTTACCTTTAATCTTTTCTTCAGATAAATTATAAGTGATATCTCTAAAGGAGCTACTGTGATGATTGTTTGTGCTATATCTTTATATTATCAGAAGGATATTATTCTTGCTTGTTGTTTTGGTGACCTTGCTCCAGGTCACATGAGGAAGCTATAGCGAAGGTTGTAGAAGGCAACGTGATAAAAGAGAGATCATAAATGAAGCAATCATCAATGGAAAAGAAGAAGGTGGGTCACTCAGAAGCTGCCATGACCCACGCTATTGAAGAATCCATGTGAACTCTAAAAGATTAGCTCACATCAACTACAAGGCGCTACCATACATATGCAAAGTTGTCACAAGTTTACCAGAACTCAAAGGTGACCATGAAGGCGTATGCGATGGATGTGCACAAGGGAAGAACGTCAAGAACCCATTTCCGAAGAGGGACAACAAGGCAGAAGGAGTCCTAGAACTCATTCATTCAGATGTATGTAGCCCAATGCCATCATCCTCCAATAATGGGTATGTATACTATGTATCATTCATTAATGATTATTCTCGTAAAAGACCTGGATATATTTGAAGTATTCAAAAAGATCAAGGAATTCAAAGCCTTGATAAGAGAACCCTTCTATAAGGAAAATTAAGATACTCATGTCATATAATGGAGGAGAATATACCTCAGAAAAGCTCGTGAATTTCTGCAAAGATGTTGGGATCAAGATCCCCAACAAAACGGTGTAGCTGAACGGAAGAACAAAACCATGCTGGAAGTTGTGAAGATCAAGATCTTCCTATGTGCTTATGGGCAGAAGCAGCAATGGCAACTGTTTATGTGCAGAACAGATTATCCCATAGTGCACTTGGGTTCAAAACCCTAGAAGAGATGTTCACCGCAAAGAAGCCAGAGGTAAGCCATCTCAAAATATTTTCCTGTCCAGTGTTTATTCATATACCGAAAGAGAAAAGAAACAAGATGGAACCCTCCGGAAAGAAGGGAATATTTATGGGATACTGTGAGGTCTCCAAGGCCTTCAGAATCTACATACCTAGTCACCGCCACATTAAGATCAGCAGGGACGTGACTGTTGATGAAGAAGCAACACTTAATAAATCAGGAAGATGCCAGCTTAAAAAAGTATATGAAGAGGAACCCGAAATTCCCAGGATTGCAAGATCTGTGAGGGAAGTTCCCATAACTACAGAACCTGTAAGGGAAGTTGTAACTTCCCCCGATGAGGAGACTTCTGAAGACCACGACATAACAAAAGTTCAAGAACATCCTCAAATGACCTTCTCCCATAAAAGAAATCCTGCTTGGGCAAGAGAGCTTATTCAATATGGAGGGAAGTATGTTGTTCCAAAAGGAACCTCGAGACAGGTGAAAAGACCAAAGCCATTCTCCAATTACATGGCTTTGATATGTGATCTCCTAGATGAAGAGCCTACCTGCTCTAAAGAAGCCATTTAGAGAAAAGAATGGGTAGATTCCATGACAGAGGAATACCAATCCATAATGAAGAATGAAGTATGGGAAATAGTTCCTATATAGAAGAATAAAGATGGGGTATCCTACATATGGCTCTTCAAAATAAAACATGTTGCTAATGGAAGTATTGAGAAGTATAAAGCAAGATTTGTTGCTCGTGGCTTTTCCCAGAAGGAAGGCATTGACTATGAAGAGACATTTTCTCCTGTAGCTAGATACACTTCAATCAAAACCATTATAGCTCTTGCTGCCAAGATGAAATGGAAGCTGCACCAGATGGACATGAAGACAACTTGCCTGAATGGTGTTATCAAAGAGCAAGTGTATATAGAGCAACCCCAAAGTTTTGAGGTTGAAGACAATAAGTCTCATGTCTGCCGATTGAAGAAAGCCTTATATAGATTGAAGCAAGCTCCCAGAGCTTGGTATGGCCGTATTGATAGTTTCTTGACGAGCTTAGGCTTTACCAAGAGTAAAGCAGACTCAAATCTCTACTTCAAAATTATGGATAATGAACCAGTAATATTACTATTGTATGTGGATGACTTATTCTTAACTGGAGAAGAAAAGCTCATCGTTGAATGTAAAAAGAGACTTTCCACTGAATTTGAAATGAAATACCTTGGCCTAATGCATTACTTCTTAGGTATTGATGTATGGCAAAGTCCAGGAAGGATCTTCCTTAATCAAGGGAAGTGCACGGTCGAAATCTTAAAGAGATTCGACATGCTAGAATGAAAGTCCATGAATACACCCATGGAAGCAAATCTGAAGTTGTTGGTTGATACTTCGTCAGACTTGATAGATGCCACGTTGTACAAATAGATTATTGGATCACTGATGTACTTGATGAACACCAGACTAGACATTTGTTTTGTAGTGAACACCTTGAGTCAGTTTTTGGTAGAGCCTAGATGTGTTCACCTAGTGGCTGCAAAACATGTGATGAGGTACCTTAAAGGTACAATGGATTATGGTCTTAGCTATGATGGAGATCATGACTTCACATTGAGTGGATACACTGATTTGGATTGAGCAGGAAGTGTTGCTGACAAAAAAAGCACTTCCAGATGTTGTTTTAGTTTGGGATCAACCATGATCTCTTGGCAAAGTAGGAAGCAATCCAGTATTGCTCTCATCACAGTGGAAGCAGAGTACATTGCCACATGTTCTGCCAGCTGCAAATCTATATGGCTTCGAAAGTTGTTGACTGGCCTATTTGACTCGGAGATGAGAGCAACCGTGATTCTATGTGACAACCAGAGCTGCATAAAGATGACAGAGAATCCTGTATTTCACGACAGGTCGAAGCACATAGAGATCTGCTATCATTTCATCCATGACATGGTATAGAGAGGAGCCTTGAAGCTCCAGTACATTAGCACGGATGAACAGGTTGCTGATGTGTTGACCAAACCTTTATCTCATGTAAAGTTTGGACACTTTCGAGATAATCGTGGTATAGTCTGAAAGGACCCTCCCTGAAAGGGGGACTATATATTTTTTTTCCTTGCTTCTGACCTCGCTGTTAGACGTAAAGCAAGATGAGTCATTGCTTCTGACCTCACTATTAGACGTAAATCAAGATGAGTCATTGCTTATGACCTTGCTCTTAGACGTAAAGGATGACGCTATGTGTTCCTTTCTTCTGACCTCGTTGTTAGACGTAAAACAAGATGAGTCATTACTTCTGACCTCGCTATTAGATGTAAAGCATGATGCTGTGTGATTCCTTGATTTTGACCTAGTTGTTAGACGTAAAGAAAGATGATTCCTTGCTTCTGACCTCATTGTTAGATGTAAATCAAGATGATGACGATTCCTCTCTTCTGACCTCGTTGTTAGATGTAAAGCGAGATGATGTGTGATTCCTTACTTCTAACCTAGATGTTAGACGTAAAGCAAGATGATTCCTCGCTTCTGACCTTGTTGTTAGACGTAAAGCAATATGTTGATGTGTTCCTTGCTTCTGGCCTAGTTGTTAGACGTAAAGCAAGATGATTCCTTACTTCTGACCTAGTTGTTAGACGTAAAGAAAGATGATTCCTCGCTTCTGACCTCATTGTTAGACGTAAAGAGAGATGTTGATGTGTTCCTTGCTTCTGACCTAGTTGTTAGATGTAAAGAAAGATGATTCCTTGCTTCTGACCTTGTTGTTAGACGCAAAGCAAGATGTGACTGACACTGAGCTACCAGCTTAACAGCTGTGACATTGAGCTAGTGTAGTACTATGATGTGCTAGCCTAGTGCTGTGATGAGGTATCATTTTTACTGATAAATATTGATGCATATGATGATGGCATTCTTTCGAGAATGACGATGTTGCCGATGAAGAAAACTTTCGATGACTCATAAATATGCCAACCAATGTTCCAAGATGATATTGATGATACTGTCCTCCTGATGCCACTGATGATCCTGACCTCTCTCGCTCGATGTTGTTGAAGAATACCCTTCTTGTTAAGGGGGAGTGTTGAAATAATGTAACTGGAAAGAGTATTCTTATTATTATTGATATATTATTTATAGGATTAATCCCCATTGTGGATTAATCATGTTGGTAATTGTATTAGGACCAAATCCCCTTTTGCGGATTGGTCAACAGACAATTATAATAGGCAGAATAAGAATTCAGCCCCAGGAGTTATTATTGAGACCTAGAAATATAATAAAGGTGGGTTTACCCACCCAGATTAAGAAGTCGGCCCTTCCAGTGAAGAGACACTTCACACATGCCAGAACTTGTATAAATAAAGGAGGCTAGCACCTCATTTGAACAGAAATCACTTGCTCATTCTCTTATGAGGCAAGCTGCAATTACCAGTTGGAGAGAGGAGAAGAAGAGTGGCGCATATTTTGGGGAGGACTATCTGTATTGGTTTGAGTTATCTCTTGAACATTATATTGGCAATTTATGATAAGGAAGTTTTTGCTAGGTTTTCTTCCCCTAGAGGGTTTCCCAGGATAAATGTTGTGTCTCTTGTGAATGTGTATTTCTTAGTGATCTTGTTCTTATGATGCTCTTATCTATTGAAATGAAAAGAACTATAATAATGGCATAAACATTAACACAAGTGGCCTCCCATGGAGGAAAAGAAGAGGAACGAGGGAGAAAAAGATCCCATCAAGTTGTTTCTCATGGAAGCCCTTGTGCAACAGAGGAATGATATGTTGGATAATTTCACTCGAATCCTTCAACGATTATCGACAATAACAAGTGCATCTTCTTCAAGAAGTCACTTTGGAGATGCTACCCCATTCAAGGTACACGTTAATTTTGATATTCATGTATTGGAAAGTCATATCGATGCAAATGTTTTCGAAAAATGGTTAAATTTGCTAGAAGGTTATTTCTTTGTTCACAACTTTTCCGATAAAGAAAAGATTATCTTTATGCTCCTTAAGGCTCTTCCCCATGCCAAAAATTAATGGGAAACTTACTGGGAGAAAATTTCCATAGAGGAGTATGGAATATTTGGGGCCAAGTCCACTTGGGATTTTTATGGATGCAGACAAGGAGAAATATTACCTTATTGAAAACTATGATGACCAGTACATGAGATGGACAATGTTGCATCAAAAGTGAGACTAAACAGTGTTGAAGTTCACAAATACCTTCCATACCTTGCCCACCAGGATGGGTATCAATGAATCTAAGAAGAACTTGGTTTTGAAATACCGTAGGGCTCTACACGGGTACATCCAAAACGAAATGGAGTTGATGGACATCTCATCACTAGGAACCACTTATAGATATGTTGTCAAATTGAGCAGAAATTTAAGCAACAGAACAAGTGAGAATTTGGGTCTCCAAATCCGTAACAACCAAAGTATGGTAAGGGAATCCCTAACTCACAGAACAATCAAGAAAACCAGTCTAATGAACAAGAAAATAAGGGTAATGGGAAGATGAATAAGGACACTAGGAAGTGGTGTGATTTCCACAAAATCCCTTGGCACAACACCGATGAATGTCTCTCGAAATAGTCCTTGTTGGTTGAGCTCAAAGAAATAGAACTGAGCCCCGAATCAGACAATAATATAAGGAGATAGATAGTTGGTGCATAACCCACTGCTATTGTCATGACCACAACAATCCAACTAGAAGAACCGGAGGATCGTGAGGAGGGGGAGAAAATTTTCCATTCAAAAATGTGGGTGAAGGGGACCACACTACATTTTATTGTTGATAAAGGAATCTAGAAGAACCTCATCTCAACAAAGGTCATCAAGTAATTAGATTTGTCGATAACACCACACTCGCATCCATACAACATCGGTTGGCTCCGCCAGGGATGTGATATTTGTGTCATCCAACAGTGTCACATGTCATACGACATCAATCCATTCAAGGATGATGTATTGTGTGATGTTTCCCCACTAGAAGTATGTGATGTTATATTAGGCCAACCATACATGTGGAGGTGTCATGCTGTTTATGAGTCTCAACCCTGTAGCGTCATTGTTACTGTAAGGGGTCATCGATACACGATACCAGAGGTTGTTCTGACTACTATACCAACAAAAATGTGTGGCAAAGTAATCTATCATACTGAAAAATTTATCCTCTTCACAACCTAGTAAGAAGAGAATGAAACTGCAACCATTTCAACTATGGAACAAGACCTTTCTATCCAATCGAAGCAGATAAAAAATATTGTAGAAGAGCACCAAGATATTCCTACTTCACCTACAGGAGTGCCTCCACACTTCCTAGTCAAATAAAGTTATGATAAATTCCTTCATGTTGTTCATGTTTCATATTCACCGACAGAGTCCTCCCACACTTAGGAAGATCATGCAGTGAGATTGGTTCATAACATCCTTCAACAAGTTAAGCCACACAACTTCTTCAGCAAGGCAAGCAACTCACCAAGGTTTAGATTCATCAAAAGCTTCCTTAGGGACTTGAAGCAATGGATATCATTGATTCTTAAGGGGGCAGGATTGGTCTAGGAAAAAATTGGTGGCCACCCACCTATTCCACTAGCTCAAAATAAGGGTTTCCACCTTGGCAGTGTTTCTACAACTTTTCGAGTCCTAAACTTCGAGGGTTTTTTTGAGGTCCTAAACAATGTTTTTCGGGCCCACCATAGTCACACTATAGGATCTAGCCAACGTGATGGAAAAATGTGTATTCCTAAGATATACCTTTCGAACGAGCTATCATATGCCCCCAAAATAGAACGTACGCAAAATTTACGCCCTTGGGAAGTTGATGTACCAACTTACCCCATCGGGGCCCACATGACTTTTGGTGTTTCATCATCCGGGGTTAAGGTTTTGGAGTTTCTTTATGTTAAAAAGGCCTCTAGAGCTTCGTTGTAAACATCATCATCATCTTGTGAATGAGCATATCCATCACATCTCTTCTCAGAGATAAATTGCCACCATTTTACTGAGTCATTCACTCTGTGATTTTACAGTTTCTATATGTTCTCTCTTTAAGAAAAATTGTGCATTATTGTATCTCTATGTTTATTGGAATATTTCAATGTATCTCAAAATATCTCTATATATTTCATTGTTATATCTCTGCCTTCATTTCATTCTCAAAATAATCTGGATCAAGCTTAGAGTCGGTATATGAATAGATGCAAACAGTTGATAGACACCATGGATAGTGGGTATGGAGATTCTCCTCTGGCATATCATGGGATGCACTGTGAATATGGTGGATATATTTTGGATTACATGGCAAACCCATTGAGAGAACAAGAATTTTGGAAGTCACCAACTGTCAAGAAATATGGCCTCAGTTCTAAGTGGGAGGCATGGGGTATGCCTTGTGAATCATCCCCACTATGATCGACTATTGGTGGATCTCATTGCTTATCTTTCTGGGGTCCATCCTAGTCAGGGATTTCTTTCATATTAGGATTGGAGGATTCACCGAGCCTCGGTGGATATTCCTAGATGTCTCAAGTGGAGGGTCGATATTGTGTTAGTATCTCCCCCATGCCTCATGAGGTTGACCCATATCTTCTCTCTACTTGGTCGTTATAAGCATTGTCTCTAGCCTCAGATTTCGTAAAAGGCTTTGGGTCTCTAGCCCTTGGATTCCTAGGGTCTCTCCCAACTTCTAAAATCTTTGGCTATGACTCCCCAAATTTCTTTACTTTGATGGAATAGTATGGAGCTCACCCCCAGAGAAGTGGGTCATTTCCATTGAAGGTGACTTTCATAAACTCTATTTTGGTTTCCACTGCTCCCCCTATAGGGGTTTTAAGGAAAGAAACCCTTTTTTTACTGGAAAAGAACATGTACCAGAGGTGAAACCTTAGGGTCAAGGGGTGATTTCTCCCTCTTGTAGTTTGTCTACTCCCAAGTGTCGAAGGAATAAGGGAATGAAATCCCATGGGGAGGAAAAATTATTTTTGGGAATAGATATCTCCAATCCCGAGGTCATGGTTGATACACTACTTGTGGGTATGGAAAGGGGAAGAAGTTTCAATGCAAAGTTACTAAAGGAGTGGGCCAATAGATCCTGGAAGGTGACCCTTGTCTAGGCTCCCTCAATTTGAACTCTTACGTGAGGATGGTTCAACTTCAAATTCAGGAACTCAAGCGAGGTGGATTGGGTATTAAAATAGCCATGGTGTATTGACTCTATGCCCATACTATTAAAACATTGGTCTTCTATGTTTGATGCGAGTAAGGAAAGGATTGATATTGTTCCTATTTGGCTAAGGATTCTAGGGATACTAATGGAATTTTGGGCCCAAAAAAGTTTCACATAGATTGGGAATGCGATCAACTCTTTTATAGAAGAAGATATGTCTTTAATGGAATGAGGAGAGATGGGGATTTATAGGATTTCGATATTGCTAGATTTAAGAGAATGTTTACTTGAAGACTTAAACCTCATAGCCGGAGAAAAAACATTCAAGCAAAGGATTGATTATGAAGGG
Source organism: Picea engelmannii (assembly GCA_009831015.1). NCBI lineage: Eukaryota > Viridiplantae > Streptophyta > Pinopsida > Pinales > Pinaceae > Picea > Picea engelmannii. The sequence continues at coordinate 369,941 of ML795806.1, forward strand.
ATTCCCTTCAGGTGCAAAAATGTCACCATTATGGCCATAATGAAAATGATTTCAATATTCCATTTCATGAGAAGTTAGGAAAAGTCAGGGAGGGTCTCTCATACTCTTTAAGGAAATGACCATCCACTCTAGGAGAAGAGAACTATGTCCATCCTGAGAATAGTGTTGGTTCTCCTCGTCCTACTCAACATCATATCTTAATACTCATTTGGTGGTGAATTCAAGGGCCTAAGAAATAACAGAAGTTGGTAGAGTAGTGACCTAAGAGGATATGATACATGCTATGGAGTTCCATATGGAATGCATGCCTCAATTGGGTAATAACAAAATTCCCTAGCCCACTTTCAATATATTAATAAATTATGTTTCTCTTCTTGGAAAAGAATCGTTAGGAACTTTGAAAAGTTTTCCTTCCATGCATCAAGATTCCTTCTTTCTTCCTCCCTCGATTCTAGTCCCCCTACCTCTCTCCGAACTCACCACCTCGATGGTCCCCATATCCACCCATGTGAAAATTTATGAGGTTTCTAATAACTCAATGGAATCAATGGATTTAGAAGAGGACCATATTTCATATCAAGTAAGAAATAGATACATTCTCCATTCCCTTCCACTCTCTAAAAATTATGAGGGACTTGGTCTCAATCCCCTCCCTTCCTCGGGGGCCTCTAGTAGAGGGAGGAAATACTTATTGCACAAAGCATCAAAAGGGCACTTGTGGATTTTGCAGTGGGAAGACAACCTTCCCTTAAAGGGGTGCATAGAGCATAGACCTCCCCTAAAGGGTTTCAGCCATGAAAATTATCTCATTAAACTATCGAGGGTTGTTGAGCCCTCTTTAAAAACTCACCCTTAAGAAATTGGTTGAGATCAACCAACCCAATATTCTTCTTCTACAGGAAACTATGGGGAATGGCCCCAATGTAGAGTTTCTCCTAGAATCCCTTTTTAAGAACTGGAGTTTCTCATGTATGGATTCTAGTGGTATATCTGGTGGAATGGATTTGGGGTGGAATAACAATTGTATTAAAATCCTAAATCAGTGGGGATTTGAATCAGGACAAGGGATCGACATTTTATCCTTTGAACTTGGGAATAAATTTATAGTCTTAAAACTTTACAAGCCCTATTTGGATCAGGCCTCTTTCTGGGAAGCTCTCTTCAACAAGTATTTATCTAAGTATGAGGCCCTAATTATAGGATGGGACCTAAATTTTTCTTTGGGGATGGATGAAGTGTGGCTCGCGAGAGCCAAATCTGATCCATTAGCAGACTTCTTCAAATTCCATATATAAAGGAAAATATTGATTGATGTTCCACTAGTTTTTCTTAGCTCTACATGGAGGAACAATAAGGTTGGAGAAGAAAGAATTTCTAAGCGTATTGATCAGTGTTTGGTCTCATAATGCTTATTAAAAGGATATCTTCACTTAAGGAAATGGGTGGGTAGAGGAGGGGAATCAAATCATTTCCCAACATTTCTAGAACTAGCTAGTGGGATGAAAATCCAACAAGTCCTTTCATATTCAAATTTGGATGGCTTAAAAAGGAAACTTTATTGGAACTGTTAAAAGAGAATTGGATCCCTCCTGACTCAAACTTGGGGGAATCGAATACTGCCCACTTCTCATCCAATACAAAGAAGCTTAAACAAGTAATAATCACATGGGAACATAAAAAAATAGTTAGAGAGGAGTGAGAGCTAAAGGATGTAGAATATGCTTTAAACACCATCTATGAGTTTGTTGATGGAGGGAAAAATTCCCTTGAATCCAAATATTACCTCCTTCAACTTGAAAAGAATAATAGAAAAATACTATAAGACAAAGAGGCGGCATGGAGGTTGAAAAGTAGAGTGATCTGGATGGAAAAAGGATACAAGAATACCAAATGTTTCCAATCTTATTCCAAAGTTAGGAAGCTCTCCAATACGATATGGACTATGGAAAATAGTCAAGGGAGAGAAGTATATACTTTCGATAAACTAGTTAAGCTAGGAAAGAGCCATTTCTCATCCCTCTTCAAAGCAGACAACATGTCCACTATGGATGAAATAGTTAGATTGGTTAGTTTTTTCCCTGGGTTTGTAGATGAAGAAGGCAACAGAGGAATAATGGATAAGTCATTGAGGAAAAAATTAAGGAAGTGCTTCATGGATTTCACAAATACAAAATTCCAGGACCCGAAAACTAGACGGTTGAATTCTTTATAGGTCTTTTTGAACTGATTGGGAAAGATATATTAGAGGTGATGGAAGAATCCAAGAGGACATGTCACATACATGCCCCTCTAAATTCTACATTCATTTCCCTAATCCCTAAAATGGAAAACCCTCAATCCTTTGAGGATTTCCATCCAATATCCCTCTACAATTTTATTTACAAAGTGATAACAAACATTATTGCAAGAAGGATAAAGCCCATCCTATCGGCCTCTATCTCCGAGGAACAATTCAGTTTTTTGGAAGGTAGGAAGATCTATGAGGCTATCGGGATGGCTCAGGAAGGTCTAAACAATTTGAAGATAAGAAAGCTAAAAGGTGATGTTTTCAATATTGATTTATCTAAATCCTATGACAGAGTAAATTGCCTTTTTATCTGTATCCTCCTAACTCACTTGGGATTTGAAGTTCCTTTTACCAATTGGGTCATGATTTGTATCTCATCCATTTCCTTTGATGTTCTCATCAATGGTTCAGCCTCTCCATTTTTTTATCCTAAAAGAGGAACTATACAAGACATCCCTCTATCCCCATTGTTTTTCCTCCTGATGGAAGAAGGCCTAAGCCATTCCCTTTCTGATGCAAAAGCTTGAGGGATATTTCATGGCATTCACATTTCTCACTCTTTTTTCTTAAATCACATGTTATTTGTGGATGATTTACTAATTTTCTGTGATGGTCAGAGGGATGATGTTGAATCTCTCACAAACGTACTAACACTCTTCAGTAGAGCCACAAGCATGTAGATTAATGTCAGGAATTCCACATTATCAGTACGCAACATGAATGAAAAAGAAAACAACTATTATACAACCCTTTTCTAATTTGAAGTCAAGGATATAGACCTAGGGATAAAATATACGAGATTTAAATTAAAGCCTAATTGTTACTTAAAATTGAATTGGTCTTGGATAATCACTAAGTTGGAAAAAAAGCTGAAGTTATAGAGCCACAAATCACTCTCTCATGTTGGTTGTCTAGTTTTGGTTAAATTTGTGTTGGAGGCCATCCCTATTTACTTGATTTCCCTATCTTGGATACCTAAAGGAATTTTGGAAAAACCTCATAGGATGTGCTTCAAATTTCTTTGGGCAGGAATAAAGGACAATTTTTTGTTTCCTTGGGTAAGGTGGGAATCATTGGCGATTCCAAAATATCTAAGGGGATGGGGACTGAAGAACATATTTATCTTCTCAAAATCTCTCGAAACAAATCCCAGTTGGAGATTAATTATAGTATATATCCTATGGACCAATGTTGTCAATAAAAAATACACCAGGTCAGACTCCATATTAGACTGGATGAGGAACCCAATTAAAAAATTGACCAATTTATCAATAATTTGGAGGGCTACCCTAAACGATTTTGATGTAGTGGGATATGGGTTGGCTTGGTGTATTAGGGATGGGACCAAGGTTCTTATTGGGGTTGATATGTGGCCAAAAAGTGAGGGAAACCACATCTTATTTCTTGAATTGATTCAATCCCTTCAGGAACATGGATTCTTCCATATCAATTAGGTGGTTGATCCTGCCCAAACTACAATATGGGGCTAATATTGGTACGATGCAAATTATCTAGATCTAGTTGAGGATATCTCGTCTCAATGGTACAATTATGTTCAAGCTCTCAAAGCTTCCCACATTTGAATAGTTGACCATGAATATGAACTTATCTAGTAGATATCCTCATTTGCGTATTACACCCCAAAATTGGGCTACATTCATCTAAACATTGGTCATCACCTTAGGGAGCCACTCTGGTGGTGGAAAAGTTTGTGGAAGATTCATCACCCACATAAAGAAAGAATATTTATGTGGTGATTAATAGTCAACAAAATATCAACTTGGGAAAAGATGAGAAACAAGAAGTTGGAAGGACTTGGGTGGTGCTATTTATGTAAATCATACAATGAGACTACCCATCACCTTTTCCTTCTTTCTCCCTTTGTTCACCAGATTTGGAAAGAACTTTCACTAGCTTTGGGATAGAATTTGGTATGGGTAGGAAAATCAGTAGAACAAACTAGGAAAGACTCGTCCTTAGATAGATCCAAAATAAGGGTTAAAGCACTCACACTCATTGTGGCTTGGGGGTTCTGGCTAGGGAAAAAAACCCCACCCCAGACCTTGTTGCAACATAGGGCTCAATATTCTTTCTATTTTTCCTCAAGAAAAAAATGAAGGTCTCGTCAGAGTTCCTTCCTCGCTGCAAATTGATCACTCTATCCCTGTTTTTTTTTTATGAGGCATCCCAAAACAACAACCAATCTTGTGGGGCAGGGGCTCTCCTCTACTTCTCAGAATAAAATTTCTTCAAGTTAGCAATGGGGCTGGGAAATGGAACAAATAATTTTGTTGAAATAATGGCCTTAAAGGTTCTCCTTCTCTTTTCCAAAGAAAAATAAGTTCACTCTATGAAAATATTTGGGAATTCTATGCTTTTTATAAATTGGTAAAGGAAATGACAATAATGTCACAACATTCAACTACTTACTATTCTCAAAGAAGTTCTCATATTAGCGGACACTTTTGATTTTATTTCTTTACATCATGTCTGCAGGAGCCATAATAGAGAGGCAAACTGATTATGTAAAGAGGGATTACATATGTCTTATGGGAAATGGATAATCACTGAAGTTAAGGAGGGAGATCATTATTCCTATTACCACAGACCTTTCAATGAGGACCTCCCGCGATAAATGCACATAAATAACATGGATATTTTTCTTCCTTCAACAGATATTGGTCCAGTTTTTGGGGTTTATTCTCAATATTTCCTTTTATGTATACTCTAAAATACTCTATGTCGATCTCCTTTATGTATTTGTTCCAGGCCTATGATATGTAAATATGTTAGTCAGGATTGTCTTATCTAAAAAAGAGAATAAACAATACTTTTTGTATTTTTATGAATACATATAGGTATATAATTTCCCTTTTTGATGAAGGAAAATACATGGCAGCATGTATTCTACAGAACATAAATTTTATCTCTTTTGATGAATAAAATTTACTCTTTTTTCCAAGGTGTTAGCGATCAAATAATTCATTCTGAAATTTGTTTGAAAAATGATGCCTCATCTTGTGGGAGACTTTTGAATGCCTTCCCTAGATCTAAATGAAGATCTGAAAGTACCATTGGAAAGCTTAGGATGTCTAGTTGTCAATCGACTATTCAACCGTGTAAAACGAACTCTCCACGGCTCAAAAAATTGATTTTTCCCAAGGCAGTTTTCATTAAAAAAAATCTGGGCTTTCATTGGCTCATTGGTTTTTCTCACAGTGTAGTGAGCCGGTGAAAGTTTTCCTTTTCACCAGCTAAAGGGGAAAATTTAGGACAAAAGAGCTGGTGAAAGCGCAAAAGATTCCATAAACGTTTTCTTTCTGCCCAAATCACGATTTTTGGATTCCTGAACACGTGGGAAAGGTGTTAAATGATGGATAATAATTAGGAGAAGCTAAAATATCTTTCTCATTAAGTTTTAAAGACATATGGTAAGGAAATAACACCAAATGACATGATTAATATTGACAGAAATCGCCTAGTCATCAAAGACAGATTTCTGAATCTGTGATTTTTATAAGCAAATTGCCAAATAATGCTTCAGCTGTCAATNTGGACAACTGGGAGGGGGGGGGGGAGTGAATTAGTTGTAACCTTGCTTAAACAATTATGCTTATTTTAAACTCTTTATAGAGCACTTAATGACAATCACAATAATGCAGGGAAGTAAGAAATAGTACATTCATCATCATTCACACATATGAGATACACAGAGACAAATATTTCCTAAGGAAACCCATCAAGGGTAAAAACCTCTTCTTCTTTATATGATAAGTAATATTTACATCCTTTACATTATCATACATATGAGCTCCAACTCATTGTGAGGCTACAACCTCTGTTTTGTAAGCTGCAACTTGTCGAGAGAACCAACTCTCTGTTTTCTCTAGCACCCACTAGAAGGAAGCACCGATTCCCTGGTTTCTCTAGCACCCACTAGAAGGAAGCACCAACTCCATGGTTTCTCTAGCACTCATTAGAAGGAAGAAACAACTCCCTAAGTGTTCCAGCACCAACTGGATGGAAGCACCAACTTCCAGTCACACAGGCACCAACCTATATAACAGAGAACAACAGTTCTCCCTTGCACCACCCTACCACCCTGGTTTCTCTGGCTGCAACAAGATGGAAGCTACAACTCCCTGTGTTCAAGTACCCACTTGAACCTCAAAGGACAATAGTCCTCCCTAACACCACCCTACCAGCCTGATTTCTCTGGCTGCAACCAGATGGAAGCTACAACTTTCTGTGTTCAAGCACCCACTTGAACCTCAGAGGACAACAGTCCTCCCTAGCACCTCCCAACCACCTTGAAATATAAATCTTTGCTATTAAGACTTATTACAGTGATATAAAGTTATTCAATGGCTTATCGGTCTCATCACTATTCTGCTACACTGCACTGCTCTATCTGCATTAGTGTCTTCTGCACACTCCTTGCGCTTTCTGTTCTTCTGCCTTTTATGCTCTCTGCGCCATGTCCCTTCAATGCACCATTCCTCTTCTCTATATTTCAGATGCTGCACATACCTCCTTCTACACTCCTAAATCCCTCTCAACAACAACACCCATCTCTTCTTTCTTCTGCCTTCTTATAGTCTCTGTGCACCTTGTGCATTCCTTGTGCGTAATGCTTCTGCATGCTCTTCATGTCGAGTGCTCTGCCTATTCATCATTGCAACTCTTCAGCTTCTCTGGTTGTTAAACTCATGTGTCCATAATCACTGGGTGTTATGCTGAGATTCCTTATCCTCTCCAATAGTTGAGACTCTTTGTCTTCTCTCTCACAATGGAGCTCATCCTTTCTATTGCAGTTACAGGCTTCAATGCTCATCCATCTGTCAATTTCCTCTATGAACAGTCTTCATTCCACTGGAAGATTCCTTGAGACTCTTCAGCTCCTCTAGAAACCACACAGAAGTCTCTTCGATTCCTCTAGCAGAAACCATCAGTGGTTTCTAGTAGTTACACTATGAACCTCCAAAGACCGCTTCAATAGCTGAATCACCATTGATCGATTAACTGTGAAGAGCAACAATAGCCATTCTATCATATTCCTGAATAACCTTCACTGTTGGATCATAAATCATGAGTCTCATGCTTATTTCGCCATTTCGCAATTCGGCCTTTCGGCATTTCGACATTTCGACATTCAGTTTTTCGGCATCCCTGTTGCAAAGTGTTTCGACACTCCAACTCCTGGTATCCGAAACCAACACCAAAAGGTGTTTTTCACATTTCGACACTTTGGCATTTCGACATTCCTTGTCATGAAGTGTTTTGATGCTCCATATCTTGATATCCGAAATATACACAAAAAGGTGTTTCGGCGTTTCACATTTCGTGACTTTGGGACTCCTGTGATGAAGAGTCTCGACTCTTGACTCCTCAAACTTCCGGTATCCAAAACTCTGGTTGATGTGCATGTTTCAGGATTTTCAACATTTCTCATTTTGGCACTTCGGGACTCCTGTGATGAAGAGTCTCAACTCTTGACTCCTCAAGCTTCCGGTATCCGAAACTCTGGTTGATGTGCCTACTTCAGGATTTTCGACGTTTTACATTTTAGCACTTTGGGACTCCTGTGTTGAAGAGTCTCGACTCTTGACTCTTCCAACTCCTGATATCCAAACCTTCGGTCGATGTGCCTGTTTCAGGTTTTCGGGGTTTCACATTTCGTGATTCCAGGACTCTTGATGATGGAGAGTATTGACTCTTGACTCCTCCAACTCCCGGTATTCGAACCTCCGGTCGATGTGCCTATTTCGGGTTTTTGGGGTTTCACATTTCATGATTCTGGGACTCCTGATGATGAAGAGTCTCACCTCTTGACTCTTCCAACTCCCGGTATCTGGAACTCCGAAATGGAGTCTTTGACATTTCGCGATTTCGCATTTCGTGATTTCAAGACTCATGTTGATGAAGAGTCTCGACTCTTGACTCCTCCATCTCCCGGTATCTGAAACTCTAAAATGGAGTCGGATCAACATATTTCGGTGTTTCACATTTCGCCGCTTTGGGACTCCTGTTGTGAGGGTCCTTGACATCTCCAACTCCTTGTATCCGAAATTGTCCTACTTCTTTCAGGATTTCAGCATTTTGCATTTCGCGATTCCAACATTCTTGTTGTGAGTGCTCTTGACACCTCCAAGTCCCAATATCCAAAACTCCAAAATGGAGTTTATGTCGTGGTTTTTCCATGCCATCATTGCTGCTGATCTTCCTTGCCTGCCTGTTTTCCATCAAATGAACAAGCACACTCTTGCACTCTGCATGCACCTCTGCACTATCTCTTCTGGTCTTCATGAGCTTGCTCTACTGCATCTCCCCAAAATACTTCTGGTGCCCACCTGGCACATTGTACCTGTACTCAAGCCATCATCGCTGCTATACTTACCATCAATGACAAGCATACGCTAGTTGTAAAACATGCCAACAATCTCCCCCTTTGGCATTGATGGCAACAAAGGCACCCGGACCTATTCTTTTCTCCCCCTTTGACATCAATGTCAAAGAAAACACGCTCCCCCTGAGCTGTTGTAGTATTTTTCAGAGGTATCAGATATTCAATCAATACAAACTCCCCCTAATAGGATGGACTCTCTTAGGTGTGAGACGGGATGACGCCCAGCTTCTGTCGGAGATATTCAAATGGTGTCTTGGCTAGGGGTTTAGTAAAGATGTCTGCAATTTGTTCTGTGGTTGGAATGTAATGGACCTAAACAACCTGATTGGTGACCCAATCTCTCATAAAATGGTATTTTATGGGAATATGCTTGGTCTTGGAGTGGAATACATGATTCTTAGACACACTAATGGCACTAGTGTTATCTCAATGAATTGGGATCAGTGCCGCATATTTTACCTCCAAGTCTGCAAGTGTCTGAATCATCCATAATACTTGAGTGCAACAGGTAGCAGTAGTAATGTACTCTGCCTCTGTAGTTTATAAAGAAATGGAACCTTTCTTTTTACTCAACCATGCTACTAGAGAATCTCCTAAGAAGAACGCACCTCCACTTGTGCTTTTCCTTTCATCCATGCAGTTAGCCCAATCAACATCTGAGTAGACTGATAATTGAAAATTCCGATTCTTATAATACCATAGGCCATAGTTCATTGTTTCTTTCAAATATCTGAATATCCTTTTGACAGCAAGCAAATGACTCTATTTAGGTGCAGACTAATATCTTCCTACCATCCCAACAACATGCATTATGTCAGGACGAGATGTTGTGATGTACAATAGACTGCCTATCATCGACCTATATGAACTTTGATCAACATCAGGTGAGTCATCATCCTTGCTTAATTTACATCCTGTAAGCGTAGGTGTGCCCACAGGTTTAGAATCTTCCATTTGAAACCTTTTCAACATTTCTCTTAGATACTTTTCTTGAGAAATGAACATCCCTTCAGACCTCTGAGTAATTTGCAGACCAAGAAAAAATGATAGTTCACCTATCATAGACATTTAAAACTCAGACTCCATGGCAGAAGAAAACCATTGTACCAAGGAATCCTTATTACATCTGAAGATGATGTCATCTACATAGACCAGCACGATGAGAAAATCATTATCCTCTGTTTTGATATATAGATTGTTATCAACTATTCCTCTCTTGAACCCTTTGTCTTTGATATACATATCCAGTCTTTGATACCAGACATGAGGGGCGTGTTTTAACCCATATAAATATTTCTTCATCTTGCATACTAAGTTAGGGTTACCAGACAATTCAAAACCCTCTGGTTGTTCCATATAGACTTATTCACTTAAATCTCCATTTAGAAAATATGACTTGACATCCATTTGATAGACTTTAAACCTTTTATGACAAGCATAGGCAAGAAATATTCTGATAGCTTCTAATATTGCTACGGGCGCAAATGTTTCATCAAAATCCAGTCCTTCTATTTGAGCATACCCTTTACAGACCAATCTTGCTTTATTCCTGACAACTTGTCCCTGCTCATTCAACTTATTCTTAAAGATCCATTTGGAGCCAATGATATTTTTACCTTTAGGTATATGAACCATCTCCCACGTATTGTTTTTCTCAATCTGATCAAGTTCGTCATTCATTGCTTTAACCCAATGGTCATCTTTGCTAGCTTCATTAAAATTCTTGGGTTCCATCATGGATATGAAAGCTATATGTGACTGTTCGGTGTTTTTGATTATCTTTCTCCTCGTTTGTACACATTTGTCTTTTTCACCAATTATTTGACTTGCAGGATGATTCTTTTGAGTGATTCCGGAGGAGGAATTTGAAGTTGTCTTCTAATTTGAGTCTGTCTGAGTATCTATGTCTTCATCTGGTTCAGAGTATTCATTTTCTAATTCTTGGACCTGTTCATCTTCAGCTTTAGCTGTGTCCTCTGTAGAAGACTCATTATTGTACACCTCTCTTGCTGGGAATCCTTCATCAACTTTTACGTCAATACAATCAACCATTTTATGCATCCTCTTATTATAGCATCTGTATCCTTTACTGTTTGTAGCATACCCTAAGAAGATACCTTCATCAGGCCTGTCATCATATTTGCCAAGGTTCTCATCATTATTCTTTATGTAACATTTAATCCCAAAGACTTTGAAGTGTTTGATTGAAGCAGGTCTCCCATACCACAGTTCATAAGGTGTCTTGTCACTTTGTGGTATGAGGTGGGATTTCTTAAGAACATGGAATGCTGTGTGTATTGCTTCTACCCAGTAGGTTTGACCAATGTTCTTCTCATTCATCATTGACCTGGCCATTTGCTGCACTGTTCTGTTTTGCCTCTCAACTACTCCATTTTGTTGTGGAGTTCTTGGGATTGTGTATTCTCTCTTGATCCCATGCTTATCACAGAATTCCTTGAAATCACCTGACATAAATTCTCCTCCTCTGTCTAATCTTACTTCCTTTAACCTCTTGCCTGTTTGATTCTCAATTAAAGCCTTAAATATTTTAAACTTCTCAAATGCTTCATCTTTTTTCTTGAGAAAGGCAACGCAAGTATGTCTGGAGTAATCATCAATGATCAACATGAAGTAGTTTTCTTTCCCTGTGCCTTCCTGTCTTGATGGTCCACATAAATCCATATGAACTAGTTGGAGTGGTTTCTCTGTTGAAGTAAATCTTTTGGACTTAAACTGTGTCCTAGTTAACTTTCCTACTTGGCAGGGTTTACACATAGAATCTCAGGGCTTTGATATTCTCGAAAGATCTTTTACTACCTCGAGATTTTTGACTTTGATTAAGTGGTCAAAGTTTAGATTTCCAAGTCTCCTATGCCATAACCAACTTTCATCATACTTGCTTAAGTGGCATTCTTCTTTTTCTTCTTTTAACACATAGACATTGTTTTCTGTTCTTATCCCTTTTGCAACTAGTTGTCCTGAATTCACAGATTTTATTCTATAGTCTTTAGAGGTAAAAATGACTTCACATCCTTGGTCACAAACTTGACTGACAATAAGAAGATTATGTTTAATACCTTCTACAAGCAACACATCTTGAGCTTTCCCTTTGCCATTACTCAAACTTACCATTCCTTTACCTTTTATTTTACCTGGTGCATCATTTCCAAAAGTTACATTCCCTGATTTTCTTTCACTTAGAGTTATAAACTTACTTTTGTATCCAGTCATATGTTTGGAACATCCACTGTCAATATACCAGGGATTCTTTTGTCTTTGGGCCGATAACACTAGTCCACACTTGTCATCTGCTTTCTTCTTCCAAACCTTGACATTTTTGACTGTGGGGATCAAATCTGGCTTGTAATTCCTTAAGCGACAATCTGCAGCTTTATGTCCATAGTTATGACAGATGTAGCATTCAATCTCATTGTTCAATAGGTCAAAATTATTGTTGCAGCGTTGTCTACTCATTGACTGTTTATTATTTCTTGACCTCCCTAGTTGCATATCTCTAGACTTAATTTGGCAATTTGCAATCTGTGATGGTTTGTTACTTGGCTGTATCATTCTTTGTTGTGATGGTTTGAGTCTCGACTCTTGACTCCTCAAACTTCCGGTATCCGAAACTCCGGTTGGTGTGCTTGTTTCGGGATTTTCGGCATTTTGCATTTCGGCACCTTGACACTCCTATGATGAAGAGTCTCGACTCTTGAATCCTAAAACTTCCGGTATCCGAAACTCCAGTTGATGTGCCTGTTTCGAGATTTTTGGTGTTTCTCATTTCGACACTTCTGGACTCCTGTGTTGAAGAGTCTCGAATCTTGACTCCTCCAACTCCTGGTATTCGAACCTTCGGTCGATGTGCCTATTTCAGGTTTTCGGGTTTTTGCATTTCATGATTCTGGGACTCCTGATTATGGAGATTCTCAACTCTTGACTCCTCCAAATCCCAGTATCTGAACCTTCAGTCGATGTGCTTGTTTCGGGTTTTTGGGGTTTCGCATTTCGCGATTCTGGTACTCCTGATGATGAAGAGTCTCGACTCTTGACTCTTCCAACTCCCGGTATCTAGAACTCTGAAATGGAGTCTTTGACATTTTGCGATTTCGGGACTCCTGTTGATGAAGAGTCTCGACTCTTGACTCCTCCATCTCCCAGTATCTAAAACTCCAAAATGGAGTCGGATCAACATATTTCTGCGTTTCGCATTTCACCACTTTGGGACTCATGTTGTGAGGGTCCTTGACATCTCCAACTCCCTGTATCTGAAATTGTCCTCCCGCTTTCAGGATTTTGGCGTTTCGCATTTCGTGATTCCGTGATTCTTGTTGTGAGTGTTCTTGACACCTCCAAGTCCCGGTATCCGAAACTCCAAAATGGAGTTTACGTCATGGTTTTTCCATGCCATCATCGCTATTGATCTTCCTTGCCTTCCTGTTTTCCATCAAATGAACAAGCACACTCTTGCACTCTGCATGCACCTCTGCACTATCTCTTCTAGTCTTCACGAGATTTCTCTACTGCGTCTCCCCAAAATACTTCTAGTGCCCACCTGGCACATTGTACCTATACTCAAGCCATCATCGCTATTGTACTTGCCATCAATGAAAAGCATACGCTGCCTGTAAAACATGCCAACATTATGTTGATTTTTAGGTATTTCAGATCCATTAAAATAGGATCTGAAATCTTGATGTAAAGGCTATAAAGCCACAAACTGTTGATGAGCCAAGGGTTCAATTTTGGATAGATGGACTATACTATATGCAAACATGCTTTTCATATGATAATACAAATCACAATTTTCTCTCTCTATTGATATTAGACTCTCATCTTTACTTCTATACTCTTATTCAAGTTGTTTTAACTGCAGAATGACTGTCATCTCATCAGTCAGTTCATAACTTGCTTAATAGTTTCTTATCATTGTTTATTAAACCCTACATTTTGTATCTGGTTTATAAACACTGCTTTCTCACCCACTTTAAGGCTATCATCTGATTATTGATCCTTTAGAGCATTGGTTAATTTGATTCTCATTTTGATTGTCTGAATACCATACTGTAATTAAGTTATCCCATTGATCCACACATACAAAATACAAAAACAAGTTTACCTTAATTTACCAAGCATCTTTGATCCACAACCTCAAAGAGTTTCTTGGAGTGATAACAAATTGTTGTCATCGCCAGGGGCAGAAGACTAAAGTTGAAGATAACTTCCCTAGGAAATGACATAGAGTTGATCCATTGATGATAGACAAGGATCAGACATCAGAATCAATAGTAATAATCTATCTGGCGACTCCATGAAGGAAGATTTAGTGGCAACTCTATTGTTCAGAAATATGATGGCGACTCCACTGGTATGAAATGAACAAGAGGTATGTTTTTTGCAATTTTTCAAGTATTCCTGGTTACCCTCATCCATTTCCTAGTAAAGATGGATGGGAAAGAAGTATTCCCAGATTTCGAGGAGAAGAATGGAAAGTACCAACGGAACACTTGCTATATTTTCATGACTTTATTAATAGACTTGAAATTATACATGAAGATGTTCAAATTAAGCTTTTCAGGCAATCATTAGAGGGATTTTCTCTTAATTGGTGCCAATATCTTCCAAATGTAAGTATCATTTATTTGGAAAATTTTCATGTAGCCTTCCATTTGTTTTGCAAAACAAATTTTTCAACTAATCTTCTTTATCTAGAATGTTGTCATGAATTTAGTGTGCTGAATAAAGATTCAGATAATTATGAAGACTTTGCTGCAACAAAAGATATTTCTCATCATGATCAAGAGATAGATGATCCACATTATGATAACCATAGTGATTCTTTTGTCATTGTATCAAATGCATTTACTGACTTAGGTTTTCATGAAGATGATATTGTCCCCTTTGAAAGCTGCAAAGATGATTATCAGATTGACACATTAGCAGGTGATAGTTTCAGATCTGCAGCAGATTCTAAGGGAAGCCCTCAGTTTTTTGATTTGCAGACCAAGGTAGATTTCAACAGATATGAGAAGGAAGGTGAGGAGCAGAAAGTTTCAGATCAACAGTTGAGCTTGTATTTTCATTGGACAGAGGAGGAAAAGTCCACATTCAGCATTGACATCAGTGAAGACAACAACCAACATAATTTCAGTTTTCAGTTGGAACAACAACATAAAGAGGTATTTCTTTGTGGATTTGATGACCCTATTGCTGATTATTTTCAATCTATGAGAAACATATGTGTTAAAGTATTTTTTTCATATGAAGGTTGGATTTATCATCTGTTCAAACTACTTTTTTGTTGGCTATGCATTCCATTATTTTTCGGGTCAAGATCAAGAGCAAGTTCAATAAATCAGTTTCTAATATGGCTTCATTGGAAGCATGAGTTTACTTGATTGAGCGTCAGTACAATGGTTAGAGTAGGAGTAGAAGAAAATAAGCTCATTCTTTGAGCAAGTAGACTCTTTTAGTTATTGGTTGTTGAATAAGCAGAGCAAGCTACAGACAGTTTTCAGTTTGGCAGAGGATTAGGTGAAAAAATCCAGATGTTATCTCCAAAAATGAATCAGTCAATTTGTTTCATTTTTTAGTGATGGAATGGTCATAAATAGAGTTCCATACAATTTTTTTTTAGAAATTCAAGTATCAAAATATAGGATATAATTTTTTATTTCTTATAATAAATTGATTGTCAAAAGATATTTTCAAAAAATCGAAGAAAATATTTTCAATGGCTAATCTTTGTTTTGAAGTTGAAGTTAGCCAGTGAAAGTTCAAGGTTTCAACGACTAAATGGAATTTCCGAAAACAAGTGAGCCGGTGAAAGTGTAGATTTGGATTTTTCTCCAGCGCCTTAAAAACCCGAAAAGACATATTGTACACATGTCATGTAATCATGATGGAAATTCAAATGGAGGCACATGAATGGTTACACGTTTTCACCATGTCTTTGTGGAATATGATGATGGATTTGGTCATATATTCCATGTGGAAGATGCAGGAAAATCTTAAGAGTGGTGAATTATTTGATCATTATTATACCCAGACATCAAATACCAGATCTATATCTACATAAAATCGTGGCCATCATTCCTTTTTTCTTTCAAATTTCACAGCTTTCAAATCCTATATTTGGGTTTTCTTATTATATTTTGACAGCACAGGATCATTTTCACCAGCGCCAACACCTTCCCCATTTAGAAAAGTTCTACGTGTTAACCATGTACATATCAACCTGTGATTATTGCATGATGGGAAGAAAGCAAGGAGGACCACCTCTGCGAAAGGAATTAGACAACAAGTATTTTTCAGATGAGTTCTTATTTGATAAGTGTTGTGAGAAATATGAATTGCATTCTAAAGTTGAAGATCTAAATAGAGAAGAATCTTTTCCTCACAATCTACATCAGCTTTCAAATGATCTTCGCTGTGATGTGCTTCCTCATAAACATGAATTAGAAAAGATTAATGAAGAGATGAAAGATTTTCGATTACCTCTATTTCTGATTTTAATGAATCTGAAGAATTGGTTTCGTTAGCTACACATGGAGATGATCATCTTTCTGTTGATCCAATGTTCATTGAAATAAGTGAGATTAGCCCACATTTTCCAGATTTGCAAATTGAGGGAAGTTGCAGTAACCATGAGGAACATGATTTTTAGATATTGTCTTATATCCAACTAGAGCATTAGAAACATCCTTTTTCTCCTTGTGAATATGTTGTTTCAAATTATGATAAGGAAGAAGATGTTGAAATTTGTGAGGGCTTGTTGTCTACTGGAATTTTATCCAGTTCTACTTTTCAGCAGACAGATGATCAGAAATGTGTGCATACTGTGGTTGATACTAGTTATAAATCTGTTGATTAAAATTGCAGTGGAGATCAAAATTCCAGATTAGAATCTATAGCAGATACTAAGGACAACTCTTAGTTTTCTGATTTGCAGACACAAGAAGATTGCAACAGATACAGAGAGAAATATGATTAGATGAAAATTCCATATCAACAGTTCATCATACTTTCTTCTCAGACACAGATTAAGTAGTCTGTATTTAGCATTGAGATCTCTGAGGGAAACGAGCAACTTGATTATTTTTAGTTGATTGATTTAATGAATAAACAAGCAGGTTACAGGTTTGCTACAGGTTTTCAGATGATAAATCATAAAGGCTAAATGAATCCATGCCCAATACTAAAGGCACAAGGTTTATCAGGTTCTTAGAAACCTCGCAGGGAGGTCTCCATCCCAGTTGGAGCCAGAAGTTAGCGATCAAATAATTCATTCTGAAATTTGTTTGAAAAATGATGCCTCATATTGTGGGGGAATTTTGACTGCCTTCCCAAGATATAAATGTAGATCTGAAAGTACCATTAGAAATCTTAGGATGTCTAGTTTTCAATCAACTATTCAAGCGTGTAAAACAGACTCTCCATGACTCAAAAATTTGATTTTTCCCAAGGCAGTTTTCATTAAAAAAAATCTGCACTTTCACTAGCTCATTGGTTTTTCTCACAGTGTAGTGAGTCGATGAAAGTTTTCCTTTTCACTAGCTAAAGGGGAAGATTCAGGAAAAAACAATCGATGAAAGCACACAAGAGTCCAAAAATGTTTTCTTTCTACCCAGATCGCGATTTTTGGATTCTTGAACACGTGGGAAAGGTGTTAAATGATGGATAATAATTAGGAGAAGCTAGAATATATTTCTCATTAAGTTTTAAATACATATGGTAAGGAAATAACACCAAATGGCATGATTAATCTTGACAGAAATCACCCAGTCATCAAAGACAGATTTATGAATCTGTGGTTTTCATAAGCAAATTGCTAAATAATGCTTCAACTGTTAATTTCGACTTATGATGATAAGATTAGATCATATATGCTAAAGATTCATTTTGATTATGTTGATTTTTAGGTATTTTGGATCCATTAAAATAGGATCTAAAATCTTGATGTAAAGGCTATAAAGCCACAAATTGTTGATGAGCCAGGGGTTTGATTTTGGATAGATGGACTATACTATATTGTAAACATGCTTTTCATATGATAATACAAATCACAGTTTTCTCTCTCTATTGATATCAGATTCTCATCTTTCCTTCTGTACTCTTATTCAAGTTGTTTTAATTGTAGAATGACTGTCATCTCATCAGGCAGTTCATAAATTGCTTAATAGTTGCTTATCATTGTTTATTAAACCCTACATTTTGTATCTGGTTTATAAACACTGCTTTCTCACCCACTTTAAATCTATCGTCTGATTATTGATCCTTGAGAGCACTGGTTCATTTGATTCTCATTTTGACTGTCTGAATACCATACTGTAATTGAGTTATCCCATTGATCCACACATACAAAATACAAAAACAAATTTACCTTAAGTTACCAAGAATATTTGATCCACAACCTCAAAGAGTTTCTTGGAGTGATAACACAAGGAAAAAATATTTTAATATATAAAAAAAATACACTGGTTTGAATTTGTTGTGTTTTGATTTTCCCTAGATTCAATTAATAGATCATGAAAACAATTTAGTGGTTACAAAGGTCTTAATATATTATAAAATATATTAATATATGTTGATATATTTTATAATATTAAAATTTTTAATACTTTAATATGAATGTATTAAAGCAATATAGATCCATCTTAACCCATGATCTATAAGTGTCGAGAGGGAACAAATCTCTTGAGATGAAAACCTTTTCAAGAATGCAAAACTTGAGGAAATGTTAAAGGTTTGCGATATTTGAACCCTCTAGGCACTTGATAGATCGGGGTTACGATGGATCTATGTTGGTCCTTATTTTACATATGACGAAGATGTTTAATTATTTAAATTCAAATATATATATATATATATATATATATATATATATATATATATATATATTTGTAAGCGAGCTATTTGTATTACCTTTCATGAACATAAATTACAAAATAGGCTCTGGATATTGGTGTTGAGGTT
The DNA here is from genome assembly GCA_009831015.1 of Picea engelmannii. Taxonomy (NCBI): domain Eukaryota; kingdom Viridiplantae; phylum Streptophyta; class Pinopsida; order Pinales; family Pinaceae; genus Picea; species Picea engelmannii. The sequence continues at coordinate 388,609 of ML795806.1, forward strand.
TCCATGGAAGGAAACCAATCCCACCACCAGGTATAAAAGTTCCAAAAAATTATACTGTGACGACTACTTACTGACATAATTATTGATTTTAGATTGAGATATATCGCTCTGGGCCTATAAATATTACAAAATAAATATATATAAGGTTTGACATGCCACACCAAAGCTACAAAACTAAAAACATAATAGTCCATGAGAACTTATTTACTAAGATAGTTGTAAGGAAAGGCATGCCTTGATAAATTAGGCCATTTATGTGCCATTATTTCCTGGATTAGGTCCTCCTCGTTGCATCGCTGCTCTAGTTCTACCATGCCCGAATACATAATCCAATCCAAACGTTTCTCCATTAGCTCCTAGAGAAATGTTTGTTCATCATTATCCATTTGAAGCTCCTTGATTATTTCTCGATGTGCATTAATTAACACTGTATGTTGGGGGGGAGAACAAAGAGAAATGGAGGCACCTTCAAGGTTATGGGTATGGGTAGTAGTGAAGGAGGAGGGCGTAGGAATGGAGGTGGGATTGGAATCATCGGGATTAGTGAGAGGGGGAGGGAAATGATTTTCCATCGCAAAGTGGAAAGGAAAAACACAACAATGTCCAGAGGGGTGAGAAGCTTCAAAATCTTGACCTCCAAGGACAGAAAGAGAACCACTAGCCTACTTTGATCTGGCTTGCTCCCTAGGCATGAGAGAAAACTAGGAGTGGTAATGACAAAAACTAGAGAGGGTGAAAAAGAATCGTGCAACCAGATAGATAGATATATATATATAGATAGATAGATAGATAGATAGATAGATAGTTGGAAAAACTAGAGAGGGCTTGATTCCGTTGTACTGCAGTGTCCCTTCAGGTTTTAAATATTTATAAAGTCAGGTAATATCTAACACAATCACATATGGAGATAACAAAAATATTGGATTATGCAGACAGTAATAACTTATTGGAATACAATTCAAGCACCTATTAAGGCCTGAGAGGTACTTGTACCTTAAAGGTCTATAGATGGGCACTTGTTCTCTTTTATTATTTCAAGACTAATAATAGGTACCATTGGAATGATACTTGTGGATTCCATACAATTTCCTAGTTTATTAAAAATATAATGGACTAACAAAATTCACACTTACTTCTTGTTGCTGTCATTTTAGCAAAACGCCTCAAGATTTACCTTGGAGAAACAGTTGAAGTAATCATGTTGCTGTCATTTTGGGCGAAACGCATGATGATTATGAATGATTTAAAATGGTTATTTTACTTACAACTTACATATGATATTATGTTTGTATTTATAATTAAACACAATTTATTTATAATTAAACATTCAATTTGATAAACACTTTATTTATAATTAAACATTCAATTTAATCAACACAAAACAGATCACTAGAGCAAGACATCGCCACTGCAGTGGCACTTTTGTTTATATCACTTCTGTATATTGAGTATATTGTCTTTCTTACCTTCCTACATGCACAAAATAAAAATAAAAAAAAAATAAAAATATATATATATATA
>ML795806.1:390156-406107 GCA_009831015.1 Picea engelmannii
TATCAATCGAATCTAAAAAAATTATTATGGTTAAAACATTTCAATGGTGAGTTTCAATGGTTCCTTTTAATCTCATAGAACATCTGTGGAGAAGGGTCCATATTGGTGGGTGGTAGTGCAATAATTATATAAGAAACTATCCCAAACATAGCCCAAACTTTGAATGCACATAAGACAAATATTAAAAAACAATAACACAAAATAAGGAGAAAACTGAATTTTAGAAACTCCACTATCAACAAATCAATTGTGTTTGTACCCAGACAGAGTATGTTTATACCATAAAACTATAAGGAGCTATATTTATACCATGAAACTAGGTAGAACTATATATTCAACAATATTCTAGAGCAACTAATTCATGTGAATATGTCACCTTCACTCACCTAAGTCTTCATCTAGCGAATGAACTCCTCAAGAAGTTCAAGACTACCATTGTTGTCATGAAATACCAATTACTTAGTCATTCTTGACTCAAACCACAATTTACAACCTTAAGAGTCCACATCCAACACATGACCCACTCGACCCACACTTTTGGTAGGGGAACAACCCCCTATCAAAACTATACAATAATTAATAACCAAACTAAAGGTTACACATGTCACTCCAAGTCTTACATTCATAAATCATTTTAAACAATAATACAACTACATGAATTACAAGGGTGACTAACACCAATATTTGAACTCTATATATGTTAATCCTCCAACTAGAGCTAATATTCTTACGATTCTGTTACAAAATGCACATTCATGAAACAAATAATGCTTCATCATTAGTCTTCACAAAGACCTATGAGACAATTAGGCCATTAGGATCAATAATGGTACTTTTAGTTGTGCATATTTCCATGACACTTTCTCAAGCATTAGGGATGTGTTGAAGGGTCTAAATTTTGCTGACAACAATAACGGGTTCTCCCCGGTAAGAAGTCCCAATTAGACCTCTCACCATTTGGAATAGTGAACCCATCGGGATTCTATCCTGACAACCATTGCTGGTTTGGTTTTATCGGTTTTGACCTAGTCCACAGATAACAGTGAGTGATGGATGGTTATGAAAATGGAAGATGTAGATGAAGATTATGTAAATGCATGAATCTCATCTAATCCTAAAGATGTAGATGAATACAATGTAAATCCATGAATCTAATCTAATCCTAATCTACCCTATCCTAGCTAGGAGAAAATTATAGTAACATAATGATTTCTAATTAAACTAAACTATGCATAAACCCCAATCAGATAGCCATAATGAAGGTGCACACTTAGAAACGCATGCATACAATTTTATAACTAGAATCGTCTAAGTCTCATTTCTACATACATTCACAACTCATTCACTCAAGACATGTAATATAATAAAGAGTAAACAAACTGCAAGAAGACATATATTGCATCAAAAATTCCATAAACAAACATTCTCTTACAACCCATGTGAAAAACAAACATTCTTCTTGAAATAGTTTGAAGCAAAACAAAAACACATGTGAGTCCTTTTCTCTATCAAAAGTTGGCCCTCAAGGATTCTCCGTATTAATAGTTTCTGAAATAGTACATGAAAACTCTAAGGACAACTCTCCAATTTTAGTTGCCACCGTATTCCCAAATTAGTTCAGAAGTGTACAATGTTTGAAGAGCCAAAAGCCCCTTCTTTGGGTACAATTTTAGCATTTAATGGGGTTCAATGTGACCCTTGTCCTCCCACCTCCCCCTTGTGAACTTTTACCTTCCCAACTTTTGTCTTTATTCTCTTTGTAATGATGAAGAGATAGGAAAAAAATTACATTTCAAAATTTTCCTCTAGTACCAGTGGGCCATCATGGATTTTGGTTATAGTGCCTCTGATCCACTGTAATAACTAGTTTGGACATTGGAACATATTGGTCATCCAAGCTTGACAATCTATCATCATGGGGCTCAAACCTCTTGTTCGACCATTTGAATCTGATTCCTTTTGCTACTTCTCGTTGCTATGACAATTGATGTTTTCCTTAATGATCCACTGTCCTTGGATGTGGATCACATTGTAAGGATGTTGAGTGTGTCCTCCTCTCAACAGTAGTAACTAGAACAATTAAACATATTGCATATGAATGGACTCAGAGGGATACTTAAATAAACTATTAAATCTTGCATTTGAACCCATAAAACTGAAATATAAGTAATCAAGAGTTTGTATAAACTTCCCTAAGTTCGATTCATGGTTCCTCTGCTCTCGGTTGAGGTGTGGTATTCTTTGGGTCCATTAACAAGGTGCCAGATATTATACAAAAATAAGTATACAATAGGTTAGGAATTTAACAAATAAAATAACTAGGATGCTTTAGATCTAAAAAATACCTTTCCAACGGTATAAATAATGGACAAAAAGGACACTCGAGCCAAACATTATCATTTTTTTACGAAAGGAAGTTTTTTATGTTTTAGAGGAGTTAACACTAACTCCTCCAACTTTCCAATGGAGGAGTTAATACTAACTCCTCTGATTTTCCATCGGATGAGTTATTACTAACTCCACCGAATTTCCATCGAAGGATTTAACAATAACTCCTCCAACTTGTCATCGGAGGAGTTAACACTAACTCCTCCAATTTGAATCGGAGGGGTTGATGGGAATGCCTTCAATTTGCATAGGAGGAGTTAACATTAAATCCTCTAATTTTCATCATAAGAGTTGATGGAAACTACTTTGAAACATCAGGGGAGTTGATGGGAACTCCTTTGAAATTTCAGAGGAATTGAAGAGAAATTCTCCTTCCTAGGAAAGAAAATTTGGAAAAATTTCGAAGTGTCATACTGGCAAGAGACAATGAGAGCTTGAGTTTGAAATCCCATAAATTTCTCATACGGCATATGATTGAGGTGTCGTTTTTTGCAACATGGAGAGCACAGGGAGAAGCTATTAGAAAAACAAGATCGTGGAGAAATAAAATAAAACAAATGCGGAAATAAAACACAAAAGATATACAATACAATAGAGACACAGGTATACATGGTTTACCCAATTTGGGCTACATCCACCAAGGAAATTTCCAAGTCCTTCCTTTTTATTATCCAACAAAATGAATGGATACAACCTACAACACACTCATTGTAACTACCTCTTCTTTCTCTCACAGTATCCTCTCTCAAAATACAATATTTGCAATGATACATAGGCATAATACAATTACCTCACAAAAAAGGGTTTCCTTCTAGGGAGAAAATCCCTAACATAACTTCAATCGTCATATCTACGACCTTATAATGAACGATCCATGTTTACTATGAAATTACAATATATATATACAAGGCAATTTTTCCTTCAGGGGCCCACTTTCCCCCAGACCCCCCAGCTGGTAAAATGAGCCCCCTCTACAACCCCCCCACGTGAAGGGGTGTACAATATTCCCGGGTTTATATTCTTCATGGGGTATAAACATGAATGAAAACAAATACCTATGAAGCAGGAAGATAATCAAGCTCCACAACCAACAATATCCCACTTGGAGACTGATCTCAACAAATCCACCGATGTTATATCTATTGGACTATGATCCTTCTTGGACCTAGAGAATTTCTCATCTTCAGATTCATGCTTGAAGACCAATTGAAATTGAGCATGAACTCAGTTTCTCCTTGGTTACTCCCTTTGTTAACATGTCTGCAGGATTCTGGCTAGTATGTATCTTTTCCAACTTCAAATGTCCATCTTCCAATATGGATCGTATGAAATGGTACCTAAGATGCATATGCTTATTATTTGAATGGAAGACTGAGTTCTCTGCAAGATGAATGGCACTCTCACTGTCACAGTACAACCTGCTATTCTCTCGCTTCTTTCCCAATTCCTCCATAAACCTTTGTAACCAAATCATTTATTTACTAGACTTTGTAGCATCTATATACTCTGCTTCTATTGTTGAAAGTGAAACAACCTTTTGTAATTTTGAAATCCAACTTACTTCTATTCCACCTATAGTAAAAACATACTCTGTGGTGCTCCTCCTGCTATCTTTATCACCTTCCATATCTGAATCAACATATCCCTATAGAACAATGTCTGAACCTTCAAAACATAATGCATGAGTAGTAGTACCTCTCAAATACCTGGGAATCCACTTTACTTCCTCCCAATGTTCTTTACTTGGATTCTTCATAAACCTTCTCACAACTCTCACTACATGTGTAATATCTGGTCATGTGCAAACCATTGCATACATCGAGATGCCAATTGTTGATGAATAAGGGACCCTGGACATGTATTATATCTCCTCATGTGTCGTGGGACACATTTCCTTAGTTAATTTGAAATGGATGGCCAAAGGTGTACTAATTGGTTTTTCATTCTGCATTCTAAACCTCTCCAACACCTTCTCTATGTACTCACCATGAGACAATGCCAATTTGCGATTTTTCCTGTCTCGTGTTATTCTCATACCAATGATTTTCTTTGCAACACCCAAATCCTTCATCGTAAATGAATTAGCTAATTTATTCTTGAGCACATTTATATCCTACATATTAGAACCTACAACAAGCATGTCATCTACATACAATACCAAGATAATATAGATTCCATTTTCTATACTTTTAAAATAAACAACGTGATCAAAATGAATCTACAATAACCTTGTTTTGTCATAAACCTGTCAAACTTCATGTTGTTCCCGAGATTAAACTTAAGGCTCAAAGAGTAATGTCAGGCATCATGAAAGTTTAAAGAGAATGTTTTAAAATAGTTTTTTTTCTACCTTTAGTTATATAAGAAAAAATCCTTAAATGAAATTAATAATAGGACAATACAAAGGTTGTATTTCGTTGTTTGAGTCACATTTATGATATCAAATGATGTGGGATAAAATTAAAAAACCATTAAACAAAGCTAGGCATCAATGGAAGATGAGTCTCACCTTGTTTGCAGTAGAAGAAAGTAGAGAGTGCACCCTTGAATAGGATATGAGATGCAATAATTCAAATAGCTTGCAGGTCTTGTATTACTTATAGTAAATACAACGGAAAAACAACTTACTTAACAAATTGCTGATATAAAGTGATTCTAGTAGTTGTGATACTAAATTGCAATCAATTGCTTATCAAGGAATTACATAAGAAAATTTGGAGATGTGGAAATACAGAAGAAGCACATAACTCAAACTAAACAGAATTTGAAATCTTTGTCTGTACTTGTATTAATACTAAAAAATGAGAGTTTTCTATATTAGATTCAGAAAGAAGAAGCCTTGAATAGATCTCGAAACTATGTACTTATACAAAATATGTCACAACTCAAAATGGTTGGACTTCTTAGAATATTTAATTAAAATAGCATATATCTGAAATAAGACAACAATGTGTAAAATCTGATGAGCTTCGCTGGTATTCCCATCTGTCTCTTCGTCTGCTGGTAGAAACATTTCTTTTCCTTATTCCTTTAGGCTGAATATAGATTTCATATAGGAGACCTTAATAATTCAGCGTACTGTCTTGACTGTTTTAGTTTTGTTTCAATCTTTCCCTCTATCTATGTTCAACAATGCAATGGAATTTTCTTAATTTCTCCCAACTGTGCTTGTTTTTCCATGTTTAATGCATTGGTTGCATCTATCTAATAATTCCACCACCAACCTTGAGGGCTCAATTGTTTCATTTATCTCGAAAGTGAATAAATTCCTCTCTACCCAAGGCAACTTTTCTTGGATCATTTTCACCTCTTGAGCTATGGCCTGGAACTATGAACTTGGGTTCACTAGAAATTTATTTATCTTAAGAAGATCAATCTGGATCATTTCCTGAATGGCTGCCATAGTTTCTTTGTTTCTCTTTCTGGAATTCTGTTGGTTCATTTATATATCAATTTACCCCAAGGATTCCGCAATATTACTACCTTCAAAATCAATTAGCTTTTTGTCTAATTATGAAAATGATTCTCGACAAGCCTCTTTTACCTCTCTAGAAAATATTTTTCTTTCTGCTAGATTTGTTTCCCAGACCCTTATGGCCATATCACCTCGTAATTGTTCAGAGGGAGAGAGCATAGGAAAATTAGGGGCATCACCTTTATGCACCAATATGATGGCCTCTTGAAACCTAGCTCAGGGTGAGCGAGATTCTCTTTCCTTAATATAGATGCCCTTTAGATAAAGATCTACTTCTTGGTAGCACTTCTAGATGGCATCAACTTTCATAAAAAGGTCTTTCTAGGCCATTTCCATCTTTTCATTTATTTTCAGTGCTTGAGTTCGGAAGGTCGAGATATCTACTGAGGTACCTTCGATCATGTCCAATTTAGCTTGCAATTTCTCTATCAATGCATCATGTTGAGTGACCAATCCTCGATCGGTATGTGAGCTTTGATGTAGCTCCTTGAGGTTAGCCTACAAATGTTGGATTTTCTACCAATCATGAGCTCTGATTTTCTCGAAGTCTCGGCTCATCCTATTTCTGGTAGTTTGTTCCATGGAATATATTTGATTTTTCAAGTACTGCACCAATAAGATCTTCTATCGTAGTTGCTCAACCAAATTATCCATAGACCATTGATTTGCAGTGGAAAAAGTGCCCAATGAACCTGCAACTTCTTTCGCGAATTATGGATCATCTTGATCATTCCTGTTGTAAAATATCCTCTACCTTTTACTTATCACTCCATCTTTCTGGTGTGATTCCCTTTTGACAATGGCCTTCCATTTTTTGCTAAAAACAAAATCCGAAGGAGGCATTTCTTCGGGTGAGATGGGCATAAGATGATTCACAAAAACAATTTCAGGATTAGGAGTCTCGAATATGGATTGCAAAGGAGTCAATGATGTAATGGGAGTGCCAATATCCATAGACTGTTGTTCTTTTGCTATTTTTGAAGCATCAACAGGGGTAGTTGGTGATGAAGGAGGCACATTTTATCCCTGCTTCAGGAAAGCTTTGAGTTGGGATTTTTCCTAAGGGCCTAGTTGGCTCAACAATGATGCTTCTAATTTTTCTGTCAATACCTCCGAGCTCTTTGAGGTTTCCTCGACTTTATGCTTACCAGAGTGACTGACTTCAAAACCTATTGACTTGGCTTCATGAGAAGGGGGAGTGACTACTTTCTCCCCTTGTAGTACCTTCGGTAGGTTGTTATTCCTATGATTTTGAAAGATGATAAAACCAGCTTGTTGATCTGGGGGAAAGGTTAGGAATCTTTCCTGTACCTCCTCATATGACTTAACTCCCCTGAATATTTCTTCATACGAGGATATTTCATGCACATATCTTTTCATGTTGAATTGGGCTAGGTGATTTTCCACAATATTTTGTGGGTCGTGTATTTTGAATTCGATGCCAACCAATTTGACATCATCCAAAGACGCAACCTCCACTTTGGAGTGACAAAATCTAGTAATTAAAACATGCCAACCTGAATGGGGAAAGTCAGCCATACCTTTTTTTGTGCTGCCTTCATCTCTTTGTTGATGCCTCATGTTATTGTCTGGTAGGCCACTTCCCTACATACTAGTCGGCCTGGTAAAAATCATGGGAGAGCATGGGGGGGGACCAAACACACAAAAAATATGATAGAGGAGAATTTCTCCTCAATAAACCAATCTGCTAGCTCATGCATGATGGATACCCATTCCACCGAAAAATGCATGGCACTCTTATTTACTAACAATCGACATAGAATCAGGGCTACATACACCATGGGAATGTCCAGAGAAGTTGTGGCATATATACCATGAGCGTCGGTTCTGAATTTCTCTGGGTTCCTCCACTAGGACTTGATTATCTCGAGACAATTTCTGGCATATTGGATGCACTCCTTTCGATCGAACTCCATAATGAATGGAGCATTGAATGTATATCTGGGATTAGGGGATTGTTTGTACATTACCTGCATATGTTCTGGTCGAAAAGAGACAATAATGAACTTCTGATGGTTGAAAATGCTCCTGGTCTAGATGTCAACATGCTCTAAGGCCTAACTTATCATGTCGTTATAAGGCATGAGTCTCGGTCATGTTGCTATTTTGTGCAGTTCCAACTGTGCTATACATCTGAGTTTAGTTGTGTAAGTATCATCTTCTTCTTTAGCAGATTCCTCTGGACAGTTGATGATATCATGTTCCAGAATCTCAAACACCTTCATCCAACATTTTTTTGTGTCCATGGCTCGTGGTGTGGTTTCCAACAAAACGTCTGCATTTGGGTTTGAATCCTCGCTAGGTGTATCAAAAGTTTTCATCATTTTTCATGGCACCATAACTTCTAAGGAGACATAGAGAAATTATGTGTTGCAGAGAAAATTCATGAATCCTTTAAACATATAAAGATTGCTAATTTATTAACGTGAAAATTCGTATACCTTAACTGACGGAGAATTTATTAACGTTTGATGGGAAATTCTACCTGGCGATCCACAATGTATGTTTGAATCATTATCCTTAACTAGTCAAAGATGCCACCGACACTTTGATGGTTTGTGTTCATGGGTTTTCGATGTGACAGAGTGGGAACCTTCTGAATCCCGAATCCACGAAAAGATTAGTCTCTGAATAATTGTTTTTAAAACCCTAATTAATCATGTTTAAAAAGGTGTGTTAACATCAAGTTTTTTGGGAGTTCAGACTTCAGGAACTTTTAATGTATCTCGAGAGGGAATTCCCAAAACCCAAAACTGTGAAGCGATTAATTATCCGGTAATCGATTTTAATTCTTAATTAATCATATTCAAATTTAAGCATTTCAGAAATTCGGATTTTAGAGATTTCGGGATACGATACAGGATAAACATCTGAACTCCGAACTGCAAAGTCATTAATTATCTCTTGACCATGATTAACTTAATTAATTAAAGTTTAATACTTCATCATTTTGATATTTTGGTGATTTGTAGTGATGTGTTAGATGACGTCAATCTCAATGATGTGTCAAGAAAGGGATGTGCCATGTGTTACTTGGAATCGTATGAATCTTCAAACGAAAATTTCAGAAATGGGTGCCATGTGTCAAATCATGGAAGACTCAAATGATACACATGTCCTACGACTTGTGTCTTTAAAAGGTTTAGGAAAAGTCAAGAGAAGATACCTTTGAGTTTCGGGGTTTCAGAGTTTTTTTATCCTTAAGACTTATCGAAATGCCTGAAGCGCAAAGCTCTGAAGAGACCTTTAGTGATTTTCCTCCTTAAAATTCAGGTGGCTCCAAAGCTCCGAAGGTATTAGGGTCATTCGATCTAAAAGGGAAAACTCATCAATGATGGATATCATGCACACCTTATTACTAATTAACCAGAAATGAATTTGATTTAAAATTTGAAAGTTATTTTCTGAGTTACCGTTTTCTTTGGGAAAGATTATATTTTCATGAGGTGAAGAATATAAAGCTCAAAAGTTTAGAATTGTATGTGTTGCAACATAGGCTCCATCCGGGGATCACGTCTCCCTTTAATATGCATACGAACAATAGATCGAGTGCCTTTATTGGGCGAATGGATTCATTATTGCATTTCTGGAAAACAACTTTAGGACTTAATTGTACAGAGAAAAAAAAACGAACTTCAACCGAACCTCAAAAAACCTTCAAAACACATCTAATCATTGATCTCAAGTTAGGCTATTTAAAATTTCCCTTTACTAAAACTGATTTTGGATTTTCTTAAGATAATCAAAACAAATTCAACCAAAATATCAGATTTTGATCGATTTCGTTCGCATCAAGGTTAAGTATATGTAACATAGTATTTAGTGAATCCCTCGTTGGTTCAGAATGTAAATATTACTAGAAAGAGAACTAGATGTTAGAGTATGTCATGTAGATATGTATGGAAGCCATACATATATCATAGACATTGCTTCACTGCCAACAAGCATGTTCAGTACCCCGGTGAAGTTATCTACCTCTCCCATTGAATTTCCTTTCACCACCTCAATTAACACTTTTGCATTTTGCTGAGATGAGGGAGATCATTACATGAATTTCCTTTCATCATCTCTTTTTGGACAAAATGGGGGCAATCGAATTTCAAATTTCCTTTCACCATTTGTCTTGGACTAGATGGGGACAATCATATTATGAATTTCCTTTCACCATCTGTCTTAAATTTAAATATTTTGAAGTGTGGGCAATCAATCTATATGTATCATACAAGGGATGATATATTCTTAGAATTTAAAAGAAGGTCTGTCATAATTTTTTTAAGTATACTCTGAGACTATTTTTCTTCCAATTTTCAATACACCTTCGCCTATAAGGAAGCATTTATAGGTATTTTGAATTTAATGATCAACCTTGAGAGAATTAGTCAGTTTCAAGATTATCCTGGACATACTTTCTTTCAGTTAAAATCAAAGGAACACAAAGATGTTCACCTAATCTCGTTTTGAAGATATGTTTTTAAGTTTTCAGAGTCAAGGTGAAATTATTTCTTTCTATGAATACTAAAGAAAGGTAGTGAAAATCAGAAGGGAATAAAAGATCAAGGATAGGCAAAATAAAACAGAATGAAGACTCAGAGGGTCTGATGCAAAATAATATCATTCCCACACAAGTTTGTTTATTGATTCTTGAACTTCCTTTCAAGCCCTCTTTATTCTTAATTTATTTTCTTTATATATATATATATTAATTCATTCAGAGAAGGATTCAAAATTAAGCTGTAATTTCATACTTTTCTGATCCTTGACCATGTGACAATATTAACATGATTAAAACCCCCTTCTGGATAGAAAATATTTCCTTCAAATTTTAGTTGAACTAGAGGGGTAAGAGTTCATACCTCAGATTTCCTTTATATTTTCAATCAAGCATATTTTTAATTTATCACCTGTTTTGAGAGAAAGAGAATGTTTTCAAAACTGAGTGTTGGATTCTGATACATCCTTATCTCTCAACTGACAGTAAGTATTAATGGGAATCTAAAATATGACTATTTCATAAAATTCTTTAGGTAACGCTCGTTGATAGGAGCATCAAGAATTTTTTCGTTGAGGTTTTCCAGTAAGAAGGAATTTTTCCCCTCAACGACTGCAATCCTGAATGGTTCGAACCAGAGATGGTCGAACTTGCCATGTTTCCCTGCATCTTATTTCCTAGTGTCCCACTTCAAAACTAAATCTCCAGGGAGAAACTCTCTGTATTTAGATTTTTTATCGAAAAGGGCCTTCATATTATCTTGGTACTTTTGAAGTTTGTCATCTACTTCAGCCCTATTTTTATAAACTTCGATTATTTGATTTATCCTTCTTGTAACATCGTTTGTCTCTTCATTTATATCCTTCCATAGATTAATCATAGGAAGAGCGAGATTGATAGCAAGGACAACATAAGTACCATAAACCAATTACAAAGGGGACATACCTATTGATTTCTTGGTGCAGATTCGATTAGCCCATAAGGCGTATTTTAGGTGAATGTGCCAAGCCTTCTTATTTTCCGTCAACAATTTTTTTATTATAGTCATCAAGCTCTTGTTGGATGATTCAACCAACCCATTCCCCTGAGGATAATAGGTTGTAGAATGTCCTAACACAATGTTGTATTTTTGGCAGAAATTGACCATTGACATAGATTTGAAAGCTTGGGCATTGTCAGTGACTATTTTTTGAGGAAAACCAAATCTCGATAGGTTGTTCTCTTCCAAGAAGTTTATTACCACCGAATCCATAGAATTCTGAGTTGGAATGGCTTCGACCCACTTCGTGAAGTAATCGGTAGTGGTTAAAATCCATTTACGTTGGGCGCTTAACTGCAGATGGATTTCTCTGATGAAATGTAGACCCCATTGTTGAAAGGGAGCTTTTGCTATGACTAAGATTAAAGGTAGTGCAGTGATCATTTTCTTACCAGAAAATAGTTGGCAAGAGTTGTAGGATCTGACCTTGGCATTCACGTTAGTAAATAACTTTGGACAATAATATCCTGCTCTTAAAATCTTGTAGGTTGTTTCCCTCCAGGCGTGGTGTCCTCCACACACTCTTTCATGAAATTCATTTATGATGCCCTCTGTTTAAGATTCTATTAAGCAACATAAAAAGAAACCTAGAGGATCCTTCTAGTATAGTTGGCCATCAATAATACAATATTTAATTGCGTGCAGCTTCAAAGTTCTCGCCTTGGATGGAGTCATGTCATTTGGGAACTTAAGGGTAAGGAGGTATGAAACAATATCGCAATACCAAATAGAGGAAGAAAACTTATCTTTGATTTGAATCGTAGGGGTTTGATCATCAAGTTCCTCTATATCTGGGATATATCCGTGTGATTCTTGGTGATTTATCCCGAGCGCACTGAAATTTGATTCGGCTAACAATTTTTCCAGGCCCTGACCTTTGAATAGCTTGGTCGATTTGAATTCTAGATCAAATTCTTGAATCTTAGCCAACCATCGTCCTCTTCTCCCATCAATGTCTGGATGAACTAAAATTCCTTTAATAGAATTAGTTGGTACATAAGCAATTATCTTGGAATGTTGTACATATGTCTTGAACGCCTTGAGAGCCTTCACCATTGTGTATGATTACTTCTCAAGTATATCATACCTTAACTCTGAATCCTTGAGGATTTTGCTGAAGAAAGCTATGGGTTGCTCGAATCCTTCCTCATTCTTTTGCAGGAGTACCACTGCAATAGTATGCTCTAAAGGAAACGAAAAGATCAGGAATTCCTTTGTATAGTCTGGACTTGCTAACACCGGTGCTTCCCCTATAGCCTTCTTGACACGCTCGAATGATTATTTATCTTCAATGATCCATTTCACTCCATTATCTTTCTTAAACATATCTGTAATGATTTTAATTATTTCAGAAAAATTGGGAATGAATCTTCTCAAAAAGTTTATCTTTCCTAAAAAAGATTGAATTTATTTTCTGTTGCTAGGAATATTAATTGTGTCTATAGCCTCCACTCGTTTTGGGTCAACCTTGATTCCTTATTTTGAAACTATATGACCCAAGATCTTACCTTCTTGCATAGCGAAATGTGATTTCTTAGGATTAAGAGACAAACCTAACTTTCCTCATCTTTCAAAAGTCTGCCTGAGGTGTAGTAGATGTTTTGCATCTAAGTTAGAAAAAATCCTCAAATCATCAAGATAAATAACAACTAATTTTTCTTTCTCACTGATGAATGCGATGCCCATCTCTCTTTGGAAAGTAGCCTCTTCATTCATTAAGACAAATGGCATTTTATCGTACATAAAAGTTCCCCACAAAATGGTAAATGCAGTCTTTTCTCTATCGTCTTCATGGACAAAGATTTGATTGTATCCGAAAAAATCATCAATCATGGACATCCTGTTAACACCAACTACCTTTTCTAGAACATGATCCATTTTTGGGAGTGGGTTGTTGTCTTTGAGGGATGACCGATTTAGGTTTCTGAAATCTACACAGTGCCTTATTTTTCCATTTTTCTTTTTGACGGGGACTAGATTCGCTACCCATTAGGAATACCTGAGTGGAACGATAATTTTTTCATTGAGAAGTTTCTTGACTTCCCTTTCTATCACTGACAGGAAGATCAGGTTTATCTTCCTAAGTTTATGCCTGAAAGGTTTGATATCATGTTTTAAAGGAATCTTATGTTCAACGAAGGATGTATCATAAGTTTTCAGATCATCATAAGACCAAGAAAAAAAATCCTTGTATTTTCTAATCAACTCGATGTACTTACTTTTCATTTGGTCTAGGAGGTACTTTGATATCTTGAACATCTTCGAATATTCGTTAGCTCCTACATTACAATATTCAACTTCTTCAGGTTAGGGACGTAAGGTAGACTTTAAAGGTATGTCATCCTGGTCAGACAATCATTTTAAGGGGATCAAGACTCTGGGAATTTGATTATTCTTAAGCATGAGAATACCGTGGTTTGCGATCTTGACTTGGAATTTTTCTAGGTTCTCCCCTTCTTGCATAATCCAAGTAGGATCATTTTGGTTTTCTTGATCTATGTGAGTTTCAAAAAACTCATCAATCATCTCCAGGAACTGTTTTATTTGTTCGTCGTCTTCAAACACTTGTCAATGTTGGACATTGTTCAGGATTGAGGGTCTATGTCTCATCTCGATGTGATACTTTAGTTTCAAGACAGTGGGCGGTAGGAAGGTCACAATAGCTTTGGCTAAAGAGTCGGCTTGCTAGTTTTCCATTTTGTGGATAGAGTGAATATTAAAAGATGAGAAGAAATTCTCTAGAAAATTCTAGGAAGAATTTCTATATGGCCTCAGCCTTGGATGCTTAGCTTGATACTTTTGTTTTATTTGTTTCACAATGAGCTCTGCATCACCATAAACTATTAGATGTTCGATTTTTAACTTTTTGGCGGCTTCCAATTCTAAGACTAGAGCTTCATATTCACATGCATTATTCGTATAACCAATATCCCACTATAATCTATATGAGAAGGGAATAATGTACTCATCTCCTGGCACTACAAATAACATTCTATCCCCTACTCCTTCGCAGGACAAAGTGCCATCAAAAAACATTTTCCACATTCCTTTTCTACTATTTACATTTTTCTTTGTTTTTTCTACTTTTTTATTATCTTCTTCTATACATTCTTTGAAATTGTCATCTATCGATAATATACAATTTCCTAAGTCTTGATCAACAATACAGAATGGGTAATTATTTGGATTTTGAGGGTCAATTACTGTATACACCAGTCTAGTTTTTTTGTATAGTCGTGTGAATTGTCCACTGAAAATTGGGATCGTAGCATAGGTCATATCCAGCTGAATTGATCCTCCTAATTTGGTGGCTCAAGATTGGGATAAAAGAATTTCATACTTGGCAGGGATGTCAACAACGACCACATCCATAAGGGAACTTTTCACGGGTATCTGTGCAATATTTACTACCAAATCTTTGATCATGCCTAGACACTTAACTTTTTTGGAATCAAACAAATACAAGTCTTGATAAGGTCTAGTAATTTCGAGGCCTAACTTTTCCATGATAATTTTAGGCATTAAATTATGAGAGGCCCCAGAATCTAGCATACAATTGTGGAGTAAGTGGTCATGCATAGTTAGTGTAATATAAAATGGAGCAACAAAATCCTTAGTGTTTTCAATGTGTAGACCGAACATGATTGTAGGTATTTCATCTTGCAGATTAATAACATCTGCATGACATTCAACATCAGAAAAATTTATCACTTTAGCAATTTGCTTTTTATAAATTGGTTTTTTTGCAAGTTCAACCAGAAGCATGTGGATTTTAATTTTATTAAGTTCGTTTTCTAAACATAAACCTCCGATTATTTTTTCAATTTCTCTGGTTGGAACCTCTGCTTCTCTATTTTCCGTTTTTTTAGTTTTTGTTGTTCTTGTTTCAACCGGTTTTGTTCGGGAAACTTGTCTTTCAGTTGGCGATTTAGTAACTGTTGCCTCATTCATTTTATTTCATGACAAATACTTTCTTGGTGGAACATTCGTAGGATTGCTTTCTCTGGGCCTTAAATTGTACTTCTGTTGGAGTTCAACCATTATTGAGTCGGCGAGCCCTTGATAGGTAGAGTCTCCCATATTATTAATACTTTCTTCATTATTAAACAAGGATTCTAGATCTAAATACTTCTCATAATCATGTCTGGTTAAATGTGGCTTGATATCATCATCACAAAGGTTGTTCAGATATTCTTCTAACTTGTAATTTTGCATGTCATCCCTCTGCCTAAAATTTTGAGTTTTAAATGGGGCTTGGATTTTTTGATCTTCGTTTTTTATTTGTCTCTGTTGCATCTGGGGGTTAGGGTTTATCTTGAACTGATTCCTAACATAAGTATTAGGTTTGGCTTGATCTAATTCCATTATGGATATCTTGTTTGATAAATCTTTAATTATCTGTTAAGCCCTAATGTTGGCTCATTACCCCTTAATTGGGGCATATTAGATTAGTAATGCTATTTTATTTATGTCGGATTTAGGCCATTAGTTGTAATTTAGATTAGTAATGTTATTTTAATTATGTCGGCTTTAGGCCAT
>ML795807.1:0-22603 GCA_009831015.1 Picea engelmannii
ATCCATTGCCTAAGACACATAAAATTTCACTTGAAATCTGTACAAACCTTGAATTTTAGATCATGATATGAAGGAGGTCATGAAGGAACTCACTCAACTAGACTTGGAGGATGCAGAGGAAGTGGGAAGAGAAGAACGAGACCCCGAAACAATCATAAAATTGTGTAGATGAGTGATGGGGATCTATGAATTTGAGCTTGATGCAGAATGAATTGAGAAGTTGGGTTTCTCTTCGAAGAAAGTTAGACTGTTCCTTAGGTACTTACATAGGAAACATAGATCAAACACATCGTTCCCATGAGCCTTGGTGGTGGCCTCCGAGAGTACGTTATCTATTGAGCAGTCTGGGATTGGGCGTGTTTCCTAGGAAGTGGGAAATGCGACCTTGGGCACCTTGGAGAAAGGTGCTGCAACAAAAGTTGAAGGACGAAGACTTGGTGAGTTGGAGGAAGGTTACGATCTTACTTTGGCATGAAAAAGACAATAGTTGTTGGGTTGCAGAGGACAACGATTATCATAGTGGAGTGCGAATAATAGTTGGACAGCTTGGCAACAGTTTTGGAGTTGGGTTGAAGACTTAGAAGATTTTGGGAGAAGGAGAAGAACTTTGCATTGAGCTAGGAGTTGGACAGAGAGATGAGAGTTGTGGAAATAAAGGATTTTGATGATGTGGGGATATGCATAGTCACAGATTGGACGTAATAGTCGTATTGATCACCCAACTAGTCTGAGACATGAGAGCTATAGCTATGTGCAAAAGCATGGACTTGGGTTGAAGTATGGAGGAAACGATGGTCATGGAAAGTTCAACACTTAGGTAGTTTAGCAGTCATTGCAACAGGCAACAACAACATGTATCATTGAGGACAAAGTTTTAACTTTGCCCAGATCAGTGTGAAACACGGCGTGCGATCGCGGATGATGTTTTGGTGCATAGTATGATGCAACGAAGTTGGGTGGAGGAAATTCATTTTGCAAGCGAAAAGGTCAAACTGAATTTGGGCAGAGATTGTGCACGAGATAGATGAAGTGATATGATGAAGGGAAAATTGGGATTTCCATCACATGGAAACTTGGGTTTTCCACTTGGTAGAATTTGAGGTTTCCAACAACAGTTGAGATGGAGGCATAAGTTTGGGCAGAGGCTTGGAGACAACATATTTATGTGGATGTTACGGATGGTAGAAACAAATTTGATTCATGGAGGATGTAAGGATTGGGGCGTTGAGACCCAACACACGCACTTCTACCACAAACTAAGACAAACGAAAGAGGATGTGTCGGTTCACAAGGCTGGGTGCCTATATATTCCAAGGAGGAGACCCAATAAAGTCATTCATCCAAGATCTAAGAATCATCCAAGTGAAGTGTGGTAAATATAGGTTGCATAGACCGAGGTAGGGGAAACACATGTATCACAAGGATGAAGCATGAAGGAGAAGAGCTTGTTTAGGATTTGTGTTTGTGATAATGAAGAGTTTTGTAAGGTGACAAGAAGACTGTTTGTTGTGTTTCGCATGGGTTATTTAGTAAACTTGAGCGGAAGCTCCTTGTAAAAATATCTTCGATGTGGCACGAGTTGAAGACTCGACACAATTCTTCCTTTGTAATAAAAATCTTGTATTAAGCGAGTTTGGCCGCCCACTTTGCATATTCGTTTTTACTATGTATGAATGCGTTCTTTACTTGATGGATGTTCTAAGTACATATGCAAACATAAACTATTAAGTAATAATGAATCTAAGAGTAAGGCGTAGTCCGATCCATGTAAATTGATGTGGTCTTGCCACCAAGTTGAAAAAATGTGGTGCCGCATGTCTTTGAGAACAATGGATGTTTTCACCATCCAATCAAAGTTCTCCAATGGTGTGATAGATATCCTTTCACTAGAGTTAAAATCCCTCGGGAGTCTCATATTTTTATCCTCATCCATTAAATAAATAGTAGGGGTGGCGTGATAGTTAATGCAAAAATGTTGAGCACGATTATAGACAAAGTTACTAGCCTTTAATCAAGTTAGTATTTCACCTATTTAGGTTGATTATTAATACTAATATTTAAAAAAAAAAAAATATTCGTAAAATTTCATGATAAAGTCTCTAAATGCAAAATTTAAGTGTAGATTATTTAAATGATATTAATGATTATGCAATTAAATGATATATGTCCTAATATTTTTTAGTAACTACATGAGAAATAAAAATAATCAATTTTTTTTCTAAATGGGGAATTCTCAAAAAAAATAAAAATGATGATGATTGACACAATTGTTGTGGGATAAAGAATTTAAATTTACATAACATGGAGAGGAAATCAAAAAATAAAAATATAAAGTAATATTATAAGTTTTGTCAATGTATAAACATAATCTTTAAAAAGCGAATAATAAAAGATCTTAATTTTATTAGAATAATCATGCCAAAAATCATGAAAAATATTAAAGACAATAAAGTAAAATATATATAAAAACATATTTTAACAAAAAAATTGCAATTTCATCTAAACGTAACCAAACATAGCCCCCTTGATGTTGATAAAGGACACCATTATAATGCATGCTTGACTTTATGGAAGCCTTGAATTTACCGTATGTCAATCCATATATATATATATATATATATATATATATATATATATATATATATATAATGTTGACCAAGTCACAAGAATATGTGCTTCACACAAACTCTCTTTCGCTTGAAATGGACATTTTTTCCGCTAAGTTTCATTTTCAATAAACTTTACAAGAAAAACAATTAAAATAAAATAAAAATACTTGCTACTTTTATTAAAAATTAATGGGAAGGCCACATTGAAAAGAAAAATCATATTTACAACAATTCTCTTAACAAACGAACCGGTACTGCAAAAACACTACAAGAAAATGACTCACCTATAAATAAAAAACACTAAACTTTGAATGGACCATAACCCTTAACAATTTTTAATAAGCATTACTTGGTAGCATATCTAATGATGATTAAATGAGAAATAAGTTAGTGTATTCTATGTGCAAACAAAATAATCCTAATTGATTCCGATTATTAACTAGAAAAAAAACGTTATGAAGATTTAGAAAAGAGACATCATAAATTCTATTTTGCTAAAGTTGAAGACAATGTGTGAAGTTGCTTTCTTCGATGCACATATCTTAGCTTTCATTCGACATGGTCACCATCCATCCATTTTGACAAAGTTTTTTCCGAGGAAATGTACATGCCGAAAATCCTTTGAATACTTCTTGTTACAAGATTTTTCTCTCGTGAACTTGGGTCATGTCACACCAGAGCGAGACCATATGTAAAAGATAGAACCTACCCTTGCACACAACAATTTTATAAGAAAATAACTACTTTGATGCGAGAGAGGAAAGAAGGAGATACTTCACACTTTTTATTCTATGTCTGATGTTAATCTTTGCTTTCCACCTTGATTTTTTTCCCGATCTCCATTGGTATCAACCTGCAAAAAGAGACCAAGTCTATACTGCAACAATTTAGTTATGAATTCAAATCATACATATAATGTGCAAAAATTCAAGTATATGAAACAAACTAACATATATCAATAGATTGAATCAATTTACACATGTATGGAGGGAAAGACAACTATTTTATTGAAACAATATAAGAAGGTAGTTACAACCTAACTTTAACCATCGACACTGCCTTGAAGCCAATCATGCAGGTCCCTTTATTGGTCCTTCAAGTATCAACTCAACAAGATGGCCCTTCCTCAAATGACCCAAAAGGGATGGGAACACACCATATGGTCATATAAGAGAGAAGGAGTATTGGAAAACAAGTTCCATATTAGGGGGATGATACTTAGAGGATCAAGGAAAAGAGGGAAGCTCAGAAAGCCATAAACATAATCTTGCACCTAGGTTGTCCTCCTCATCCATTCCCTCAAAGGTTCCTTTATACCATCCTCAAGGGGTTGAGGTGGTTGAATTCCATTGTTTATGGGCCAAGGGAAGTTTGAGAATGAACCCAACAAAATACTTTGCCTAAAAATGTGTAATATTTTATTTTTCATATTTTATGAGGGAATCCACGAGTTGCAAACTAGAAAGGAATGAACATATGTGATTTGCACATAGGTGACTCACGGATGGCAACATAAATGTTGTTTTTTATATTATTTTGATGAATAAGGATGGGATTTAAGTTTTCAAGCTAGGGAAAATGACTAAGCCATCTCACAAATGAAAATGATGTGGCAATTTGTGGTATAATAGATGCCCCCTAGTGTGTGAGGTCAGAAGAGAAAATGATGGCTGAAATACATTATAACTCTGATAGGATATGATGCATTGAAGTAGATCCAATGAAAGTCCCTGAATAACTGATCCAAGAACATAAACCGTTAGCATAGATCAAGTAAGAGTATTCTCTTCCAGAGTTGGGCATACCCATGTTCAGGAGTGATGTAAGCATGGCCACCAAATCAAGCACACTGCGGATCCATGGAATATATGAAAGTATGACTGATGTCCATGGCCACAAACAATACACAGTGGATCCATGCAAAAAGTAGATCATAGCCACAAATGGATACCTAGAACCATTGGAGTGAACAAGCTGATCCTCTGCAAGTACTAATGTCTAAGGGGTGGTACAATACTTCGAGTAGGAGTACAACATATGTGATGCTCATACTTCAACCGAAGTGTTCGAAACGATTTGTCATGGTATGAGTCTACAACATGTGAATATATATGTTTGCGTCAGACATAGTGAGACATCGTTTGATTACTGTTCATTGATGTATACCATTAACAATTGCGAGAAGACCCACCGATGATGATAATGGGCATCAAGGTACCATGGTACAATATAACAAGTGTGAATAAATAAACTAATGTCGAATACCTGATAGAATCTATCGATCAGGGGACATTGATGTATTCCCACTGTCAATAGCGAGGGAACTTGCCACTGATGACTGCAAGCCCCAAGGTACCACAAATAAATCTATATATCTATCCTAGAGTAATATGTGTTGGAGTCAATAAGAATAGATCTGCTGGAAGGAAGGAATTAATGCATCCTCCATCATCCAACACGAGGGGTAACAGAAGGCCAAAGATTTGGAAGGACTCGTAAGAATAGATTGTAAGGACCACACCGAGGTATGACTCCGACATGCACCAGATGTAATAACACACGACCGAGAATATATGAATAGTAGCCAATAATGGAGACTACTAACAAAGACAAGGAATCCAACAATGGGGTCAAATGGAAGCCAAGGTACCACACAAATCCCTATGTGTGATAATTGTTATTGATGTCGAACACAAGGGAAACTGCTCAATTAGAGACCAATGATGGTTTGTCATATGTTGAGCGCAAGGTCACCTATCAATGATGGAAATGGGCCCAGGGTGCAACTCTAGGTCATACTCTTAGAGCAATTTGTCGGAGTCAATAAGAGAAAACCTGCCAACAATAATTCAATGGGGACCTTCTATACTAGCATGAGTGAGATACAAAGATACTTGTGATGATGAGTTTTACTTGATTGACACAAGAAGACCGACTTGAAAGGTCAAAGACTTTCTGCAGAATGGTCGACTCAAGCTAAAATTTACCTTGAACAAAAGCACGACACATTATGTGACTTAGGCAACATGGATTATAAACTGGTATACATTCGTGATTCACGAGGCATCAAAAAATGATCCATATGGTTGGAAGAATAACCAACCAGAGGAGATTATACTAAAAAATGAGACAAAGTATCCTAAATCCATAATAAACCCAAAATATCGAGACACTGACTCAAAGCTTTTTCTTTGTTCAAGGACGAGAAGACCAATTCCAACAAAATAGATAACTCTTCCCCCCCTTCTTTTTAGTTTTTTTTTTTTTTTTTGGTCTTTTTCATATTATTAAAGCCTGGAAAAGAATAAAAGAATGCTATAGTACAATGGAGGAAACAAGTGTCACGGGAAAAAAAACTAGTTCCAAAGTACAAGGAACATACCTATGTTCAATGCAAGGAAGTATGTGTAGGATAAGGATACTGAGGGAATGTTTCCTCCAAGGTTAAGGTGTCAAGTTGCAAAGACATAAATTGCAAGGCTATTAACTAGTAGGAATGCATAAGAAAATGGTTCAACACTAACAAGTTGAATCTGACATTAGGCCTAAAAGCGCGAGTGGTTAATATGAAATGTATTTACAACTCAACAAAATTTTGGAAGCCCCGTGGGTAAGTTAGCCAGAAAGAGATTGAGAGAAAGTCATGAGGCTTCAACACAAAGACATGGCGGGACTATGCATGGCTTTCGAGCCTACAGAAAATACTGCACCATGGGTTTCAAAAATGCTAGTGAGGTACTAAGTGGGACACCCATGAAGAGGTAAACTCTATGATTTGTAAAGACACCTTTAAAACAACTTGAGGGGTGTAGTGTCGCTAATGAATGGGGTTGACCCCACTGTAGATATGTGGTCAATACAAAGAAATAAATTATGCAGATGAAAATAACCTACTCTACATGCCAGTAAAAAAACACAATACCTATTGAAGAATCTGAAAAGTGCTAACATAAGTAGCAACATACATTAGAGGGAGTCTTATAGGTAATGGCATGAAAAATATTGAAAAGAAGATATGTAGCTTCAATGCAAAGTCATGGTAGGACTAAACAAGACTCTTGAGCCTAATAGAAAACTTCCAACATGGGTGCCAAAATCCAAAGAGTGTCTAAGCTAAGGCGCCCATGGAAGATAGGCTTTACCACATGAATTACGATACTTCTAAACAACAAAGAAGGTTTTATGTCGCGACTCAGTGTGGTCAATCCTAAGGAAAACTGAAACAAGAAATGGATAATGCAAAAATGCATGAAGGGAAAAATCTAACCTATATGCTAGTTTCAAGATCTTTACCTATCATAATAGATCAACATGAAGAAATGAACCAAAGAAGAATGTCTTCAAAGTCATGTATATAAGACCAAAAACACTTACCCATAAGTTAATAAGTCCAATATATAAACCTTTGATAAAAACAAATATTATGGGATACAAAACTTGAAAACAAGAAACCCTAAAAGTACAATATGTACAGAAAAACACATATCCTTACGACTTATGCATCATAGTTCTCCAGGTACATCCCATTGCTAGATTCAGGTCAATTGCTTCTTTGGTAACCAACTTGTAAAGATTCCAATTCAAGAGGAGGTCGAAGATCCATAATCATAAATTCAAGGATAACCTCATATGAAGGAAACTCAACATCCATGAAACCGGGGCTTGACAACACACAAATACCAAGGCTCGAGGTCTCACAAATAGTAAGATGATACCCAAGAGGAAACACCAAAATACTTGGGCCAATATGGGGAAGCAAGGGATCCCATGCCCCTATTTGATAAAACACCTGATCAATTGTTGAGACCTTGTCTCGAGAAGGCTAACATAACTGTAAAAATCCCATCTCAGGAGAAATTGAACACTGAGGATCAGACACCACATAATTCACCCATGGCAGGGAAGAGTCTACTCAAGCACTAGGATCACACAAAGGGGAAAAATGAGTCAAAGGCGAACCGAGATGGTGATTATCAGATGAAAGATGATCATAGTGAAAATGATTCCGTTGTGACAGAAATGCATCACACGAAAGAGCGTAAACACCACAACGTTCATAACATAAATATAATAATGCCTAAGAAGCATATTAAAGTCTAAAAGGCCTGGTACCACTAATAGACCGACTAGAACAATCTTCCCACCTAATGTGATAGGAAATTGAGGAAGAATCCCCAGACATTCACTATGTCTTCTGTTGAAAGCCAACAACTCACTAGTAGCCAACACAAGCTTGGGAGAACCAAAATCTTTCCAAGTCAAGGAGAATAAAATAATTGAAGAGGATCCTTCATCTACAATACATCGACAAATTCCTTTCAACATAGATTCAACCAGAACCATTATCTGGAAAGGTGCAAAAGAAGGAAGGAGAGGTTCTAGAAGATCATTCCAATCAAAGGAAACCATCCTTGGACTTGAAGGGAGCACACTCAAAGAGAGTGGAATGCCCCCTTATTTATAAGGTACTTAACTGAAAATTCTAAAGAAATAGTCAAAAGACGTATCACTCCTCGAAAGAAGAGTGGGATTGAACGAAGATTGCATCAGCGAGGCCACTCCCTTAGACTATTCACTCTCCAAAGTAAGAGTGGGATCGATCGAAGATTGCATCGGCGCAGACACTTCCTCAAACATAGTTTAAATAGGATGCGAGAAAACATGGTCAAGAGATGCATCACCCCCCAAAACGAGAGTGGTATCCACTGAATATTGGATTAAAAAGATCACTTTATCAACCAATGATTGATCATACTTTTGGGAAACTGAATATGACACAGAACTAGAAGGGCCTTAAGAAAAGGAACATACTCTTCATACCATGGCAATAGTAGGGCAATAATGAGTAAAGTGATATCCCTCACAAAGCTTACAAGGGAACTTGGGCTTATGTTTGTTATGTCTAGGGTTATCAACAATACCAATGCTCCCAACATGACTTGCAGTGATCGATGACATGCCCCTCAACATTACTTGCAGAGGCTAGTAGCTAATATCCAACATGAATTATAGAGGTTGGTGACATTTGTCAAGTATGAATAGAAGTGACAGGACTTGTGTCCCCAACATGAATTGCAGTGGTTGGTTTCTTGTCTTCAACATGACTTGCAGAGGTTGATGAATTTACGCCAGTATGACTAGCAATGAATGGAATTTTTCTCCCAACATGAATCATAGAGGTTGGTTGCTTGCCCCTAGCATGACTAGAAGAGGTTGGAAACACGTCTCCAACGTGACTAGTATAGGTTAGTGATAGGAATCCAACATTGCTTACAGAGGTTGGTGACTCAATGCTTGTACGACTAGTAGTGACTAGAATTTTACTTCCAGCATGACTTGTAGACACTGGTTTCTTTCCCCCAACATGACTCACAGAGGCTGGTGATAGGTCCCCTACATGATTAACAGAGGTTGGTGAACTCTTTTTCTTACTCTTCCTTTTATAATTCTTGTTACTAGTAGCAAGAATTTCACCAGAAGAGGGGGAAGGAGAAGGAGAAGGTGTAAACTTAGTGGATGTAGAAGGTAAAGGATCAACATCCATATGATTCCCATGATATAAATTGATTATATGATAAGCATCAAGAGCATTTGGGACATTCAGAGTGGTCCACAACTAAACTGATAGTCCTACATTCAACCCAAGAATGTTCAAAGTGGCCATCAAGGGGGAACCAACATTTCCAAAGAAAGGAAAAACTCAAGGATCCCCTTGGTTGGTATCCTCAAGAACTTTGGACATGACTTTATTATGCATAGGTTCATACCTTGTGGTATTTTTCATGTCCATAAAAGTATCATGCATTGGCCCTGACAAACCAGTGGTATAAAAACCCATGAATTCTAAGAGGTGACTCCATGCTTTCAAGAGAAAGACCAGGGGTCTTTCCCGACCAATGGAGCAGTTGGTTGCCCACTCTAAATCAATGATATAAAATAAGTGATACTGACACAACCTAAGGCCAACTATATAGAGCAACACTCCACTAAAAATTCCTGAGAGAAAAATCTCAAGAAAATACATTTTCCAAATCTTTATCCCAGGTAGATGAGGTTCTAAGTTCAAAGCAATGAAAGAGTGGAAAGCGACCTTCTGGATGAAGGCACGAGTTGATTAAGTCTCGTGTACCAATGAATGAAGGAGTGAGAAGCAATTATCCCGACCTCCAATGACTAGTCTTATCCAGTGCAAGTACCCATGCTTCGGGGGGCACCCTCCAACAATACTAAAAAGTGTGATACAAAATATGCCTCAAGTACCATGGAAAACCCCCACAGTCACCTTTGATATCCATAGGAAAAGAAAATAAGGTCACCAACTCACAGTCAATGTCCGGGGGGTACATTTGATAGTCGAGATTGGACATATGGGTAGGGTAACTGAGCTCGAAACTCTTCTAGAGGATTGATACCAGATGGGTCAGTATCACTTCAGGAAAATCCCCCAATATACGATCTCTCTAATACACCCAGTTAAGCTTTGGAGGGGATATCTCCTCGGCTCTTATTTATGCAACCTCGTGTTTGACTCCTACGTTAGATGAGCTTCCCCAGGTCAAAATCCTATGTTTTTTTTTTTCTGGCCTTGGAGAAATTAACTCTCTAGCCTAAACCAAGGCCCTAACCCTAAACTTGTTTGTGAACCCTAGAAACAAAGTCTAGTACATTTTAAGTTCAATGTTCGTTTTAGTGTCTATTTTTACTGAAAGGGTATGGAGGTGCAATTGATGTTGTTTAAATTAAACTTATAAGAACATTGACAAATACAAATTTACACTAACTCTTCAAGTGAAAAAAAGTTTCAAAAAAAATGCATGAACAATCCTTCAAAACTTGAAATGCAATTTTTTCCTATGCTAGTATATTTTTCTTTTTCAAATAATAATGCAAACAATGTAAATAAAGAAAGAGACCTAACTAGCAAAAAACTAGGTTTTTTCATTTTCTTTTTCTTTCTACCAAAGCAAGCAACATGCCTAAAGACCTGAGTGCTAGTAAGCAAATTATTTTCTTGAAACGTTCAAAGACAAGGAAACCAGAGAAGAATGACCAACAAACAAGTAGTTTTGTATTTTTTGTTACTAAAAGAAATGAAATGCCAATGAGATGCGGTTTTCCTTTTTATTTTATGAACAAAGGGAAGAAGGTAAAGACTCAAGAGGAAGAAAACAAACAATCAAGAATCACTGAAACAAAACAATCAAACTGGAAAATCATCCCAGCCACACACAACTGACCTTTCGACCCACCTAAAGAACCTTATAACCAAAAAGATAACCTAACCAAAAGCAAGATATTTTAGATGATTTCAAAATTTTCAAAGACTTAACACAACAATCAAAAGAAAAAACAAACCCAAAAGGCTCAAATTATACTGAAGAACCAAGCTAGATCCTCCAAAACTGAGAGAAAGGATACAAAATCAAGTTTCTTAGACAGATCCACGACTGTGTATAGTATGACTAACAGACATCCACAGGTCGTACAAGGAAAAATCACAGATATCCACGACTCATAAAGGGACGAAGCACATATGAATCATTAAAACTTGAAAAATAAAAAAGTGAATCCATAAGGAGGCTTCCAAAAACTTAGAAAAAGTTTCTAGATGGAAGATGCTTTGAAATAAAAGCTCATAAAACAATAAAATCATAGTAATCAGGGCAACACAAGAAAGCCTCAAACCGTCCCAAACTAGGAGAAAGATCCACATTATGGTCGCCAATTCCGTTACGATATTTTTCCTTTGTGACCTTGGGTCATGTCACAACAGAGCGAGACCATATGTAAAAGGCAGAAACTGCCCTCACACACAACAATGCTATATGAAAATAACTACTTTAAGGAAAGAAAGAGAGAAGGATATAATTCACACCTTGTATCCTACGTCTGATGTCGATCCTCTCTTTCCACCTTTGATTTTTCTCCTGATCTCCATTGGTATCAACCTGCAAAAAGAGACCAAGTTTATATTGCAACAAGGTATTTATGAATTCAAATCATAAATATAATGTGCAAAAATTCAAGTATATGAAGTAAACTAACATATATCAATAGATTGAATCAATTTACACATGTATGGAGGGAGATATAACCCTTTTATTGAAAATAATATAATTAGGTAGTTACAACCTGAATCTAACCGTCATCATTTCCTCAAAGCCAACCACCCAGGTCCCTTTAGTGGTCCTTCAAGAATCAAATCAACAAGATGGGACTTCATCGGATGACCCAAAAGGGATGTGAACACACCCTATGGTCATATAAGAGAGAAGGAGTACTAGAAAACAAGTTCCAGATTAGGGGGATGCTACGCAGAGGATCAAGGAAAATATGAAGCTTGCAAATCCATCAACATAATATTTCACCTAGGTTGTCCTCCTCATCCATGCCCTCAAAGGTGCCTTTATACCATCCTTAAGGGGTTGAGGTGGTTGAATTCCATTTTTTATGGGCCAAGGGAAGTTTAGGAACGAGCCCAACCGAAAACTCCTCCCGAAAAATGTGGAATATTTTGTTTTTCATATTTTTAAGGGCATTCACGGGTTTCAATTTAGAAAGGAATGAACATCCACAGTTTGCACACGGGTGACCCGTCGAAGGAAACAAACATGTTTTTTTTTAGATGAGTTTGATGAAGAAGGATTTGATTTAAGTTTGCAAGCTAGGGAAAATTACTAAGCCATCTCATAAATACAAATGATGTGGCAATTTGTGGTACACCTCTTCCCCACAATCCATGGATGGTAAGCGGGATAAACTGTTGGCCCTGATTACAGGGCCTCGCCCCGGAGAATCAAGAGAGTTGAACCTATGACCAAAAACAAGCATGATAAAGCCACGTCTGACTCTTGACTAATTGAGCTAACCCTTGGGGCTACTTTGATAATTTTTAAAAAAATATACAATTTCCAAAACACATCAATACATGGCCTATCAATACTATGCCCTCGATATATCAACAATTTTATTTTTCAATCTTCATAATGCATGAAAATGTTGGCATTGTTAGATACACAATTTCTTGTTACCTCTATTAGACCCTAGACTCTCGATTTGTTTAACTCTTAAACACTAGTGCTAGAAGGATTGTAATAAAGAAATTCTCCTCAAATGAACACATTGGGATTTCTTCACAACTAGTGATGAATGTCAGAAAGAATGTCTCCATAAAAACCATATCACAATGTACAACTCACATAATTCTTTATTCGTTACACATAATTTCCACACCATACAGAAGAACACTCTGCAATCCAAATGTGTATACTAACTCTTTCCATTGAAAAAACATAATAGTGAACAATATCCCCATCTAAATGAAAAGAAAGAGCACACATGCAACACTGCGTAGTTATATTCATATCCCATGGTAATTAGAGACATTCGACACCACCATTCTAAGGAAAATGCCTTGGTAATGAGAGACATTCGACACCATCATTAGAAAAATTCCTTGTAGAGTAGAGTAGAAATCCATCTAGATCCCTAATCTTCAATTAGGTATTGAGTGAAAGATAAGATTTAAGGATATGTTTTGAAATCACATTATTTCAGTAAATTTAAGCAATAACATTCCAAGGGAGAATTTGAATTTATCTCTTTATGATTATTTGTTACACACAATTTCTAGTGGTAAAACATTTGACACCACCATTCTAAGAAAAATGCCTTGATAATGAGAGACATTCAACACCAAAATTAGAAAAATGCCTTGTAGAGTATAGTAGAAATCCATCTAGATCGCTAATATTCAATTAGGTATTGAGTGAAAGATAAGATTTAAGGATATGTTTTGAAAGAACATTATTTCAATAAATTTAAGAAATAACATTCCAAGGGAGAATTTGAATTTATCTCTTTATGATTACTTGTTATACACATATTCCAATGGTAAAAATTTCAAACAAAAATGTAAATACAACTTCTTCATGTCATTTTCCTTAAAAAAGAGAAAATCCACATATTTGATCATGTTGAAGTACAATTTAGTAAGATATTACCAGTGGTAAGAATCTTGAAACATCCAATATGACTTAAAGATGCTAGATTTAAAGTTTTTCAATTTTAAGCATATAATTTTCCAAGTTAAAAGAGAAAAACTTCAAACTAATCACTCTTTTAGATAACATTTTTCAACAAGAAACATATTGTCTAGGTTGATCGTGTAAAACACAACTTCAATAATTGACCCAAAAATGCAGGTGATCAGAATTGAAACATCTCATAGTGTTTTTTTTTTCAAATTCAGGTTGTAATACCCCGGTTTTGAGACGCCAGATTAAATAAAGTATTTTGTTTACTTTATGAAATGCCAAAGCGCCCAAACAATTAAAAGAGATCGGAGTTCCTAGGAAATGTAATGCTTTGATCATTATTAATAATAAAATACATCGTTGGCTTCCAGATCGACAAGGACAAGATTTATAGGGGGCTATGATTCCACGAGAGAGGGAGGCTAAAGGGGATAAGTCTTTTATTATTATTATTTTTACCCATATTGGTTTTAATTGAGAAAAATGGTTACATGAGCCTCTTGGGGAAAATACCATGTGGTTCTTGATTTCCAAGTAAATATATAAATCCATCTTGTGGGTTGTTTGGGGGTTCTTATCCATTCACTCTTTCATTATTTTCATCAATTGTTGCTCATTTATCATTCCTCATTCATTCTTGTTCTTGGTGGGGAAATGTGGGATAATTGTTGAGGAAGAAGCCATGGTTGGTTGGCTGTAGTGATTGCTGGTGTATTCCAGCCATGAATTAGTGCCTGCATGTCTAAGATGCATTGGCACATGTTAAGTTTTGTTAACAACTATGAATCCTGAGAGTCCTAGCATGGATATTCTTGACCAGATGCATTGGAGCCTTGGAAATAAGTGGAAAATTTGAGGGATTGTGTGGCAATGAAGGGGTTCATTATCTTTGGGTGGTGCAGGATGGATATAAGAGAGTTGGTGTACTTGGATTGTTGTGTGCTGAGAATCCTGTGAGAGCTTAAGTGTTGACTGATTTGGGAAGCCAAGTGTGGTCCTAGAGCCCGTCCTTGTAGATTCATAGCCCTAGATCAGGGATGACATTGCTGTTGAGACTTGGAACAATAGTGTTTACATTTGGGTGGAATGTCCTTAGTCTACAACCATTTGGTGATCGAATTTGTTTAAGATAAGTTCTCTCTGTCATGTGTTTCTATGCTTGTATATTTATTTTTGTTGTGTATTAATTATTATCTATGAGATTTATTTTTATAATATGCATGCTTGTTGGTTATTGTTGTGCATGGCATATTGTTTGTTTCTTTTATGTTGTATCATGAATCTTGATTATTGCATGTGAGTCTTTCATGCTTCTTTATTAATTAAATGTTATCAGAATTCAAAATCAATTTTAAAGTGAGATTTTGAGGTAGTGTGGCTAGCCTGTGGGTGGATGGGTTCGTTGCAAATTGGTATCAAAGATTCTAGTTCAAACAATGGAATGGTATGGGCCAGAATGAGTGTGAATTTAAGAAATTCATTGTTGCAATTTTAATCTGAGTGAATTTGGCGAAAAAAGAAAATATTAGAGAGGAAAATCCACCAATTCATGGGAAGATTCAAGTTTGAAATAATTTAGAATTGTCTGAGAAGTTAATGGATTCGATCTGCAGAGTTGCAGAGCTGAATTCGACCTGGAATGTCGAATAAATTTGTATTTTAATGGCCACTTTAGCGTGGGTATAGTTTGGAGAATTGATCACCGAGATCATGTTCGATCTCCATATCAACGACCCCGATTCCTCCTTGAAAAATTTAAAATTTGATTAAGTTTCAAAGTTTGGGAAAAGTACCAAATCAATGACCGAGATTCATTTTGGTGGTTTGTGAAAAGAGGAAGATCGATGGTTGGTATCCATTTTCGAATGTTTGGGAAGTCAAATAAAATCAAAGGCCCATATTCACTTGGGTTTTGGATGAAATTATCTAAGCGTTGAAGTTCGCCATCTGAGATCGTCGATGGCTGATGGATTGGGGATCAATGAGTTTGGCGA
Organism: Picea engelmannii; assembly: GCA_009831015.1. Taxonomy (NCBI): domain Eukaryota; kingdom Viridiplantae; phylum Streptophyta; class Pinopsida; order Pinales; family Pinaceae; genus Picea; species Picea engelmannii. Next base: position 15,640 of record ML795807.1, read on the forward strand.
ATTCTTGAAGTTTGACCAAATGACATCAGAGATTTATGATGGCCGATGGATCGAGGATCAACAAGTTTGGCGAAGTGTTGAAGATCGACCAAATGACATCTAGGATCATCGATGGATCAGGGATCGACAATTTTGGCAAAGTGTTGAATTTCAGATAAATGAAATCGAAGATCATCAATGGACGATGGATCGAGGATCAATGAGTTTGGAAAAGTGTTAAAGTTCAACCAAAGGACATCTAATATTGTCGATGGTCGATGGAGAAAAGAGGGTGATGACGTGTCATTCCCTATCAACATCCACATGTCATGCTGTGAAATCCTAGTTGATTCCTCAAGATGGTGTTTCATGCCATGTCAACATCCACGTGTCATGCCACATCAACGAACATAGGTGCCCAATGACCTATGGTTGGGTCGGTCAAATTGAGGAAGTGTTTTTGACAATCATCGAGGATCATCGATCACTGATGGGTCAATGGTAGGGAATTGACCGAATTGGTAGGTAGCTCCATTAATTTACGAAGGTGGTCGATGGTCGATGGTCAGTTCGACTGGTTTGGAGTTAGGTGCAAATCAATTGTCGGGGAGTGGGGTTGATGTTCGACGGCCGGGTCGTCAATTTGGGAAAGTTGTGTGCGCTAAAGGAGAACGTTGTTCACCGATGGCCTATGGATGACAAACCAATGGTCCAGATTGTTGCAGACTTGAGATTGATGATGCATATTGCACTTAGAAAAAATTGTTCCACAATTTAAAAAAACAAATAACCAAGTTTGGAGCCATTTTCCTTTTTTGGCCATAACTAGAGAAAATTAAGTTGGATTGGGATGAAATTTATGGGTTTTTTCCACAACGAAGAGATCTACAAAATTTCCAGATAGGGCCCTTGTCCAACTCTTCTTGGATTTGTTAGAAATTGCAAAATAATGGTTTTTAAAGATCTGGGTCTAGATCATTGTTAGATGTCCATATTAAGTTGAAAATCTTGGGGAGAGTTCAAAAAACATACACGGAAATAATACATGAAGGAACTAAATAAATACTAAGGGGATTTGAATGGGGATGCTTAAATAAGCCAAAATCCACTATTTCAGACCACTTTTTGGGGATTTTTTAGATTTTTAGAGCAAAAACAGTGACCCCAGATCACAAAAATGGAAAATTTTATATATTAAAAATTTTATATACTCATCAAGAAAAACAACTTTGGTCTACTAAATTTTTTCTAGAAGTGAATAGATTGTGAGATAACCAGTTTTGCTAAAAATTCCAATTTTGGAAAAAGGGGTGAAAATGACTAAGTTGTAGATTCCAGATTGTTGCAGTTTTTTACTTCAGAATTAGCTTAAAAATATGAGAGTTTTTATGAATTACTTGTCATTATTATTATCTATGGATAATATAGAAGTTTCTCTAGTTCTTGACATATTTTTTTGCATTTGACATAAGTTGGCACTTCAATAAAATTACACTAGTGGAGAAAATGCACAAAAAGGGTGAAATTGGCTTTTTCAGGAAGACATAACTTTCAGCTCAGAGATTGGAATGAGGTATGAGCGTATTAGTTGGAAATATTATTCAAATTAGAATAACCTGGAATTATTATAATTTGAATAACCATGATATACTTCTTCATGAATTGAATAGAAAAATGACCTATAGCATTAATTGAAAAAAATTATAATATGCATAATTCTAACAAAATGATCACTTGCACATTTTGCAGAATTAGGGGATATAAACATATCAGTTCAAGATAAGAATGCAAATTTGGGAGATGGAATAAGGAGATGGAGCCTTTCTAGGATTAAACCATAATCCAATACCTAATTGTGAGAAGGAAATACTACACTATCTAATTGCAAAAGAGAGAGAGGAGAGAGAAATAGAATCAATCTCCACACATAAGAGACTAAGAAACCAATTCTGATCACAATGTATTAATAATTTATAATGAGTACAATATAGGACTCTCCACATGAGGAGTAATGTGCACTAGATTGGGATTTCCATGCACGCTCAAGTAAAAAAGTAACTTCTCCCAATAACAACAATTAACTAAAGTTAAAAGTTGCTAATAATAAGAAAAGGTAAAAAATATAGGCGCGAACTTAGTGAGAAATTTACATGAAATCAACATGCATTTCATAATAGAAAAAATCTCCTAGAATAAGACTAGAGTCCAAGAATGGAACTAAAGTCCTAACTGAGTGAGAATTTGCTAATTATGGAAAGTCACTAAATAAGTGAAGGGAGGTAACTCCAAGTATTAGATGGATATTGGGCACTTCCCTAGGAGGATAATATTCTTACTAAAGTTCTCTCTATAGCCATGAGATAAGATATATCTCCTAAAATGAAGGAAATAAGAATTATCTCCTAAAAAATAGGAATTTGCCTATTGGTGGCTAAAAAATAAGAATTGGCCTAATGGTAGCTAAAAAATAGGAATTTTCCTAATGGTGGTTTATGATCCCATAGTATTTTGCCACTAGATAAAAATAGACCTGCTATAAATAAACATACTATAAATAGAAATCCTCTTAAATAGTAGGAAAAATGGAAAAAAATGAGTATGTCACTAAGTATGTAGTTGAGCATGTACCCCAAAAACCCCATTGAAACACAACCAGGGTGTGCATAATGATGAGTCTTGAAAATATGAAGCCATGTTAGGTATTCATGTACAAGTATAAATGCATAAAAACTGAAAAAAAAAAATGAGGTAAAGAGGGAAAAGACAGTGGGAACGCCCCCCCCCAATATATATATATATATATATATATATATATGTGTGTGTGTGTGTGTTGTTAACAAGAAAATAATGCTAACATGTTCAACTGTTAATCTAATGTATTCCTCACTCCTATAATGTCCCTCAATGAGACAAACTTTTTTTCAATGAAAGGCTTTGTTAATATATCTACCACTTGCTCTGAAGATGGACATAACTACATATCAATGAATCCATCCAGAATCTTTCCTCGAATAAAGTGCATATGAACCTCGATGTGCTTGGTCTACTACCTCTGAACTGGGTCTCTACACAACTTGAGAGTAATTTTATTATCACACCATATAAATATTGGACGATGAAAATGAACTCCTAACTCTGTAAGAAAGTGTTGCAAACAAATAGCCTGAGTAGTAACATTCACTGCACCCCTATACTCTGCCTCTGCCGATGATAAAGAAATTGTTAATTACTTATTACTTGACCAACAAATAGGTTCTGATCCAAGGTAGAGGAAATATCATGAAGTGGACTTGCAATCAATGCTATCACCTACCCCATATGCATCTGTGTAACCAATAAGATCCAAGGAAGATCTTGCTGCATAGTGTATACCAAAACTGGTAGTCCCCTTGACATATATGAGAATCCTCTTTTCTACCTTCCAGTGAAGATCATGAGGCTCGTACATGTACCTAAAAACTGATCCAACTGCGTAAGATATGTATGCTCAAGAGTATGTAAGGTATAGAAGAATCCCCACCTGTCGATATCTATTACAATCAACCAAAGGTGATGCACCGACATCCTCTAGTCTAACCCCTAACTGAAATGGTTTTGGAGTTGGCTTGAAATATGTCATTTGAAACCTATCAAGTAGATCTTTGGCATACTTGGACTGATACATCTTGATTCCTTAATCATTCTGGCTGATTTCAATACCAAGAAAGTAATGTAATAGTCTCATATATGTCATAGAAAACCTATCATGCAAAGTGGTCTTCACTGCAACAATGAAAGAGGTCGAGCTCCTTGTGATGAGTAAATCATCTACATATATAACTATCAGTAGAAGAGGATATGTGTTCATCATCATATACACATTAGGATCTAATGTAGATCTAAGAAAACCTCTAGACATAAGATAAGAGTCCATTTTAGCATACCATGCCTGAAGTGCTTACTTAAGTCCCTATAATGAATTTCCCAACCTGCAAACTAATGATGGATCCTGAACATATCCTTTTGACTGATCCATATATATATCCTCATTAATATATCCATGTAAGAATGCATTATTCACATCCATATGGTGTACCTCCCATTTTCTATTTGTTGCAATAGCTAGAGCTAACCGAATGGAATCAATCTTGGAAACCGGTGCAAAAGTCTCCTCATAGTCAATGCCTTGTACATGTGAGAAACCTTTAGCTACTAACCATGCCTTATAATTTGTAATGTATCCATCAACAACCCTCTTTGTCTTTAAAATCATGTTGGAAGGTAGAGGAACCAACTCCCATGTGTTGTTCTCGATCATGGAATTGTACTCCTCTTTCATAGCTTCCTCCCAATGGGGGTTTCCTTTAGCCTATGCATAAGAATAAGGATCTGATATGAGTACTGTTATCACTGAAATTTCGTCCGCACATGGTGACAAGAACTCAACATCGTCAAACAATAATGAAGTCATTCATGGCCCTGAATTAATCTCACAGCATTCCAAAAAGGTCAAAAACTATACAAAATAGTGAAAAATTGAAGAGCTCTTTACAGAAGTTGGGCGCGCGTGCACATGCGCAGAACAAGAACGTATAGTGCACGCATACATGCACGATGCACGACTGTTAGCGCAAAAATCCGCGCACCTTCTAAATGACGCATTTATGAATATGGTCGGCGTCCCAACCACTTATGGTTCAGCTCCCAAGTTGATTTGACCTCCAAATCTGGGCTGGATCCGAATGGTGGGCTGGTCAAAGACCTAATAATGCCCTAAATGGCCTCTTTTCACACTACAAAGCAGTTGCACAATAACCCAATGCAATTCTATAAAAATCCATGAATGCACCTCATTTTCTCAAGGAATTCTAAGTAATATTATGCTGCCTAGATTGTTTTAAGGACTCCATCCTTGACAAGAACACATTGGCACCATTCCATTGAGCAATCCACCTCTCCCTTGAGTGGATTTGCAAGGAGTTCTTTCACCACCATTTTCATTTTTCTTGTTGTAAGGAGAGCAAGCTTGTGAGGGTCCATGAGCCTTCCCTTGGAGGAAGAAGGGAATCATAGTCCCCTTTCTTCTTGGTGCTTTGATTTCATCAATAGATCAGCCTAAAAACATTGGTGACATGGGTCTTTTCGTTTTTGTTATCTCTATGTCCCTATGCTTATGATTTTAGTTTGTATTAGTTTAATTCTTGCTTATAGTTTTGTTTTTCTTTTTCTAACTCTGTCCTCTACAGCTGTCCTGCCCAGCAAGACCCAACTGGGCATGCAAACACTTCTTATTTGCTCACCAAGGTGACAAAAAGGGTGCAACAGATTGGCGAACATACTGGGGAAAGGTATCAAATTCCTACCTCATTTGGGTTTATTTTTCTCTTCTTTTAGTTTGTTTAACTTGCAGGTGCACTAATCGACCTAGGCCGACCTGCCAACCATCCAATTCAAGGGAGAATTGAGAGAAATCCATCCGGATTTTTCTTTTTAGGCCACTTGTCACAAGTGCGCGAGTATTTTACCCCACATACGTGCATCGGGCGCGCATGCGCTTAAACAACGGTCTTTCTCTGCGTGCATGCGCTTTCAGACTCATCTCTGTTTGCACGCCTGCACTCTACGTGCCTCTGTCTACACTGGGGGCCGCGCATCTGAACAAAATTTCACATTGTAAGCTGTTGGGGTGTGGGGAAGGCTATTACCTTTCTTAAAAATGATGTCAAGCATGCTCTAAAAACTGCACCATACTTAGTCCCCTCATCATATAAAGGGGTTAGTCAAACACACATAGGCACTTAGGAGGATAAAGTCAATTTCCCTTATTTGCTTTTTGCCACATGGATGGCTTGTTTAGACTTACAAGATAAGGTGATAACCATTTTTAATCACATCTAACTTACATTGGGACTAGAAGCTAAATTACAATCACTTAGTATGCTCTTCTCTCGCGCCTTCAAGCGACCTTGAGAATCAGAAAAAGATTGTGAAACAATTTCATCTCCCTTAACAAAGTTTAAAACCTTTAGGAGAGGACAACGACCCTTCTTGGGAGCCCTCTTAGTTTTCTTTTTCAAACACATCTTAATATTGTAACGGGCCCATACATGCCCACATGTCACAAAGATAGGATAGTGTTTGAATTTCTGCTTTCTTAGATCAAAACACTAGGGAAGTTTAAAGGTTTGTAACGGGCCCATACATGCCCACATGTTAAATCTAGGATAGTTTCAAGCTTTTCTTAGATTACATCACAATAGGGAGTTAAAGGATAGTAACATACCCACATGTCCACATGATAGCTTCCTAGGGCTTTTGAATTACGCAAGGTTGTACCAAAGGCACTTAGTTAATTAGGTAGTCAAACTCTTGTAAGGACCAAGCGAAGTCCACATGCAGCAAGGTGACATATAATTCACTAAAAGTTGGCACACTTTCACTCACACACAAAAGTCACTTATCACTCACATAGCTTCTTATTGAAACGTGGAGGTCAAAGTAAGTTTCCCCCAAAGGGATTCTGAAAATACCCCATCTTTTCTTGACGAGACTATCCACTCCCATTTTTAAACTCAACGAGGTTGGTTTGCACCCCCAACCTCCCAAAACAACTACATCTAAAATCTTTCTAAAAACTCACTACGTTTTCCTCCACAGGAGGTGCCAAAATAATTTTTTTAGTCTAGGTAGGATTTAGGGGATAGGCATCCAAATAACTCCCCGTTATCTGGTTCTCACATTGTCAAAACATAGAGGTTTTCAAATAGGGAACTGAAAATCCTCCAAGTCAAGTGTCCCAATCACCATAAGGCAGGGAGATACCCGTGAAGGGTTGAAGGCCGAGGTACGGTTGTTATGTGCGCCCCCCCTTGAGGCACCCACCTCTTGGACGGGATCTAGCCCGTGACCCATTTCTTAGGCCGAAAATCTAAATGCCGCACTTTGACCGAGGTACCTAGTGACCAACTTTAGGACATCTACCCAGGTGGCAATTGTGGGCTGCAAT
>ML795807.1:23219-52116 GCA_009831015.1 Picea engelmannii
TCTTCCAATAGCATTATGGATGATTCCATCAGACTGCGATTATTTCAACGCACACTCACTGGCCCCTCGGCCAAATGGTATGTCGAAGAAAAATCAGGGTCCCACGCGACCTTTGAGTCATTGGCCAAAGCATTCTTGACCTTATTCCAATTACCCATCCACCATGACAATGGTCTAGAACTACTGTCTAACTTCAAAAAAACCTCAGCCACACACATCGTTGACCACATTCATGAGTGGCATAGGCGACGTAGTTTGTGCAAAGCGGAAACCACCAAGCAACAATGTCTCGACTGGTTTCTTAGATCACTTGTCTCTCTCCTTGGAAAGGATGTAGCTTCCACCTTCCCCCAATCCGAGGAAGAAGCTATCAGTAAATCCCAACAATATGACCTCATCTATGCACAGTCAGGGTACTTATACACAGTACTTCCTGATCTTCCAAAACCTGTGCCATTTGGCCAAGACAAACCTGGGATGTCTCACTCAGCAGACGGACTAATAGGTGCCACCACACACCATGGTCCACAACCCCAACCACCACCGATGTATGGAACACCACAATACCCACCAGCATATGGGGGAACTCCTTATTACCCCCCACCCCCTTATCAACAACCATACCCTATTGCTATACCTCCACCCATCAGTGGACCACCATCGCCCCCCCCCATACATCCACCTATTCCCACAAACAGTGGTACTCCCTCAACATCAGCTTATAGTACTAGTGAAAGCACTACGCCTTCCTATATACCTTATGGATCGGTTCCACCACAAAATCCATACTTCCTATTTCCTGGCCCTCCACAACCCATGGCTCCCCCACATCCACATGTGGGGGTAAATTTTGTTCAACCTTCTGCTGCTCAACAATACCAAAGTTTTGAATAATTGAATACAACAAACCCAACTCATCCATCGAACAATTCCAAGAAGAAAGGACAGAACATGAATAACAACAACCCAGGTCAAGGCGGGAACCAACCCCCACAACACCAACCCATTGGGGGCAACCAGAACCAAGGGAACCAAAACCCCCAAGGGGGCAATAATAACAAACGCCAAGGGAGAAATAATGTTAAAACCATCTTCCCTTGTGCCCTTTGTGGTGAGTTCGGTCACTACACTCACCATTACCCCCAGATCGCTGATTTCAAATGGTTGAAAGACTCGGGTAGTCTTCCCAATTCTCCTACACAAACTACCCCTCAACAGGCACCACAACAATACGTGCAACAACCCTCTCCCGCCGTGCTGCAAAATCCTATTCCACATCAAGGTGTGATAAACACCCAACAGGAGACACATCATCCCCCACCTCAGGTGGAACAATACCACAACCCCAACAATCCAACAGAGCGTACAATTCTCCTCACCAGTGAGGAAGAAATCCTTCTGCAAACGCATAATCGTCAGTATCATACACCCGCTGAGTCTACTCCCATCTCTCCAGAGACAAACCCTACACAGATGGGACCCCCATTGGTGATCCCTCGCCCTTCCACCGAACCACCACTATGCATCCCTCGCATCCCCTTGCGCAGGAATGTCCACAACCCATAGGCTAGGGCAGCTCATAACTATAGCTTGGTAGACGACTTAGCGCAATCCCCGGCTGCCATGTCAGTCTTGGAAGTCCTACAGACTTTTCCTACGTAGCGGAAATCTCTACTTTCCACCTTGGGGGCAGTCGACCCTGCAGATACTCGACTCATCACCTTTGATATTGATAGCGGAGAACCTCGTCTTCCCTCCTTGATCGCTTTTCAAATACCAGTGAAAATACGGAACATCACAGTTCATCGGTGTATCATCGATGAAGGTGCCTCTATGTGCATCATGTCCAAAACAATATGGCAGAAACTTGGTTCCCTGGAACTCATACCCTCCGCCATCACATTACGAGCTTATGACGGATGACCATCCTCTCCTGAAGGGCTCTTTCAAAATGTCCCCGTTGAGCTCGGGGGCAAGACTATTCTCATTGACATCGAAGTTATCAACGCCCTGTTTGATTATAATATCTTGTTCGGTCATAGCTACATGTATGCTATGAAGGCAGTGGCATCTTTCGTCTTTCGAACAATGATGTTCCCCCACAATGGGAAGATCGTTACCATTGACCAAGTCTCACATTATGAGCCTAACCCATCTGCCAACCTCGATAACATTCTTCCTGTCATCCACACCAAGAAAGACGCATATCCACTCATAGAGATGGGTCCTGGGATTTTCAAAGATCCATCCTTGTTAGGGACGTACCACGGAGCACCACCACTCCTTCATCCTGCTAATCAAGTATGCGTCATCTCCTCTAACGGAACTCACACAGAGGATGATCTTCCTCCTCAAGAGGCTTCAGTCATTCCTGACGTCTCAATAGTCGCATCACCACTCCCGCCGGAGCCTCCTGCACACTCGTCGACTTCAACAGTCCACGAATCCACATCCCCTCAAGGGAATAATCCCGTCTGGGAGACACTCCCCCAACCCCTCACCCAAATTCCCTTCTTTTACCCTCCACCAAGTATTGAAGCTTTTCAGGTAGCCACAAAGCTCACACTACCGAATATGGTGGTAGCAATCCCAGTTTGGTATTTACACCCACCAGAGATGGTCCCTCGACCATCCCTTCCCCCACAGGAAGGACTTCCCATGACAATTCCCATCCTTACCCCCACCACCCCCCCACTCACTAACCCCCCTGCTACAGATTGGGGCAGGATAAAGAAGAAAGAGCCTACTGCTCCACTTCCTCCACGCATCCCACCACCTTGCGCACTATGTGAGAAAGAGGGCCACCAAACCAACAATTGTCCATCACTACCTGAATTACATAATTTGATTCCCCCCAATCAAACTCCCACAACATCCGCCACTACTGCTAGTCTCACCACTATCACCCACCCTTCCAGTAGTAAAGGGTTGAGGACCAAATACGCTTGTGCTATATGTTTAGAGTATGGCCATTACACCCATCATTGCCCAACACTGCCATGCTTTCGGCAGACATTGGCCACCATGCGCCAAAACTTCCAGAACAACCCACGCCCTGCTACGTCCTCTTCAACAAATATCACTGACATTCGCTATGTCACCACTTCAGTCAATGAACGTATGAGGTGCCCCTTCTCTCTCTGCAATTCATTATCTCATTTTACATACCAGTGTCCTATGATCCTTGAATATAGGAAACTCCAATTGGCACTGCTTGACCAACCCGCAGAGGTGATACTTGACATTACCTCGTCACTTGAGGATCTTCATGTCATTTCTCCCGAGCCCGAGACACTCCCAACACCTCCATGGTTCTTCAATGACGTCTCTGAGGATTTACCCCGCAACCCCCCCAACTCACCTGCTCATTCCCCTACAGACACTTTCCACCCAACCATCACGGGTACCCCTCAGTACTTCAATATATGGTGTATGTCGAGTGAACCCTCACCATCTCCTAGCATTGCTCCCTCTGGGGGCAACCACACTGTCACCGAGATCACTCCTCATGACCCCTTGTATTCCCAACGTTTCCAATGTGACGAGGAAATACTAGAAGAGCTAAACCACTCAGAATCTCCCTGGGATGCGCTACACCACCGTGCACTCTTCTCTCCCCAGGAAGCCCCCATGCCTCCTAACCAAAACCTCATTTACACAATCGAAAACAAAGATTTTATCCCATCCGGGCCTATCGATTGGTTCAAAAATCCCATTCCTGCCCCTGATGCATTTGAATAAGGCAATATGGCCAACATTTCCCCCACCATCAAAATTGACATTTCCATTAAAAATGGCATTGTCGAAGAAATCATCATTGGAGCTGCTTGCACTCCTCAGGAAATCGACGCATATAAATCCCTCTTCCAGGAATATAGGGATATTTTCACCTGGTCATACATGGAAATGCCTAGCCTCGATCCCTCTATTTTCGAACATCGCATCGACACCTAGCCTGAAATCACACCAGTTCGCCAAAAACAACGACCGCTACACCCATCCAAAGCCGCGGATATCAAAGCTGAAATTGACAAATTACGTGCTGTCGGGTTTATCTACCCCATCACTTACACTTCATGGGTTTCCAACTCTGTACCCATCGACAAAAAACAGGGCACTATCCGCGTTTGCACAGACTTTTGCGATCTCAATAACGCATGTCCCAAAGACAACTTTCCAATGCCTTTTATCGATCAAATTATCAACAACTGCACCGACCACGAGGCTCTCTCCTTTATGGACGGATTCTTTGGCTATAACCAAATTCAAATCCACCCAGCCGATCAGTATAAAACCACATTCACTACCTTGTGGGGTACCTTTGCATATCGTGTCATGCTTTTCGGCTTAAAAAACGCCGGCACAACTTTCCAGTGGGCGATGACATACATATTCCACGATCTGGCTAAAATCATCCTTGCCTACTTGGACGACCTCACAACTCGATCCAAGAAACACACCTAACATCTCGATGATTTAAGAATCATCTTTCAACGTTGTCGACAGTACAACATCCGCTTGAATCCTCTCAAGTGTGTGTTCTGCGTCACCGCCGGGCGCCTCCTCGGTTTTATTGTTTCCGAAAGAGATATTATCGTGGACCCCCTCAAAGTCCAAGCTATCACCGAAATTCCACCTCCCCGGAATTTACGGCAACTTCAGAGTCTTCAGGGCAAAGCTAACTTTCTTTGACACTTTGTCCCAGATTACGCCATATGCGCACATGGTTTCCTTCGCTTACTACGTCACGACATCCCTTTTCACTGGGACGATCATGCCCAATAGTCATTTGACGATCTTAAAGCAGCGCTTTCAAATGCACCTTTAATTAGTGCACCTGACTATAATCGCGACTACATCCTCTATGTATCAGCATCAGCTGTATCAGTAGCCGGTGTCCTCGTCCAGCTCAGAGATGACAATCGTGAACATGTCATTTACTACGTTAGTAAGAACCTCTCAGGCCCACCCTTGCTCTTGCAGTTGTCCTCGCAGTCCAGAAACTGCACCATTACATTCTGCTTCGCACCACAAAGGTCGTCGCAGATTCCAACCCTATGCAGTACTTACTCAGCCGTTGGTAAGTTCATGGCAAGTTCGCTCGATGGATCATTATCCTTCAGGAATACGACCTCGAGTTCTCAACACCTAAGAGTAAGAAGGCCCTCGTTCTCACCAAACTTGTCACGACCCTCCCCTCTGACACTACCAATACCCTCGTCAACACCGACTTTCCTGACAAACATCTCTTTTACATCACTTCGGATGATCCTTGGTATGGCGACCTTCTTGTCTACCTACGAACTCAAAATTTTGGTAACCACCTTTCACGAGATGATCGTCGACGTATTCGCCATCAAGCCCCCCGCTATCTCCTCATCGGAGACATCCTATACCGGCAGGGTGTCGACACCATTCTTTGTCGATGCCTGACTATTGACGAGGCCAACAGAGTCTTAAACGACTTCCCCAGCGGTGCATGTGGGGGCCATATTTCAGGTACATCCACTGCTCAAAATATTATCCGAGCCGGTTACTTTTGGCCTACCTTGTTTCATGATTTCATTCATGCCGTGAAATGATGTGAGCAATGTCAGCTCTATGCCAACAAAGCCCGAGCGCCCCCCACTCTTCTTCACCCAGTCATTACTGTCGGCCCCTTTTGTAAATGGGGCATCGACTTCATGACTTGTAATACCCCCTCCAACAATGGTCACAAATACATTGTTGTCGCCGTTGATTACTTCACCAAATGGGCCGAAGCTATGCCCACTTTCAACAACACCGCTGACACTGCAGCGCGTTTTTTCTTTAATCATGTCATATCCCATTTTGGAGTCCCACTCCAACTCGTTTCCGACCATGGGAAACACTTCAAGAATGAGATCTTCATTGAACTCTCATCTCGGTTAGGCTTCTCTCACAAGTTTTCCTCACCATATTACCCTCAGTCAAACGGACAGGTTGAGGCAGTTAACAAAGTCCTCAAGACCATGTTATAGCGCACGGTTAATAAACATAAAACCAATTGGCATCATATGTTATTTTCTGTGCTATGGGCTTATCGAATGGGTGTGAAGACTGCTACTGGTTTCACACCATTCCATTTAGTCCACGGGATCGAGGCAACTCTTCCCATCGAGTGCTAAATTCCTACCTTACACACCGCAATTGAGCTATTACCTGACACTGCTCTAATGGGGCAGCGCTTGCTGAACTTGGAGTCTCTGGATGAAGATCGTCGATCTTCCTTACAGAACAACGAGGCAGCTAAAAAATGATCCAAAGCTACCTTTGATCGCCATGTCAACCTTCGATCATTCCGCGAAGGTGACCTTGTCCTAGCTTATGATATCGCTCATGATACCTTTGGCCATGGAAAATTCGAATCACTTTGGCATGGCCCTTACATCATCCAACATTTCCTCACCAAAGGTGCATACATCTTGGCCTCCCCCGAAGGCCTCTCTCTATAGGAACCCGTCAATGGGTTGTATCTCAAGAAATTTTATGCTTAAAAGTAGTCATTCTACTTTAGGTTATTTCTTTTTCTAGTATTTTTAACCTTTTTTTTCCTCCTACCCTCTTGTCTAAACTATCCTTTGTGCTATTGACAGATGCTTCCTCCACCAGCCTACCACATCGGTTACGTCGATGGTGCCATCCGTTGGACACAAAATCTCGTTTCGGCTGCTTGGGCTCTGTATACCCCCTCACATGAAATGCTACATTCAAGCGGCATATGTTTGGGGCCAGCAACCAATAACCAAGCTGAATACACTGCTGTCATCGACCTGTTGACCGACGCCCAACATCATCATATTTGTCACCTTAGCATCTTCCTCGACTCTCAACTAGTCGTTCTCCAGCTCAACAATGTGTACGGTGTACGCGATCCATGCCTCTTTCGCAAATACCTGCAGGTTAGGCTGTTATCTTGACATTTTGATTCCATTACATTTACACATATTCCACGACAATTGAATCAAATAATAGATCACATAGCTAACATGGTGTTAGATTGGCATATATCACATCAAGCTACACATACATAAACATTTCACAAAAACCTGTCACAGCATATATATAGAAAGGACGTACTCAAAACATCAACAAAAAACATGTAGACAACATCAGGATCTCAAAATATGTATACTCATGTATATATAAAGGCCCATTAGGCCATCCGAATGCTTACATACAAAAATACATGTATCTGTAGGCCAATATAGCACCTCGGTACAAAAAATGGGCTCACCAGCCTATATACAACAAAAACATAGATATACATCATGCACCACTTATGGTGCCTCTATCTTCCCACCACCTGCTCCTCCCTCAGGCGGTGGCGGCCCACCACCACCTACCCCAGGCAGTGGTGGTCCACCCACAGGACCCTCCTGCCCCGGTGGCAGACGTCCACTCATCATAGCAGCCAGCACTGCTGCTCGTCGCACTATGGCCCGCCATGGTGGCAGCACCCCTACACACTGCTCCTGGAAACTCTCATCCTGGATACGCATCCACATGGCCTCCGACACGTCCTATAAAACCATCTCTAGACGACGGCGTATATCATCATAATCAACTCCGGCCGTCGCCAGAGGAGCGTGTGATGGCCCCGCACCAGGTTCATCGAACCGGCGCCTCCTCGCTACCCTCTCTAGCTCAGCTAGTCACCCCACGGAATCATCCCACCGACGTCTCTCTCCATGCAGTAGTCTCTCTGGCTCTCGACAAGATGGCGCTCTCTGCATATCCACATCGCGCCCGCGAGGTGCCACATCTGCACATGCAAAAAACAACAACAATAGATAGTATCAGCATCTATATCATATACATATGGACTAATATCTCAAAAAACAACATAAACCAAAAACATGCATAATACTAAACATACCTCGGTGGTCAAACACCTCCCCTGGAGGTAGCACCATGTTCGGGTCACCCTAGAAGTCCACCCCAGCATAGGGGTACCGAAGTACTACCTCCGGCATCTGCCGCCATATCTGTGTCGCCTCTACCGAAAAGAAGTGGCCACCTTCGCCATCACCGTGACGAAGCAAAAATGTCGACCACCGCCTCAACCGCGGCTCACGCGCCCTCGACATCTCCAGTAAAACCCTCGGGCGCAACATCGGCACCCTCTCTAAAAACCAGGCCACTAGGATGGACTCGAAAGCAAAATCTCCTCCACCAGTGGACCGACAGTGGTCCAATTGTGCCACCATCCTAGCATGAAGCATCATCCCCCAAGAAAACCGCTCGCCGACCAACACTCTCTCCAGCACCAACAACTGGCCACCACTAATCCACTAGGTCGCAAGTGACCCATATATCCGAACTATCATCGCCGCTATACAACGATGTTCCAGGGAGTCTATCGCCCCGATACTCACCACAGTCCTCGACATGAAGTCCCGACCTGAGCAGTATCTCTGGCCAATATCGGCCAAGAAAATGGTCCTGGGCAACACCGGCTCCGCCGGTAGGGGCGTTCCCCAAAAGGGGAGCCCAGTCAAAAAATAAATATCCTCCACTGCCGTGATGGGGATCTGCTCTCCTCGTACGAGGAAGCAATGCAGCTCCAGACTCCACATCTGGATCAGGAACTGCAATAGAGACTCCTGTGCCCATATCAACGGGCACTCAAAGAACTTTAGCAACCCACAGGTTGCCAAAGTCACACGCACGCCAGGGCCCTCAATGGCCACGACGTCTCGCAACTGCGCCCAGTCTCGCTCTCGCCACCGCACTGGCATCGTCACTATGGTCCACCTGCAGACAACACAGAGAACTATATCAACTCATGCAACCATCAACAACATCAAAAAGACTCATTTTTTACCTTTCAACCTTGCCTCCTAGGCGCAGTTTTTGTTACCCACAGGCGTGCACACATGCGAGCCTGTTCATTACACAGGCGCGCACATATGCACGCCTGTTCATTACACAGGCGTGCATATATGTGTGCCTGTGCACTACACATGTGTGCATCCATGCACACTTGTTTGCTTCATAGGCGCGCTCCTACACACGCCTGTTCACCATACAGGCGCATACTGATGCGCGCCTGTCGAAACCACAGGTGTGCACTGATGCACGCCTGTTCAACTCACAGGCGCACCCTTCAGGCGCGCCTTAAATTCTCCCTATCGCGCACCCATGCGCGCATATCTAGTGGACAGGCGCACACGTGTGCGTGCCTATCACCCGATCGCCCGCGCATGTGGGGCTCGGACCCCCTAAAACCCTCTGTACGACCCTCCGTACAACCCCTACCCAAAAATTGAAAACCTATTTCTATGCAGGATGATCAGACCACTAACCTGATACTCGCAAATCGTCGATCGGATGCCTTGTCCTCCCCAAATCTCCAAATATCCTTTGAAAACTGCTCGTCCAGTCACTATTGCAGCAGGTACAAATGAGGTGGCAATGTGGGCCCTACAGCTATATATAGGCCTATTGGCAAACTTCCACTCACCATTCCAGGAGCCCAAGGTGTCCATTTTTCAAACCGTCTTTAGCCACGGGATCAACATCCTGTCACCTACATTACAACAATCCCTGGGTTTCTTTTCATCCTGAGCCCCCGGGGCACCTTTTTCTCATATCATGGTCAGGTACGCACGCACATAGTCACATTTATCAAATACACGCTCATATATTTGATTCTCTTCAGATGTTTTTCACTTTGGGTATTTGGTTTTTCTGTGTGCAGGTACTTTCTCATCATCCATCGGCATCACCCCTTCAGGTATATACTCAGCACTGGCATGTAGTCTTTCCCGCTGTATCGCATTTACATTTCCAGTCACACCCTCTGATATTGGCCTCTAGGATCCCCATTCCCGGCTCTGCAGTACCCATGCCTCCATTTGCATCTTCGGTACTGTTACCCGTTAGCATTCTTACCCACATGAGTTGTCTCATTCATAACACCTTTTGCCACTTTTTGACACTCATGCTATGTTTCATTACCCTTTAGGGATGGAATTCCCGATAGTCTTTCATCATGACGTGCATCAGCCACATACTCCTTCTCCTCATTTTGCTAGCTTTCCTACATGGACTCCCAGATTATCTCTTTACGGTTCTATTCTTTACTTGCACCTCCACAGTATCATGAACCCTCCATTTCATCCACCATCAGTTTTCCCATCTGCGAACCTACCTTCATTTCACCTACCTCATACAGAAACTCACCAATGGGGCCCCCACCCTTTCATCAGTTTTCCAAAGAACATTATGCCCTACGTGGGCCACCCATATCACACTGGGGCACCCGTTTCTGTATTTGTACATTTCTCCCCAATTATTCGTTATTTATTGTACAAATGCCTTTATTTCCAGTCATTACATTTTATTTTGTCGTCACCTTTGGCGCCTTGCTTCTTTCCTTTTGGCCACCTGCAACCCATGTCACCCTTGGTTGGAGCATTACTTATCATCTACCCTTGCTGGCATCGTCCATATTTTTAGAGCACCCCACAGGTCACATACCTCTACCCTCTGAATTTGTTCACCTTGTCCCGCCTCTGGCACAACTTATCACCAGTCTTGTCGTCCTCCTGACACTCGACCTCATTACACGGTTGCGGCCACTTTTTTTCTCATACATCCTCCAACCAAGGGCAGTCTTGAGTCTTCCCACTTCTTGACTTCGTCCATGTACCCCTGCCACTTCCTCACCTCAGTAGATTTCACGAAGCCCTTTTCTTCTGGGAGTCGCGTCCCCTTTTGTCGACATCAACACCATTTTCCGGAAGGGCGACAATATCTTGATTCTCATTTCCCCACTCAATGAGAGATCTCAGACAACACAGGGTGAAACACCATTGCTCCCTGCTGTCGTTGACCCCCATAACATTCAACGCCACCACTTTCTCATGTTACGGTGGGTCTTACTTTGCGGCTATTGCAGTTAGTTCTTTTATTTTCCGAAGACCTCTAAACTTGGCAGGGCTCTCAATGCCCACATCATCGCTACTACTTCTTACCGCGATCAATGCCTACTATTCGGAGCATGTTCATTTGCAGAATTGTCTTCTGCCTCTATCACGTCCGCCCCTGAGGGTGCTGCAGTTGTCTACACCAACACTTCAGTCATCTTTTTCCAGAGTTACATGACACGAGCATGGGGCATGCCTGCCTCGTTTGTACACAATAAGTAGGTAGCAATGGATCCATTGTAGAAAAATGTTGTGGAGGATCCACAAACTGAGATCTGGTTCTCCGTGGATTGACATATCACCCACTAGATCACTTGTTTCCCGAAGAGTCCATTGTGCCCATCGTGGTCAATGATATGGAACTGAAAATTCTTTCTTCTGATCAGAATTATCATATATATCAGATTCAAAAATCTGATTAGAAATGTGATTTGAATAAGTCTCACAAAGTTCCACAACTAGTGGCGGTGGAGATGAAGGTGTGGACTGCTCTGGAAGTACCTGTGAAGGACCCTCTTCAAACTTAACACTCAATTGAATGAATAGTGTATATGAAGTAGTATATAATAACCTATATACCTTCACTCCCTCTAGATATCCAACAAAAATACACTCCTTACTTTGAGGTTCCATAGCTTTCCTCCTATCGGAAGGGATCCTAGTCCAAGCATGGGAACCAAAAATAATGAAGTGAGTGACTTCCATTTTCTTCCCACTCCAAGCCTCAAATGGAGTGACTACCTTGACTAATTTATGAGGAAATCTATTCTAAATGTAGGCTGCACAGTTGATATCTTCAACCCATAGCTTTGGAGGTAGTTCTCTATCCCACAACATATGGTTGGGCATCTCTTTCAATGTCGTGTTCTTTTTCTCCACTACCCCATTCTGTTGTGGAGTATATGGAACCGTGTGTTGCAACTCTATACCTGATTCTGAACAAAGATGCTCAAAATCCTTATTCACATATTCTCTTCCATTTTCTATACGAAGCTTATTAATCCTCTTCTATGTTTGGTTCTCAACTAGATGATTGAAATATTTAAGACACTCAAAGACCTCCGATTTTAATTTGACAAAGTAGACCCATGTATATCTCGAAAAAACATTAATGAAAGTAAGAACATACTTAGATTTACTGATCAATGGGTGTGGAAAAGGACCTGTAATGTCACTGTGAACCAACTTTAGAAGTGATGATTCCCTCCATGATTTACCTATGCTAAAATTCTCCTCACAATGTTTGCCTAGCATGCAGCCTTGACAAACTCCATCTGTGTACTGAATGTGGGGAAATCCATCTACCATTCCACCCTTACTAAGATGATCTAAATATTTAAATTTCAGATGCCCAAACCTCTCATTACATAACTTGGACTCTTCATTATCATTTGTTAGAAGAGACACATAATCATATTTATGAGTGAAGTGAGAAAAGGTGTACAATCTGGAATGGTGATTAACCTCACCAACGACAATTTTTGAACCATCTGACAAGTCAGAAATAATAACTGAGTCCAGATTGAACTCCAACTTCTTCCTTGAATCTGAATGAGTGATTTGATAGATGGAGAGAAGATTCACTAAAATATTTGGAACTTGAAGTACATCCTGAAAGCATCCATGGTCTAGATCAACTCTACCCCTACCACACACCTCTGCAGGAGAATCATCTCCCATGAATATCGGTGGTTTGGAACAAGTATCCAAGTATGAAAAAAGTCTATTCGATGAGGCCATGTGATGGGTAGCCCCTAAATCAATCACCTAAGAATTGAGAGAAGATGAAATAGCGAGTAATTCATGACCATTATTTCTTTTTGATGATGGATATTTCTTTGCACTATCTGGAATACAATCCTCGAGGTGATGTTGCTCAAGTGTTTGTGCCATGAGATCTTTGGTATTTTTCATGCAAGAAATCTCAATATGGAACCCCTTGTTACAATAGGAACACGTTGTCTTCCCCTTATTGCCTTTTGATGCCTTGGAACTCAAACTCCCATCTGTGGAATTTTGTTTACCTTCCTTCTTGTTTTCTTGGTAATTCTTACCCTTGTTCTTTTGCTTATTCTTCTTTGAACTTCCTTGAGCTGTAAGCGCATGGGGATTTGAATGCTTAAGTTCCCCTATTTGGATGAGATTTGTTTTCTCATGGATAATTGAATCCATGAAATCATCTAGGGATGACACCTTCCATGTAGACCCCATAGCTAACCTGATAGTATGAAAAGATGAAGTGTAGACAAAATATTTTGGTCATAGTTTTGTTAGAATTGAAAAGATTAACTGTTCATCTTTCTTATCAATTCCACAAGCCTTAACATGACAAAATAAGTTTTAAAATTACAAAATTAGTCTTTAAGGGTCTCCAAATATATTGGATTCAATGCATGTATATTATTCTCCAACCGATGACCTCTTAGATTGTCTTTCTTTCCTAGAAATTCCTTCAACTTTGTCCAAACATCATTAGGAGTCTTGCAAGTATCGACATGAAAGAGGAGATCTGAAGATATGCTCAAGAAAAATATCCCATAGGCTTCATCCATTTTTTTGAAGTATTTTTATTTCTCTATGGCTGAAGTAGTCTCGACCTCAATCCTCATGGTGATCCTATACAAGCCCTTGCTTCGAAGTAGAAGCTCTATCTTGGGATCCCACTCAAAGTAGTTGAAGGGTGTCAAGAGCACTGAAGAAGATGGTTGATCCATAGTTCTCTATGGGTCATCCAATATGATCTATAAACCTGCAATAAAATTTAATACTCCCTCACAATAATGGATTTGATACCATGTAGGATTAGACCACAACCCAAGACCTAATTGTGAGAAAGTAATACTACACTAGTTAATTGCAAAAGAGAGAGAGGAGAGAGAAATATAGAATCGATCTTCACACATAAGAGACTAAGAAACCAACTCTAATCAAAATGTATTAATCCTTGATAATGAGTACAATATATGGGACTCTCAACATGAGGAGGAATGCGCACTAGGTTGGGATTTCCATGTGCATGCTTAAGTAAAAAAGTAATTTCTCCTTATAGCAACAATTAACTGAAGTCAAAAGTTGATAATAATAAAAAAGGTAAAAAATATAGGTACGAACTTAGTAAGAAATCTACATGAAGTCAACATGCATTCCATAATAGAAAAAATCTCCTAGAATAAGACTAGAGTCCAAGAATGGAACTAAAGTCCTAACAGAGTGAGAATTTGTTAATTATGGAAAGTCACTAAATAAGTGAAGTGAGTTAAATCCAAATATTAGATGGGTAATGTGCACTTCACTAGGAGGATAATATTCTTACTAAAGTGCGCTCTATAGCCATGAAATGGGAAATATCTCCTAAAATTAAGGAAATATGAATTATCTCCTAAAAAATAGGAATTTGCCTAATGGTGGCTAAAAAATAGGAATTGGCCTAATGGTAGCTAAAAAACAAAAAAAATCCTAATGGTGGTTTATGATCTCATGGTATTTTCCATGGTATTACATATAGGAATCCACCAGCTAAAAATAGAACTACTATAAATAGACATGCTATAAATGACAATCCTCCTAAATAGTAGGAAAAATGGAAAAAACTGAGTATGCCACTAAGTATGTAGTTGAGCATGTACCCCAACATCCTTCAGTCATGATAAGGAAGCCAAATGTTAGAATATCAATGTTGGATCAATTGAAGCAAGTTGAACACATTAATGAGATTAAGATCACTTGGAAGCAGTTCAAGCGATATTTCTAGAAGGAGTATCTTTTAGATTACTTCTATGACAAGAAAATGCAAGAGTTCTTTGAACTCGGGTTGGAAAGCCTGACCATGATAGGATATGAAAATAATTTTTTGGGATTGTTGAAGTATGTGGGGTTTATAAAATATGAAAAAGTGAAGATACAAAGGTTTTTGAGTGGACTACCATCATTTTATAAGGAAAAGATTCAATATGATGAGCCTAGGACTTTGACTGAGACCATAAGGAAGGCTGAGTACCTGTATGAGCAAGGAAGGGACAAAGAGTATTTGCAGAATCTTTGAAGGATAAGAAGAAAGAGAAATCTGATCAAAGAAGGAAGGGATTCAAACCTTCTTTCAAAATAAACAGTCCAAATACAAATAAAAAAGAACAATCTACTAAGAATGAATCCAAGAAGGAAGACTCCTTGGGAAAAGGGGGAAGACCACCAAACCAATGTTGGGGGTGAAAATAAAATCACCTATGCAAGTATTTTCCTCACATAGGAGATAAAGAGAAGACCATGCACAACATCCAACATGCTACAATAATAGAGTAAATGGGAATAGTATATGCAACCTTAGAATATCGACAAGTATAGTATCGATCCAATATTATTGAAGTGGAAGGTAAAATAATTAATCAACCTATTTATATTTTAATTGATTCAGGAACAAGCCATTGTTACATTGATCCTAAAATAGTGGAAAGATTACATTTGGAGAAAAGTAATCTTGAAAAATAAAGTTTGGTTCAGCTAGCCATTGGAACCAACAGAAGAATCAATGAGCCAATTAGGAGTTTTCCAATAAATATGAATGGAGTGAATACTAATGCTGACCTAAATATCATACCATTAGGATCATATGATATCATGATTGGAATGTATTGGTTGGAAAAGAATCATGATGTCCTAGATTGTCATAGAAATACATTTACATGTCTTAATGAAGAAGGAAAACATAGCACTGTGAAAGGAACTCCAAGACCCATTTCTATAAGGGATATTTGAGCCTTACAACTGAAGAAATGTTTTAGGAAAGGATGTCAATTGTATGCAACTCATGTGGAAGAGCCAGAAAAGACAAAAAGTCCAAGCCTTGAATATTTTACATATTGCAAGATTTTGAAGATGTATTCAAAGAAATACTAGGATTTCCACCGAAGAGGGAGAATATATTTCTCTATTGATTTAGTATCGGGAGTTGCACTAGTATCAAAAAAACCTTACTGAATGAGTACACCAGAATTAAAAGAATTACAAATGCAACTGGAAGAATTGTTGAAGAGAGGGTACATACGGCCAAGTGTTTCAACTTGGGGAGAAACAATAGTCTTTGTAAAAAAGAAGGATGGAACATTGAGGTTGTGTATTGACTTTAGACAACTGAATAAATCCACGGTGAAGAACAAATACCCTCTACCTAGAATTAATGACCTCTTTGATCAACTAAGAGGATCACCATTATTTTCAAAGATAGACTTGAGATCAAGATACCATCAGGTAATAATCAAGGAAGAAGACATCAATAAGACAACCTTTAGAACCATATATGGACATTACGAATTTGTAGTGGTGACATTTGGACTGACCAATGCACCAAATTTCTTTATGTGCTTAATGAATGGCATATTCAGAAATTATTTGGATAAGTTTTTCATTGTGTTCTTGGATAACATACTTATCTATTCTAAGTCATAGGAAGACCATGAATATCACTTGAGGTTGGTGCTGCAAGTGCTGAAGGAACATCTACTTTATTCCAAAATTAGTAAGTGTTCTTTTTACCAAGAATAGATCCATTATTTGGGACACATTATTTTAGAGGCAGGTATATCAGTGGATCTAGAGAAGATTGAAGCCAATAGAGGATGACCAACACCCAAGAATGTTTCCGAAATTAGATATTTTATGGGATTAGCCAGATACTACAAGAGGTTTATAACATGGTTCTCTAAGATTTCTCATCCCATCACTTCTTTTCAAAAGAAGGGAATTAGGTTTTAAAGGACAACAAAGTGTGAAAATAACTTTAATTTGTTAAATTAATTACTTACTAATGCACCTATTTTAAATATTTCTGATCCAAATGAGAATTTTGTGGTATTTACAGATGCATGCAATGAAGGACTTGGTGGATTTTTCACTCAAAATGGGCATGTCATTAGTTATGAGTCCATAAATCTTAAAAAACATGAGAGGAATTATGCCACACATGATTTGGAGCTTGTTTCCATAGTTAATGCATTGAATATGTGGAGGCATTATCTCATGGGAAAGATATTTGAATTAAGGACAGACCATAGTGGTCTGAAATATCTTTTTGAACAACCAAATTTGAATGCCAGGTAGACAAGATGGATACATTTTTTAAGTGAGTATGAATTTGACATCAAACATATCAAGGGAAAAAAAATGTTTATGATGCACTCAACAAAAGAGTACATCTCATGCATGCTACAAACATTAGCATGCATCAGTCATATTTGAAGAGTAGCATTTTAGATGTTGTTGTTACAGATCAACATTACCTATAGGTAAAAGAAATTTTACAACATGAAAATGTACAACAAAAAATTAAAGAGTATGAGATTAAGGAAGATGGATTACTTATGCATAAAAACATAATTTGCGTTCCTAGTTACAAAGAACTTACGAATTTGGTGTTAAAACAAATGCATAATGTTCCATATATCGGACATCCTGGTTACTAGAAAATAATTGCAGTAGTAAGAATCCAATTCTTTTGGTCTAGAATGAAGAAGAATGTTGTTGATTAGATTGTCGGATGTATGGAATGTCATAGATTGAACGCTGAGCATAGACACCCAGTGGGTTTGCTACAACCATTTCCAATTCCATAGAAGAAATGAGAAGTGGTAACCATTGATTTAATAACTAAGTTTCCTAGGACAACAAGGAAACATGATTCCATAATGGTAGTTGTGGATAAATTGACAAAGGATGCTTATTTTGTACCTGTAAAAATGAATCATACAACAACTAATACATAAATTTACATGAGGGAAATTGGTAGGTTGCATGGGATACCTAAGGCAATTGTTTCATATAGAGACACAAAGTTTACTTCAAATTTCTAGAGGGGTTTATTTAAAGGATTTGGTACAAATATGAAGTTTAGCACAACATACCATCC
The DNA here is from genome assembly GCA_009831015.1 of Picea engelmannii. Taxonomy (NCBI): domain Eukaryota; kingdom Viridiplantae; phylum Streptophyta; class Pinopsida; order Pinales; family Pinaceae; genus Picea; species Picea engelmannii. Next base: position 41,073 of record ML795807.1, read on the forward strand.
ATAGTCAGATGGCAAGACAGAGAGAGTCAACCAAGTAATTGAAGACATGTTGGGAATGTATGTGATGGATAAGCCATCTAAATGGGAACATTACTTATATTTGGTTGATTTTTCCTATAATAATGGGTATCAAGCTTCATTGAATATGAGCCCATTTGAAGCTTTGTATGGTAGAAAATGAAATACTCCAGTGAGCTGGGACAACCCAAGAGACAGAGTAATACATGGGCCATAATTGCTCAAGAATATGGAAGACCGGATGGTTAAAATTAAGTAGAATTTGAAGGCAACACAAGATAGACAGGAAAGTTATGGATATAAGAATATGAAAGCTAGAGAATTTAAAGTGGGAGAGCATGTGCTTTTGAAAGTGAAGCCCAAGAAGATCTCATTGAAGTTGGGTGGTTGTACAAAGCTAAAAAACAGATTTTGTGGTCCATTTGAGATATTTGACATAATAGGATCATTTGCATACATGTTTGCATTGCTTGCTTCCATGAATGTGCATAATGTATTTCATTTCTCCTTGCTGAAAAAGTATGTACATGATCCTAACCATGTTATTGATTGGAATTTGATTCAGGTGGATCTAGAAGGAGACTTTCAGGTCCAACTGGTGCGCATATTGGACCGAAAAGTCAAAATGCTCTTGAATCAAGTCATAGAACTGGTAAAATTTCAGTGGACCTTCTACGGCCCTGAAGATGCTACTTGGGAGCATGTATATGCTATGCGGGAAGAGTACTCGCGATTGTTTGAAGAATTTTGAAATTTTGATTTTTGTTTTGTATATGCACTGATGATAGTGCCAAAATAAGGGGGAGGGGAATGTAATACCCCAGTTTTGGGACCCCAGATTAAATAATGTATTTTCTTTACTTTATGAAAGGACAGAGTGCCCAAACAATTAAAAGAGGTCGGAGTGCCTAGGAAATGTAATGCTTTGATCATTATTAATAATAAAATACATCGTTGGTTGCTAGTCGAATAAGGACACGAATTATAGGGGGATATGATTCCATGAGAGAGGGGGGATAAAGGGGATAGATATTTTATTATTATTGTATTTATCCATATTGGTTTTAATTGAGAAAAGTGGTTACATGAGCCTCTTGGGGAAAATGCCATGTGCTTCTTGATTTCCACGTAAATATATAAATCCATCTTGTGGGTTGTTTGAAGGTTATTCTCCATTCACTCTTTCACTTTTTTCATCAATTGTGGCTCATTTATCATTCCTCATTCATTCTTGTTCTTGGTGGGGACATGGGGGAGAATTGTTGAGAAAGAATCCATGGTTTGTTGGCTATAGTGATTGCTGGTGTATTCCAGCCATGAATTAATTCCTACATGTCTAAGATGCATTGAAATGTGTTAAGTTTTGTTCATATTTGTGAATCTTGAGAGTCCCAACATGGAGATTCTTGACCAGATGCACTAGAGCCCTGGAAATAAGTGGACATCCTGAGAGACTGAGTGGCAGTGAAGGGGGTTCATTGTCTTTGGGTGGTGCAGTCTAGAGAGAAGAAAGATGCTGTACTTGGATTGTTGTATGTTGAGAAACCTGTGAGACTTAAGTGTTGATTGGTTTGGGAATTTGAGTGTTATCTTGGAACCCTTCCTTGTAGATTCATAGCCCTGGATCGAGGGTGACATTGTTGTTGAGAATTGGAACACCAATGTATATGATTGGGTGGAACGTCCTTGGTATGCATCCAGTTGGTGATTGAATTTGTTTAAGATAAGTGCTTTCTGTCATGTGTTTCTATGCTTTTATATTTATTTTTATATGTATTAATTACTATCTCTGAGATTCATTTTTATAAATGCATGCTTGTTGGTTATTATTTTGCATGGCATATTGTTTGTTTCTTTTATGTTGTAACATGAATATTGATTACTGCATGTGAGTCTTTCATGTTTATTTATTAATTAAATGTTATAATAATTCAAAATCAGTTTTGAAGTGAGTTTTTGAGGTAGTGTGGGCAGCCTGTGGGTGGCCAGGTACGTTAGATAGGTCATCAATTTTTGACACATTTTTCGGTCTCTAAACAACATTGTTTTTATCCTAGTACTCAATGAGAGTTTCTATAGGATTTCCTTAAACAAGGTGGGGACTTTTCTTCTCATTTATATCTTTCCAACAAGCTATCATGCAATTAAAATGGAGTTTGTATGTAAAAGTTATGGTCCTCACAAAGTAATGGTTCAAATATTCTCCACATATTCAAGTGACAACCATTTCAATGCACCATAATTCAATTATGGAGAGTTAGTAATGTGTGAGAATCCACCAAATACTTCTAGAAACTTCATGGAGGTTCCAATGGAGTTTCAAACCTTAAACCTAACCTTAATTTTAAATATCAAAAACCTAGTAGAATGGGGTAAAAGGGTTCATTCTCACTACTTGACAGTCATTCCCTAGTATGAGTAGGAGTGTTTGGGAGATGCTAATAGTGCAAGGAGACATAAGCATATTGTAGAGGATTGTATAGTCAAATATAGACTTCGACTTCTTGTGGTTGTTTTAGGTTTAGATTGGGTTTTACGAACCAATAGTAAAATATCCAATGTATAGTTTAATACAAATGCATTAGATATCTTATTTCTCTTGCCATTACTTTAACATATACAATGTATAAATCTTAAGAAAATCAATATGATTATTAAAATAATGTTATCAATTTAAAAAGAAAATCCAAAAAATATATTTTAATGAATAAAAAATATATATATTTATATTTTAATGAATCCAAGAAAGTATATATTTTATGGAGTCACATAACATTGAATACTAAATAGCCATAAATTATATTCCTTTTGTTAGTACGGGTCATAAATTTTGAATGGTCATATCAATGGAATTTGTAACTAAAAATTACAACCAAATGCATGAGTTTATTATAAAATAAAAATAAATAATTAAAACCATGAAATATCTTTTTTCCAAATACTTTATTTATTTAAAAAAAATCATTATTAGTGAAATTGTTTTTATTAAATTAAGGGTGATAGGAATGAGGGACTATTCATGACCCCAGATGAAATTTAGTGGTCGTCTATGCTTGGGGCCTAGGTAGTGTCTCTAATAACATTGTTGAAGTGTATTCTCTATAGGTAGGTACAGGCTCGCAAAAAATATGAGAATCCCCAAGCTTTCCATCCTAGGTGACTCAATACTGGTGATAAGATCACTGATAAAAAAACATATTATTGGGAACAATATCTTTATCGCTATCATGTTCTATGCGCTTTCCCTTATATTTGGATTTGAAAAAATCTCCTTGTACCATATTAAGCATGAGCACAACTCTTGTGCTGATCGATGGGATAAATAAGGGACAAGCTTAGAAGAAGGTATAGTCAAAATCAATGGGCTAAGAAGGAAACTACCCCTCCCTTAATTCACATGAGAAAAAAATTAATAAAAATGGATAATTGGCAGGGTGTGGGAACCATAATCCACGTATTCACATGGATTACATGTCTATTTGATAGCAAATTAGTTGGATGCATTTATTTGAGTATGTGTGATTTTAAGTGCACACACTTGGACATGTGTGAAACGAAGTTTCATTATGCAATTTCTTTGGTCTTGAAGTTTCCTCCCCATGGCATCGAGGTTTGGTGTTTTCACCTGTGGTTATGTTTTGGAGCATTTGTGATATTCCGTGGTTGGAGCTCAGATAATTTTGGTGGTTTCTATTCACTATTGGTACCAATTTGGCTTATGTCCAAACTCCTTCTGGAACCCATGTTCCTTATTCTCTCATATGGTCGGCCCAAGTTCCTTACTCTCTCATTTGGAGCATTTGTGGTATCCCACTGTTGGAGATCAAATAATTATGGTGGTTTTGTTCATTGATGTTACCAATTTGGCATATGGAAAAACTCCTTTTGGACACCAGGTTCCTTATTCTACCATTTTGCTGCCCCAGGTTTTATATCTCTGTCAATTTGAATTTCACTCTTGTTGTTACACTTACTCCTCCAGACTTTGTTCTTTTCGAAAGTGGGTTTCTTAATGGTTTTTGGTATGGTCGGTTTGGGTCTTTTTCTCTCATCTTTGCTAATAAATTTGAAAGAGGTCTTGCTCATTGGGCGAGCCCTGGTTATTTTGCTTGTCTTCTAGTTCCTCTCCCTACTATCTCTGGAAGTGCTAAAATTTGTTGGTGATGGTTTATTTGTCTTGCAAGTTGGGCAAGTATGGACCCCTCTTGGAGCGATGTCAAACACATTCTCATATTTCATGAAGAAATGGATATAAATCCAACAGTTCCGAACTTCAACAGTTTTCGGGTAAACTAGGGGATCTGGATTAGACAGTAGCCATTCTTGTTCAATGCATGGACAACCTAGAGATGGAATGTCAAAAATTAAGATCTCTGGTTTTTCCTCAACATTCCCAATCAACCTCAATTAACCACACATATGTAGCTTCATGCCTTGGAATCTCAGAGGGGTCATGATGTAGTTCCAATGGACATAAAAGAGAATACTCCTTCTCATGGGTGAGCGCAAGAAGTTTCAGACAATGAGTCTGCTCACTGTTAATGTTTTACAAAGTTGTATATTTGTTAGGACAATATGCAAAAGACATTTGCAACCATATTACATGGACATATCATAGGAAGGATTATGTCATGGTTAGTATGATAACGATAAGAGAATGTATAGGCGGTGAGACAAATTTTGTAAATATTTTTGAACTCGCTAATTCGCTTCAACACAACCCTTATATAATATAAAGCTTTAGTTCCCATTTTAAAAAAAATATTTTTATAAAAATCAAATTTTGAAATTTACAAATTACATAACAAGTAATGATATGAATTGAGTTTAAAGATTTAATTAAATTTGTACAATATACAATTTGAGGGTTAGAAAACTATTTATTTTTGTAACTTGCATTCTCAGATAACAATAAGTGATGAGATTGACTTCATTATCGATTAACCACTAAATTATGCATTTGAAAAAAAAACTATTTATTTTTATATAAAAAATTAGAATCAATAACACGACTTGAAAGTCACAAAGATACAATAAAATTGATAAACAAATAAAAAGTCCTCAATGCAACACAATTCCCATCCTGTTTAAAAAACAAAACCCCTAAGGAAAAAAATGAAATCCTTCTTACATCTAAGTAAGAAGAACCCAAAGTTACAAAATGAAGAAGTGGGCTTAGTCTAGGTGTGAAAGGGACCCAATAGCCAAATGTTGGTACTAGTTCAAACTGCAAGAGATCATTTTATTTTGAAGAAATTAATATACGCCATGATTCCTTATCCCAGGGAACTATTTTAGGTGCAATCAAATATCATATGTCCCAATGCCAGAGAGTTCCAATATACAAACTCAATTTTGTTTTCCCATACAGTAGCAAGGGAAAAAATTACTATTTGTTTTTAATATACAATATATTTGAAAATGTTGGGAGTAGAAAAACTCCATATGATATTCCACAATCAAATAGTTTCAAACCCTTGAAGCCTTGGTTTTAGATGTTCTAAGACTTTGATGCCTTGCTTTCTCATGTAGAAATATTGGGATACAAGCAACCATAATAAACCTCACTAACCATTAAAATGAAAATTGCAAGCATAATTATTTGGGCATTATAACAAACCTTCATATCACTAGAGATCAGATCAAGAGTTATCTTACCAAAAACAAGAAATATGAAACAAACACGGTACAAGAAACACAAATTCTTAGGTTTTGTATAACTATAATCTTTGAGTTTTTTTGGAAATTTTTATTTCATATGTAAAAATAATAACCCTAGAGAAATTATTCAGTTTCATGCTCTTCACTCAACATGGCGCCTTTGTATGTTCCCTCTATAATGAAAATAAGAGTGCCCATAAGGTTCTAAGATTTGTTTTGACTAACTAGTTCTTGATAAGTAATTAAGAAGACTAGTGTTCCCTTTACCATAGAAATAAAAGTTCCTACAAGGTGAAACTAAGTTCTTAAGAAGTAATTGTGAAGACAAGGTATGAAAACCCAAGAACATGGATAAAGAACAATCACAACATAGCAAAGGAGAAAATAGAAATCTTAAATAAATAAATAATTTAAAGTAAATGGATCCTAACCTTGAGTAGCTCTTCTATGTGGTGCAAAAGTAGAATGAATGAAATGTGGTGCAAGTATCCAACAAGATCCAAAAATCCAATGTTGGCTTGCAACCTCTTAATCCTCGACTCTAATACAATACAAGGTAGTGACCATTGACTTGACATAGTCACACATATGAATTTCCAAATGCTCTCAAACTTTGGAGTCAACATCTTGTGTTTTTTCATGAAATATGTGATAACAATGATATCTTCATGGATTTATAAAATTATTTTAGCATTTAGGTTTAGGGTGCAAACTTAAAATAACATTTTTTCTATTCTTTTAGTTGGTCTTTTCCCCACTTTTTCATTGATGTATTTAATCTTACATGGGTTATTTTTATCGAGAAATGTGAATAGTTTCATAAATAACCGTGTTGGTTTTGTAAATATAATGATGATAATAAGATGATGTTTTGATGTTTTTTAACTGTGTTAGTTTTGTGGTTTTGATGTTAAAAAATTGTATGTTGGAAGAAATAATTATTCACTTTCAAATTAATGTTGGAAGTGGACATGGTAATTAGTGTTGTCATTGTTCTATAGAGTTTTAAGTATATGATATACGGTAAAAACATTGGTTTGTGAAGCATAATGATTGTCTTGAGAAGTAATTTGGGGATTTTCTTAAAGAGTTAAATGCTAATTGTATTTTGGTTTTGTAATGGAAAACTTATACATGAATACTAATTGTGTTTAGGTATTGAACATTAAATTTCATTCATTCTTTTCATTATGTACCATTTTACACAAAATACACTCTTTCACCATTTATTCCTATCATATGTATATCTTTGTGTGTGTGTGTGTGTGTGTGTGTGTGTTCATTTACGTGCATTCCCTTGTTCAAAATAAATGAAGACTGTTTATAACAAAGAATTTTTCAAGAAATATATAGTTCATATTTTGAAAGTTGAAATGAAAAGAAGGTTGTCAATTGAATTGTGGACTGTCTTCCTTGTTTTACATTATTCCTATCCATTTCTCCCTTTTATGCTTGAATTACTGTGTTATTCTCATAGGCATAACTAAATAATATTTAGAAAAGTTGTAATAGATGTTTACTATGTTGTGTCTTGTGTTTTACTTTAATACTTTTGCACTAATTGGAATGATGATGAAAATTAGATGAGCGTTTTCAACCAAGGGAGTAACAGAGGTAGTAATAGAGGAAATAGAGGCAGAAGAGGAAGATTGCCAAATATATTTTGGTAACAAGGGAGACACAAGAGAATGAGGTTTTCCATACACTTTGATGCTGATTCAGAAGAATTTAATCAGCTAGTACAAACTAACTATTTGACACTTGGTGGAAACCAACATTTCCTTAGTCTCTAGCTTGTTCTAGTGCTCCTATGTAGCCACATCCCAACATTGCATATTTTCTTGAGCCCTGTATCTAGCTAATCAATGATGGCTGGGAGAAAAATCATGTAAATTATCCCTTTGGTATTTCTCAATGGTCCGATAACTCTCTTCCTCCTCCTCCTCCTTTGCATTCAGTACCACATGTTTCATAAACTTCCTCCATGGCCCATTCACCTCCTATAAATTGAAATGTGTCTCCCAATGACCCCCAAATTGAAAAGGGAAAGAAGCAAGCTAACTTTCCTAGCTCAGAAGCATCTCAATCTTCCTCCATACATTCCAAACAACAATCAACAAAAGTTGAGAGTTGCAAAAGAGAGATCACCTTCTATGACATGCACCTTGAAATAGTAAAAATGGATGAGAAGAAGTCTTCATATGAAGACTTTCTCAATCTCAGGACAAATGTATCATAAGAAAGAAATGAAAGAGATGAGGTTTAAAAAAGAAATACCCTCACTTATTTTAATTTGTGTTGACATTACTTTTTAGACACTTGATACATTTTGGACAAACAACAAGCATATGATATTATTTTGAAAACTTTAAATATCATATCATTTTGATATTTTTGGGAGACACAAGTGTTTGTTGATTTGGTATATTTTGGATGGGTGCTTTATTTTGATGAATTTTATGATGCTGATATACTTATATTATTTAATCATTTTTTGGAGTTACAAGGGAAGTTTTGGAAATAATGAAGCGAAGACCTAGTGGGACCCCACCTATTACTTAAATATTTGTTACCCTTATAATAAATAAAGTTGTCTTATCCTAAATAAAGTTAATTAACTTTTCAAACTAAAGGTAGTTGAAATGCCCAACTACTTTATGAATATACAAAAGAAGGAGAGAAAGACAAAGAAGGCATGAAAAAATAGAGAAGTCAAACTTCTGATAAGGTTTTCTCTAGCCTCAAGTGAGATTATTATCTGTTCATTCAATACTGAGTTTCATTAGAGTTGAGTTATCTTGTTGATAGCAGGGTTATTCTGAAGGTGGAAAATAAAGGACTAGGAAGCATTGACTCATGATATGCTCCAAGGTCATTCATTTTCTTAAATATCTGTTTGGTTTTAGTTAGAAGTTATGAAGTCATTTTAGTGCTAATTAGTGTTAGTTTTGCAGAGTTCAAAACAATGATGCATGTGTATCTTGGATTATTCCAACTCAATTTTCTGTTCTGGTCTTCATTATTTTGACACTAGTTGTTTATGTATGAGTCAAATAGAATCTTGGACTTCTAAGTATAACATTGGCCCAAGTCCCCAGAGGGGTTTGAAGAGATATACTCAGTTTTAACTCATATTGATATAAATACAAATATTTGTTTGTTTCTTCTCACTTATGAAACTTTTTTATATATTGATTTTCAGGTTTGTACTTTTTACATTTTCTTATCCATGTGTTTATAAGTCATTTTGAAAGTACACACTTTTATTTTGTTTCAGTTTCTTTTGGATAAAAGACACAAAAATTTCATATTTATAAAGTAGCATCAGATCTAAGAATAACAATTCTTGAGGTCTGATCAAGGTTTTTGATAGGATATAAACCTAGGTTTATAATCCCGTCTATCTCACTAAGCCCGAGGAGATTCAAAATGTTTGATTAAGTATTTTTCCATTCCTTGCATCAACATTTATTTGGAGACCTTATTGGGGAGCTCTCTTTACTCTTTGGTTATTTTCTTTTGTTTCTTTTCTTTTTCTAGTTTAATGACTTTTCCTACCCCTCAACAACCAAACATAAGGTTCCATCTTCCTGACCAAAGAAGCATCACTTCAAGCCTCTTTGATTTTTTTTTAGAAACATCCCTCACCCATGAAGAGCTTGAACATTCTTGGGAAGTTATTGATAATGATATTGAAATTCAATAGTAGAGAGAGGTCATTCAAAGGAAATATCATGATCAACCTTATCGTTAGTGTTGATTAATTGGGTTGGTTTTCATTGATGTCAACCCTTGAAGAAAGTCTGGTAGTGAATTCTGGTAGCACAAAGGTTTGGGTAATGGACCCAATTTTGTTTGATGTATAATGGTATGATTTTTGATATATTTGCAGGTAAGACTATTCTATATGGATAGTACATATCATTCCATTTTCGGTGGTATGTGGAATGCCACATAACTCCTCATGGTTTGAGAGTTATGGCCTTACAAGTTGAAGGACCCTCATATGATTGGCTTGAAACCCCAAAAGGTCAAAGAAGTCAAAGTGCTTGCAAAGAAGAAATTATTTAAACAATAAAGTGAAGTGACAAAGTCAAAGAGGATTATTTAAATAATAAAGTGAAGTGACAAAATCAAAGAGGATTATTTAAATAATAAAGTGAAGTGACAAAGTCAAGGAGGATTATTTAAATAATAAAGTAAATAGAGAACTTTCTAATTATGGAAAGTGGTTATAAGAAGGTTAACCCTAAAATGAGGAAAATGGGTTAAGTGGTCAAGTGGCTATTGGATACATGGACAAGTGGCAAATTGGCAAAAGTTGGACATAGGTGATTATGTGGGAAAAGTGACCTAGAAGATGCTTCTAAGGAAGCTACTTGGAGAGTATAAATAAGAGGCAAGGCTCTCTCATTTTGATTACACTTGAGCATATTGAATATCTACAGATGATTGAAGTAACCAAAGGATATATAAGCCGAATTTCAGAGGGAAGGTGAAGTAAAGAATGTTGAAATTCAAGGGAGGATAAATTCTTTTGATGATGCTTTATAAGGTATGTTATTTACAGGTCATCTCACCATTTTCGCAATAAATTTTGTTCTAGAATGATTCAGACTATTAAATTGGGAGGTCATTGAGGGAACATATCGATGGTACAAATTTTATCTTGTGGGTCGTTGTATTTTTGGAGTTACACTCCGTGGAAAACAAGGTTTGTGGCTAGTCCTGAAACTAGTCTAAAATAGGTGTTTTGGGTAAAAACGTCATAACTTCTTCATAAAATATCCTATTTTTGTAAGAAAAAATGTGTTGGTTAGAGTACAGTCTGTAGTATTCGGTGTGCAATTTTCAGATCCATACAAAAAATATTCTGTGTGAGGCATGCTTCATATCCATAAAACAAATATTCTGTGCGAGTCAGAATTCAACACAATATGCCATTTTTTCTATAACTCCTTTTATGAGAGGTTCCAAGTAGTGACACCTGGAGGAATTGCATAAAACACACTGAAGAACATTGTGTACTATTTTCATATCTTTATTCATTATAGGTATGTAGTTATGATTATTTCAAGTTAGGGTTGTTGACTAATCCAAAACTAGTCATGTGAGACTAAAGTAAAGTTTGATGAAAGTGCTAGTCTCTTGTTGTTAAAGTTAAGGAAGGTTTGCAGGTATGTGATCATGCACACCAGGTCTATTACAGAGTTACAAATCAGATTTGGATGATGAAATTGATGAGGGCTTTTGGTTGAGGTACATGTTGGGTACATGGTTGAGAAAAGTAGTTGATGAGTTGGCACATACATGAGGTGTATAGTTGATGATGTTGGTACATCTTGATGAGTCATAGTTGATGAGT
>ML795807.1:53043-63778 GCA_009831015.1 Picea engelmannii
TCAGTAATCCAACAATTGGTATCGGAGTCGGTTCCTTTAGGAAACAGTTTAACCACTGGAAGGAGATCATGGATTATTATGAGAATGGAGTACCAATGTTTAATGGTCAGAATGGTTTAAAGTATGATATGTGGAGCATAAGGATGAAAGTATTTTTATAGGCATAGGGACATTATATTTGGCTATCAGTTGTTATAGGATATGATAGTTCAAAAAGGGTAAAGACTGTAGCCAAGAAGGAATTGAAAAAGAATAACAAAATAGAAATGGATTTCATTTGGGAAGGATTACCTAATCTAGTAAGAGAAAATGTTGGTAAATTTTCATCGGCCAAAGAACTTTGGGATAAGCTACATAATGTATATTCTTCACCCATCACAGAATCAGAAAATTCCAAAAAAGATGCAGGTACAAAACGAGAAGAAAGATGTTCATCATGTCAGACAGATTCAGAAGAGGAAGAGTATGAAGAAGCAAAAGTTGATTACAAAAAACAATTGATTAGTGCGATTGAATATCTAAAGAAAGAAAGAGAAGAAAACAAGTCATCCAAGAAAGAATTGTTGAAGCAAAAGGAAAGTGTTCAATTTTTTGAAAAATCTCAACAGGTCATCAAGAATTTAAAAACTTAGCTAGAAAAGGCCAGAAGAGTTGAAGAAACTATAGAATATCAAAATAATTTTTTTGAAGCCAACATAACAACACAAAATGAATAAGAAGAAAAGAGAGAAAAAATACAAATGGATCATCTCAAGGAAAGAACCGATGACTTAAACCAACTTGAGGAAGAGTTTGGTCAAGAAGAGAGAAGACTCGAAGAAGAAATAATTACATTGAAAATCCAACTTGAAGAAGAAAAGATAACAGAAGAGGTCATGAAGTCTCAGATAATGAAGAAAGAAGATGTTGAGAAACTTGAAGAATAAGTTGTCACACTAAAAGTCAAAGTTTTCAAGCTCAACAAGAATGTTGAAGAGACAGAAACATCCACATTAGTTATAGAGAATGAAGAGAAGCACTCAAGGTTGCTAGAAAAGAAGAATGAAGAAAATAGAAAGAGTTATGCAGAAGTACTCAAAGGAAGGAATCATGGTCAACCAGAATCTAAGAAAACTATTGAAGACACATCTTCAAGAAGACCATTCATGTTCAAGCCATAAAGAAGCTTCAATCATGATCATGATTAGTCAAGACAAAAATTCAGAAGGACTACACCACAAAGAAGATCATTCACTCCCAGGTATGAATTTTTTTTTTATGGTCATTGTTTTTATTGTACTAATTTTGAACATAAGGTTGCAGATTGCAGGGATTATAAAAGAAATGTTCAAGAAAGAAGTGCATATGTGGCCCCACGTAACATTGAATGTTACAAATGTCATAACTATGGACACATAGCTAGTGATTGTAGAATCATGATCGATACTTCCATGAAAGAGAGCACTGATATCAGATATAAGAAAGTATGGATAAGAAAACACAAAGAACAGGTGAACAAAGACCAGGTCCCAGAGATTGCAAGATTGACAATAAAATGAGATGAAGAAAATTCTATAGAGAAAAAGAAAGATGTTAGATATAGAAAGGTTTGGAAAATAAATGAAAGAAAAGAAGGACAGGTAAATAAGGAACATGTTCAAGAGATTGTACTTTCAGGCATTGTAGTGAAATATGAATCCACAAACAGAAAGAAAGAAGTCAGAGCTTAGAGAGATGATGAATCTACCAATGAAGATGATGATGAATACACATCAGAGCAGGATTTGTTCTGAGCCATCCGACTTAGAGAATCCCAGGTAATATGAATATTAGACAAGGGGAGTCTATGCGATAGATGTGACAGAACAAATAACCATCCTTCAAGCAACTTGCAGAGTTTGAGAAGACATACCGAGAGCAGTAAGTTAGCAGAAGTACAATTTGATGGATTAATCAAGACTTAATGATAGTATAGTGATAAATCGGTCATCATTATGGACAGTTGCACAAGTAGATTCTTGGATAGTATGGATGAGAGAATGGATTCATAGATTGGTTCAAAGAGTGGTTTAGAGAAAAAGGAACATTATCATAATGGATGATAATTACATAGGAAATGGCTCGAACAATGCTAATGGATTCCAAATTGACAGATATTTTTTTGACACATGAAGTGCATACAACAGTTCACATTCAAAACAAAGTAATGCTCAGAAACAACAATGACAAAAATCCCTACGAACTATGGAAAGTAAGCACAGACAACAACCTCTACCTCAAGGTAACTCGAGGTAGTATTTTATTAATTGAAATTTATGTTGATGATAATGTTTTTGGAAGTACTAATGACAGGTTAATCCAGAAATTTGCAAAGGATATGCATAATGAATTTGAAATGTCATTACTTGGAGAACTATCCTTCTTTTTGGGTCTTCAAATTCGTCAAAGAAACCAAGGAATTTTTAGTTCTCAAACCAAGTATATTAGAGAAATGCTAAAGAGGTTCAGAATGGAAGATTGCAAACCAGTTGAAAGTTGAGAAAAGATGATGATTCAAAGTATACAGATCAGAGGCAATACATGTCAAAGATTGGTAGCCTACTATATTTGACAACATCCAGACCAGATGTAATGCAGTAAGTTGGACAAGTGGCACAATTTCAAGCAAAACCAAAGGAATCACATGTATTATTAGTGAAGAGGATTTTCAGATATCTCAAAGGAACAAAGGAGTTTGGATTATGGTATCCAAAAGGAAAGGATCTATCACTTATTGCCTACACAGATGCAGATTGGGCAGGTTGCATTGATGACCGACGAAGCACCAATGGAGCAGTGTTATACTTGGGTGAGTGTTTAGTATCATGGATAAGAAAGAAACAATCATCAATATCTTCATATACAACCGAGGTAGAGTATATTGCAGAAACAACATGTTGTACACAAGTTCTATGGATGAAACAAACTTTGACAGATATACAGGTTGAGTATGATGAGCCCATTCCAATCTATTGTGATAATACAAGTGCCATCAGTATCGCAAAGAACCCGATGATGCACTCCAAGACGAAGAACATTCCAATCATGTATCACTTTCTATGGAAACATGTTGCAGAAAAGAACACCAGAATTGAATACGTGGGCACAAAATAACAAGTGGCAGAGATATTTACAAAACGTCTTCCACAGGAAGCCTTTGAGTATATCCGCTAGCGACTTAGAGTTATTTATACTCCAAAATGAATACTTTTGAATGCTTATCTTATTTGTCTTAGATGTACACGAGGAATCACCATAAAGAGGATAGTTTAGGTTGGCATATCAGACGAGTCAATTAGGGGGAGAAGCCCCGAATGGAAAGATACATTTTACATTGATGAAAAAGGGGGAGATATTTATCAGATGCAGAGGAAAGAGGCATGGTTACAGGGGGAGCGTTGGTCACAGAGATGCAGGCATGGTTCCAGGGAGAGCATGAGTGATATTATTTTAGTATTGCATCAGAGTGTTTCCATCAATGCCAAAGGGGGATATTATTGATTAATTGAGTTAGTTTTCATTGATGTCAACCCCTGAAGAAAGTTTGGTACCAAATTCCAATAGAACAAAGGTTTCAGTAATGGACCCAATTTTGTTTGGTGTATAATGGTATGAGTTTTGATATATTTGTAGGTAAGACTATTCTAGATGGATAATACATGTCATGCCATTTTTGGTGCTATGTGTAACATCACATAACTCCTCACAGTTTGAGAGTTATGGCCTTACGAAGTTGAAGGACCCTCATATGATTGGCTTGAAACCCCAAAAGGTCAAAGAATTCAAAGTGATTGCAAAGAAGAAATTATTTAAATAATAAAGTGAAGTGACAAAGTCAAAGAGGATTATTTAAATAATAAAGTGAAGTGACAAAGTCAAAGAGGATTATTTAAATAATAAAGTGAAGTGAAAAAGTCAAGGAGGATTATTTAAATAATAAAGTGAAGTGAAAAAGTCAAGGAGGATTATTTAAATAATAAAGTAAATATAGAACTTTCTAATTATGGAAAGTGGTTATAAAAAGTTTAACCCTAAAATGAGGAAAATGGGTTAAGTGGCTATTGGATACATGGACAAGTGGCAAATTGGGCAAAGTTGGACATAGGTGACTATGTGGACAAAGTGGCTATGTGGGCAAAGTGACCTAGAAGATGCTTCTAAGGAAACTATTTGGAGAGTATAAATAAGAGGCAAGGCTCTCTCATTTTGATTACACTTGAGCATATTGAATATATACAGGTGACTGAGGTAACCAAAGGATATCTAAGCCAAATTTCATAAGGAATGTGAAGTAAATAAGGCCTAAATTCAAGGGAGGATAAATTCTTTTGATGATGCTTTCTAAGGTATGTTATTTATAGGTCATCTCACCATTTTCGCAATAATTTTTTTTCTAGAATGATTCAGATTGTGAAATTGGGAGGCCATTGAGGAAACATATCCAAGTAGATGTGGTACTAATTTTATCTTATGGGTCATTGTATTTTGGAGTTACACTCTGTGGAAAATAGGGTTTGTGACTAGTCCTGAAACTAGTCTAAAAGAAATGTTTCAGGTAAAAATTTCATAACTTCTTCATAACAGATCCAATTTCAGTAAGACCAAATGTGTTGGTTAGAGTATAGTCTGTAGTAATCTGTGTACAATTTTCAGATCCATACAACAAATATTATGTGCGGGGCACGCTCTACAAGTTCGCTCTCTAGAATAAGCCATAATTCAACAAGGTATGCCATTTTTGCTATAACTCCTTTTATGACAGGTTCCAAGTAGTGACACCTGGAGGAATTGCATAAAAAAAACTGAAGAAAATTGTGTACTATTTTCAGATCTTTATTCATTACAGGTACACAATTATGATTATTTCAAGTTAGGGTTGTTGACTAATCCAAAAATAGTCACGTAAGACTAAAGTAAAGTTTGATGAAAATGCTAGTCTCTTGTTGTTAAAGTTAAGGAACGCTTACAAGTATGTGATCATATACACCAGGCTTATTATAGAGTTACAAATCAGATTTGGATGATGAAATTGATGAGGTCTTTTGGTTGAGGTACATGTTGGGTACATGGTTGAGACAAGTAGTTGATGAGTTGGCACATACATGAGGTGTATATTTGATGATGTTGGTACATCTTGATGAGTCATAGTTGATGCGTAGTTGATACATGATTGGTACATACTTTGTACATGGTTGGAGGCACTTGTTAGTAGTATTGTTGACACATGGTTTATGGATGATGTAGCATACTTGTATTGGTATATTATTAGAAGCACATATTGATATTGGTAATGATTATGAGTTTTTGTGTTATGCTTGGTTGATGCACATATTTGAGAGTTGTCTTGGTGATTGATCTTGGTGAGTAGATCTGATTTGGTTGATAAGATCGATGAGACAGGTTGTTGTGATAGGTTTTTTGGACAGGTTATTTGTATAGGTTTGGTGCATGGTTGATGCACTTGTTCATGGTATAGGTTTGGTACAGGTTGGTGCATGGTTGATGCACTTGTTTATGGTATAGGTTGAGGTATAGGTTGGTTCATGGTTGATGCACTTGTTTATGTTACAAGTTGAATACAGGTTGATTGGTACAGGTTTACAACAATATATCTCATAGTGATAGTGTGACAATGGTTCCATAATTCTACTTATATTTTAGGGTGGTTGGACGGGGCAAGGAAATGTGGTTGTAGCGAGAGAACATAGGGGGTCATAGTCTCCTTTTGGTTGTAGCCACAGAATTGGGAAGTTGGAGCTTCCCTCAGGTTGTAGCTTGAGAAATTAGGGGGTTGGAGCCTCCTTCCAATTGGAGCTGAAAAACAAAGGAAGTTGGTGCTTCCAATGAATGTAATTCTTAAAGACATATAAGAAAAAACGTTCTGTGGTTTTCTCTTGCTTTGGGTTTCCACGTAAAAACATTGGTGTACTGTGTATGTGTATGATTTCTCATTTTTTCATTGTTTATTTAATCTGCAACTATTGGGTGATAATGATACATTGATATAACACTTGCATATTGTGGTTAAAAATGATTGAATTTCTCTATTACTGATTCACACCCCCCCCCCCCCCCCCCCNCCCTCTCAGTAATCCAATAGTTAGAATGTTTTCTTAAGACCACTAAATCTCATTCATCAAGACGAACAAGAGGTGAGACCCTTGAATTTGATCTTTTCTTTGAAATTAGAAGAAGAAATGAAATCCTAGAAAATATTTAGCTAAGGCTTCGACAATCCCTATCTGATTATGAGATTGAGGTTACAAGTTTATCAATATATTTCTCTCCCAATAAAATCATGATGAGTTCTTCCGATGGTTTCGGTACTACTAGAAGATCTACTTCCTCACAAGATTATTCCTCATCATTAATTGGAAGAATGTATAGTCACTTTAATCATGTCCAATCAACCACAAATTCTACAAAAGTGATCAAGAAATATGTTTTATTCCAATTTGAAGAGGATTCTAACACTACACCATGGAATGTATCATATCCTTTAAATATGAATTCAACTACTAATCTTGTTTCGAAGTTTAAAGATCATTTTCCAAAATTCTATGGCAGTGGAACCATCTTTGTCATGAACATTTAGTTGCGTTTTCAAATGCATGTCATAACATAGGGGAAAATGACAATGATACGTGTAGGAGATTATTTGTTAATTCTTTGGAAGGAAAGGTTGTTTATTTCTTTGAATTACCACCTAAAGTCTTCTTAGATGGAGATGAATTATCTTATTGGTTTAAATTAACTTATGAAAAACCTCAAAGTCAATCGAACTTGTTAAGAGATTACAACAATCTTGTTTACAAGAAAGGTGAAAGAATCAAGTCTTTTAAATTACGTTTCACTAAATTAAATAATCAGATCCTCTAAATCATTCAACCACACAATCAAGAAACTTTAATGCATTATTATAATGAATTACCATCTTCTTATCGCCATAGATTAGAAAAGAAGAATGATAATAGTCAGGGATTAGAAAAGAAGAATGATTAGAACATTTGACAATAATAGGTCTCCTTCTTGAAGATTATGTCAAACAAATTGATATGTCAACTATGTTACAACTTGTACATGATATGAGAAACATAATGATTGATTTTGAGAGGAAGGGTGTGACTTCTACTTCTACAGAAACCTCCACCCAAGCTGCATTGAGAAATCAGACTCACAGTTTTCAACCTAAAGCAATACTCTCAAGAACTTGGTATAATTTCTGTGAGGAGAATCGTGATGAGAACAATTGTGATATTAAAAAAAATTCAAGAGAACGCATCTTTGGAAAAAGATCTGATACCAGGATTGCAACCTTAGTTTGGGATCCTAAAGAGGGTTTAATGAAAGTTGATACTCAAAATAAATATTATCATAACAAGAACAAACATGGTCCACCTAAAACCGCTTTCGTTCAGAGTATATCCTCTCATCAAACTGATCCTCAAATCACAAGGGGTACTTAGAGTCCTGAGGTAATTCCAACCTCATATTCTTCATCAAAATATAATATTTTGAAACAATTGGATAAGTTAAGTTGATGCCTATTTATTAAACATGGTAATTGTTCCTGAACAACATAAGTATCTGGAAGATTTTATGGAAGGTAAAGCGTCCACTGTCGCAATTTGACTAAGTAAAAAAATGAAGAAGAAATGTTGATTCAGATTTATGAGCAGAACAAAATGAAACACATGTTTACAACATTAACTCAGATATACAGAAAACAATAGAAAATATACAATGGAACTTAACTTCTATTCAATAAAGAAATCTGTTGAAACTATAAAATGCAGAATGAAAACAATCTTGCTCGAATGGTGGTATCTAATCTTTGAGAAGAGATGTAGCAACTACGCGCATTTGTCTGAGCACATTACAATGAGGCCTCTAGGTAATTTTTATCATCCAGAACTAAACAAAAACCCTAGACATCCAAAAACCTAACCCTAGGAAATGAAGAGCCAAAAGTCATGTGGGCCCCTATGGGCAGGGATGATTTCAAGGATGGAAAATTATTTGAAAATGTAGAAACCTTGGTGAATCTTACTAATCCTTCATATGCCAACTATAAATTATTAGCGATATTTTTGTAAAAATATTCAAATTTCTAAGGATTTTATGTAGTTTTTATAAAATTTTGGCGATTTTTAGGGTAAAATAATTTTATCCTATAGAATTTGGGCGAATCATTTTTAAAATAGCAAATCTTGTTTTTGGAAAAACCATGGAAAATTAGCCCATAAGCGAAATTTAGCACCTAAAATCATCCCTGCATATGGGGTAAGTTGGTACATCAACTTCCTGGGGTCATAACTTTTGCATGCGATCTTCATTTTAGGCACACGATAGCCTATTGGAAAGGTCTATCCGAGGAATACACATTATGTCGTCACACTTTGACTTCATTTATAGTGTGACTATGGTGGGCCCAAAAAATGTTGTTAGGGCCTCAAAATGGCCCCGAAAGTTTAGGACCTGAAAAACTAGAAAAAAAACTACCAAGATGAAAACTATAACTCCCATGATGAAAGTTGTATGTGAGCCAGATGGAAGAGGTGGGTGGCCACTGATATCCACCTGGATCAATCCTCCCTCCTTAGGAAGCAATGGTCTCCATTGCATTGAGTTCCCCCATCAGATGAGGAAATTTTTGCTGAATTTGTCCCGAGTGAGCCACTTTCCTTGGTGCAAGAGTTGCCCCACTTTGACAACTCGATAAAGTTGAAGCCTTTGTTGGCGAGTGACCTTGACCTTTGTTTCCATGATTTTATCAATGGATGCTTTTTCCATGCAATCAAGGTTGAGCTCTGTCGATGTCAACTGTTTTTGTTAGGGTCCTAACCCGCACATAGGTAGAGCAATATATTCAGATGTAATAAAGGTCAATATTAATAAGGCCTTTCAATAAAATAGAATAAGGCGGATGTAAGAAGACCTAATAGAAGATTCCACTTCTAGAATGATCTTCCTATAGATGTTTCTCTTGATAGACATATTTAGTATAAATAAGGGTCGAGGGTATGAAAACCCTATCTTGGAGATTATTGTAATAGAGTGTTGCTCGACTGGAGGTTGCCCCCTTGAAGAGGCCCATGAACATTGCTTTCTGAATCAAAGTGTTATTTCTGTTGTTGTTCTCATATCATTTATGTGTTATTGTGGAGATTATGATGGTTATATTACTGTTATTCTGCCATTTCTAGCATTTTATTTAAGTTCTGCATACTTTTTATATTTGGTATATTACAAGTGGTATCAGAGCACTTTCCTTGGCAGAAATTGTGGGAAATTTTTTTCAGGGTAGAGACGTATTCCGACATCTTTAAGCCACAAAGATCTGTCATTACGTGCATAAACCCGCGGTTGAGGGATTCATACACGCAGGAAATACAAGTGGTTCTTAAGCGCACATCTGTTGGCCACCCTTGTAACCCCTATTGGTACCCCTTCGAGTGGTAGCGCATCAGATAACACTTGTGTACGGATCAACCTAGATTTCCTGAAGCCCTCTTTAGATAAACCAATTGGCCGCCTGACTGCTATAGTGCCACCGAGAACAACACTCGGGAAGATACTCTCTAGTACCTAGGTAGTCGAGTAGTACAGATAAGGGTATGGTTTATCCTCCTTAGTTAGTGCCCTGAGATATTGGGTCAAGTACTATTGTTGGACCCCACATGTATATCAGAGAGTTATAGCACAGGGCAAACCCTTGTCTATAGAACCCTTGAATACCTAACCCTTGGGGGATAGAAACATAAAAAAATCAAAACATACAAGATCTGTTGCCACGCAACTGTGTTTGGGTTGCCAAATCACTACACTTTTCTTACTGGTTAAGCATTGGGGGATTTCATCACTGCAATATTCTTTGGACCGGAGTATAGCTCCATAGGTGTAGGAAAAAAAAAAAAAAGTATGGAAATTTTTTCACCATTATTTGAGACCTATTCCTTTGGATTCATCTCTTCACCCTTATCACATTCATCCATATCATTTTTCGGAAAAAAAATTTGACCCTGCCCGCCCCTTTTCAGTTCACCCATCCTCATGGCCCATACCCGTAGCCAAGACCTGGAAGCTCGCTTCAACACCTTGCAATCTGGTCTCCTCGAGACCCAAAAATAAGTGAAACAACTTAGTGTCAATGTTGCCTCCATCGATACATCCATCGATACAACCATAAATACAACCATGCAGTCCTCAATGGAGGAAGTCAAACAAGAATTGACCACCCAGCTTGAATCTGTCTTTGTACCAAACTAAAGATCCCTACTGATGATCCTTTCTCTGACGCACCTCTAAAGACTGAAGGTGAACATTCCTCCCATTCCCATACCTTTCAGCACCACCACTTTCATTGTGACATACGCCTTCCATGGGTGGATGTGACCAAATTTGATGGCTCGAACCCCACTGGTTGGGTAACCGAAATGGAACATTATTTCTATTTATATGGAATTATAGATGACTTGGCCAAACTCTGGTATGGTGTTCTCCATCTAGATCAAGAACGTTGTCAATGGTGGTAATGGATAAAAACTTCTCATCAAGGGTATATTTCTTGGACCTGTTATCCCCGATGTCTAGGGATAACTAGGAGATCATGTCTCGAGGCCCACATGATCCCAGACATGGAGTACGAGAGCAGATTGACTTGAGCATGGCCCTTGAGGGCCCATCTTTTCTTCTTCTCAGCCAGACTTGTCCTGTC
>ML795807.1:84935-103761 GCA_009831015.1 Picea engelmannii
GGTGACTAAGCTCTTTGGATATGATTATGAGATCATTTACAAGAAAGGAAAAGACAATGTGGTGGCAGATGCACTGTCCTGAAAATATGAAGAAGAAGGATCCCTTTTTTCTCTTTCCTTCATTGTACCAGATTGGCTCCAAGTTGTTCATCAGGAATGGCTACAAGATCCCAAAAGTTTGCATCTGATCCAACAATTGTAGACCAATGCTCCAGCTCCCCCAGGATACTCTTGGCTCTAGGATGAGCTTCAATACAAAGGTCATTTGTATTTAAGTAAACAATCAAATCTTAAATCCACGGTACTTTCTGAGCTTCATGCTACACCCACAACAGGGCACTCCAGGTTCACCAAAACCTATGACAGGGTGAAACGTTCTTTTTTCTAGGATGGTATGAAACAGGACATCTGTAATTTTTTCGCTGAATGTGATGTGTGTCAATGCAACAAGGGAGAAACAGTCAAATCTCCGGGCAAACTACAACCGCTTCCGATTCCACCTGCTATTTGGAAGGATATCTCTATGGACTTTATTACCGACTTACCCAAATTGGGAAATAAATCATTCATAATGGTGGTTGTGGATTGTCTTTCCAAGTATGCTCATTTCTGCGCTCTTCAACACCCATTTACTGCATCCATGGTGGCTCAAATTTTCATGGACCAAGTCTTCAAGCTTCATGGCATGCCGCACTCTATTGTTTCTGATCGTGACCCAACTTTCACAAGCAATTTTTGGCAAGAACTGTTCAAGCTACAGGGCACCCAATTGCATCTCAGCACAACTTATCATCCCCAGACTGATGGTCAAATGGAAGTTATCAACAAGTGTTTGGAAACATATCTGAGGTGTTTTTCCTCTAAAAAGAAAAATCAGTGGGCTCAATGGTTACCCCTAGCTAAATGGTGGTACAACACTTTCTACCATATAGCTACACGCATGAATCCTTTTGAAGCAGTATATGGACATAAGCCACCTTCAGTTCTCTCATACTTACCGGGAAGCTTGAAGGTCCAGGCGGTTGACCAAACACTTACAGTTCGAGAGGATATTCTCCGTACCCTCAAAGAGAACTTGGTCATGGCACAAAATCACATGAAGCAACAAGCAGATCAAGGTCGCTCTGAACATCAATTTGCAGAAGGGGATCAGGTGTTTTTGCGACTGCAACCATACAAGCAAACTTCCCTCAAGGCCGAGCATTCTTAGAAGCTAGCGCCCAAATTTTATGGTCCTTGTACAGTTCTCAAGCGTGTGGGACAAGTCACCTATCAGTTAGCTCTGCCCAGTCATTCGAAGCTACATCTTGTTTTTCATGTTTCATGCTTAAAGAAGGTGATTGGAACTACTGGTGCCAAATTCAAACCAACCTTCCTGAGTTAGCTGAAGAAGGATCCATTTGGATACAACCAGAAGCAGTTTTGGACCAGCGTGAGCGTCGCCTGCGTCAAAGAAACATCAAGGAAGTGCTAGTCCAGTGGAAAGATACAACTCTAGCAGATGCCACTTGGGAACCAACTACCATTCTGCAGTAGGTTCCACATCTCAAGCCTTGAGGACAAGGCTGTTTTTAAGGGGGCAAACATGTTAGGGTCCTAACCCGCACATAGGTAGAGCAATATATTCGGATGTAATAAAGGTCAATATTAATAAGGCCTTTCAATAAAATATAATAAGGCGGATGTAAGAAGACCTAATAGAAGCTTCTGCTTCTAGAAGGATCTTCCTCTAGATGCTTCTCTTGATAGACATATTTAGTATAAGGGTCGAGGGTATGAAAACCCTAGCTTGGAGATTATTGTAACAGAGCGTTTCTCAATTGGAGGTTTCCCCCTCGAAGAGGCCCGTGAACATTGATTTTTGAATCAAAGTGCTATTTCTGTGGTTGTTCTCATATCATTTTTGTTCTATTATGGATATTATGCTGGTTATATTACTGTTATTCTGCCATTTCTAGCATTTTATTTTTGTTCTGCATACTTTTTATATTTGGTATATTACAGTTTTGTTATCTCTGAGGTGTCCAATAGTGGTCGAAAGTATGGTCGAAGGAGGTCCATATTAAAAACGAGGTTCAAGCCAAGGAAGGGGTGAACTTTGAGCTCAAAATCATTTTCACCCACAACCTTGGTGATGGTGTAAGGTCCATAGAGGAGTGGACAAAGATTTTGATAGGGTATTGTAAGGCATTCTTTCTACAAGTGCAACCAAACTTTATCTCTCACCTGAAACTTTTGCGACACCCTGTGTTGACCATGGTATTGCTTGTACTTGGCATTGGACTTCTGCAAAATATCCTGAACCTATTGGTGGATGTGGTGGATTCGTTCAATGAACCGAGTGGATTTGTCGGCTTCGGTTTGTGTATGGGATGATTCTTCCTGAGTGGACTCCAGGGGTAGTGCAACATCCATGGGACCCAATGGTTGAAATCCCAACCCCACTTGAAAGGGGATGTGTTCAGTTGAGTTATGTATGGAATTTTTTTAACTGTGTTGAACATAGGGAAGAATCTCACCCCATGTGGGCAGATTCTTCAAATTGTACATGCGCAAGATATGCACGATCATCTCGTTGACGACCTCAATTTAGCCATCCGTTTGGGGGTGGAATGTAATGGATTTGGTGAGCTTGGTGTCCAACCATGACCAAAGACTTGAACAAAATGTGTTGAGGAACTGACTGTCTCGATTTGAGACGGTGGTTTTTGGTATCCCAAAATGTACCCACAATCGTTCGAAGAAGATCTTGGAAGTGGACTCTTCTGTCATGCTCTTCTTGTAGGAGATCAAAATCACCATCTTGGAAAATCGATCAACAACCAGAAAAACAAAATCATTCCCTGCTTGGTTGAAGGAAGGCCCAACATGTAGTCCATCAAGATGGATTCCCAGGGCCTTTCGGGAGTAGGCAGAGGGGTGTACATGCCTTGTTTCTTAATTGATAGTTTGGAAATGGCATATGACATGCAGGGCCTGATATACTAGCTGACATGTTGTCATAGTTTAGGCCAATAGAAATGTTGTTGCAACACTGCCACTATCTTTTCTACATCGAAGTGTCCTGCTACCCGACTGTAGTAAACTTCCCAAATCAGTTTCCCTCCCTTGCTTGATGGAACATAGAGATGGCCTAGATGACACAACTACTCGTCCTGCAGATGAAAATTAGTGACAATGGTGTTTGTGCCCGACATATGGTAGTTAGTGGTGAAGTCGAGATCTCTATCATAGAGTTGGAGTCATCCATAGGTCTCATGTCCGCATGAGTGTAGCACTGGTTAGTGCAGAAAATGGAGGTCAACTAAGGCAGTCAGTGACGTGGTTGGTGCTCCCTGTCTTATATTTGATGTTTAGATGGAACTGCTACAAGTAAGTGGACCACTTATTATGGAAGTCATTATGAAATTTGTGTTATGTCTACATGAACTGCAGAGGTTTATGATCAGTGTGGATGACTGTCTCCTTCCCATGAATGTAATGTCTCCATTGGCGATAGGATTGGAATATGGAGTGCATTTATTTGTTGTAAGTGGGGTACTTACGAATAGTATCAGATACTGTCTCACTATGATAGGACACAATATGTCCATGTTGAGTGAGAATTGCGCCCACAACATAGTATGAAGAATTTGTCTCAATCTTAAACGAATGATGTAGGTTGAGTAGTGATAGCACCGGGGTTGAGCACAAGTGCTACTTCAAATCATTGAATGCTCTTTGTTGCGACTGGCCCCATAGGAATATTTCCTTGCAACTGATGCAAACCCCCACCACCTCATGGGGCTCGCGCGACCTACCAGTCTAAGGATATTTTACACTGAGGAGATAAATTATCTCTCGGACCCTTGCTGAACCCTCAAAAATTCTTTTCCACAGGCCTTTTCTGCTTTTCCTACATGTAAAATCAAGTTCTTGAGGGTCTTAAGACTCCAACAGAGTATTCCAAGTGACCCCGGGCCAAAACCATGGGCTAACTCTCAAATTAGCAGAGAATTCGGGGCTTCAGGGCTCTGGGATTTGGGAGTTCCAACGACAACACACAACATTTCTCATGAATGCCAAACTCGTGAACAACTGAACAAAGGAAGGGATCAAAGGTTTTTCATTATGTGCCATGAATTAATGGTACACATGAATGCTGGAGCTTTAGGATTCTGAAGTTATGGCTGCTCCTAGTTTCAATACCTCCGAACGCTGAATGGGTGAAGGCTGGATCCACTATCCACGTGTCCCTCTCAACTGATGGGTGAGATCTACTCGGTCCTTCGGGAGTTCTCGTCTCCAAAATATTTACACCTCCATTTCCTCGTACTGCCAGACTTCCAAACCCCCATAAATATGCTAACATGTGGCTCTGACGCCAACGAACATGATCCACTCCAGCCTTCGGATCTTCAGGAAACTTCTCTCATTTACACCCAACACACAAAAATCGCCAAACTCGCGAAGTCCGAAGGAATTCAAAGGTTTAAACCAATGCTTATTCTCCAGATGTGATGGTCACGAAATATCTTGGCTCCCTCCAAACGGATCTTATATGCTCGTCCTCCAAAAAAAAGGAATTCTTCCTCTCAAGAACTAAGTCTCTCTATCATTCCCAAGATTTTTTAATCTTTAAAATAATTAGGCTCTGGTGCATGCTTTGTGCTACTTCTCCTAATATTGAAACTTGGAAAAATCTCCTACGTACTCCTTGCGCTCACTCACTTTAGAACTTGTTCAACACTTCTCTAAGTTTTGGCCCTATGCACACCTTGCAAGGGTATTCACGAGATTTTATACTCATACGAGTATATGTGCACTCATTTCACTCACTCTTCACAATTCACACTATCTCTCATGAGCTATAGAGTCTAAAAATGACTCTGCCTTCGCACTCCTTGCGTGGCTATTGTGCACTCCTTGCACCAGGGTTTCAAAAGAGAAACAATTGAAACTTATAGAACATCAAAGGTTCATCCATTCAACCATGAAATACACATACAAGCATATAAACACAGAAAACAAATAACACAACATTACCCAATTAAATTATAGAAAAGAAAACTCAGGCATTTGAAGCAAAACTCCTTTGTTATATTCATTCAACAAAAAAATTACAAAAGGTTCTTACAATTCTTAACTTCTCTTCTCCAACAATATAATAAATAAAATTCAACAGTAATTACAATAAACTCCAGTAGTAAAATACAATAACCTTCAACAACCTCTTTTGGGCATATATTTATACATGGAGGGGCTTCTCTAGCCTTCCTTCCGACTTCTCTAATGCTTTCACATTATAATTAAAGAATTCTACCAATGAGATTTATTACAATAAATGGATAATTAAAACCCAGATATGAGTTGATGCTCGATATCTGTACAATCCTACAACTAATTAAGGTGATTACAATCTCCCGCGATCTCGATAAATGGCTCAACCCTCAAAACATTAAAAGGATTTTAATTTCAGTACTTTCAAAACAATAAATGACGTGCTCCCCTTGGAATCCAAATTAGTTTGAATGTGTGTGCTAGATGTTGAGATGTCCTCCACTTGGCCTCATTGAATACTGATGGAGATGCTCTTGCATCATACTCCTTTGGAAAAAAATATTCATGGACTCCTATCCATGAGCTCCTGCACTGTCTTTCCATGCTTCTAGATATTAGTTTCAGTTATCCAACTGGCATCTTCTGCTGGATGATCTTTCCACTTAACCAGATACTCATAATAATCTTTTCTCTTGGTCTTCTTAGCAATCGTCTGATTTAAAATCTTCTCTATTTGTAGCTTCTCTGCTATGGGCATTTGTTCCTTCCACAGAATCTCCTCCTGACCATATGTCCCTTCTGTATCATCCACCCTATAAGGGTATAAGTCTTATATGTTGAATATTGGTGATATTCCAATGTCCTATGGTAATTCAATCTCATAAGCATTTGCAACAAATTTTCTAAGTATCTTACAAGGTCCTTTCTTTTTCATCTTCAACTTGTTATATTTCCCTTTCAGAAACCTTTCCTTCCTCTGGTGTGCTAAGACTTGATCTCCAATTTCAAAATTTACCTCTCTTCTTCTCTAGTCTATTATTCTCTTGTATCTATGGTTTCTATTATGTATATGTCCCTTGATCTGATCATGCAACTTCTACATCTCTGTAGCAAAATCCTCTGCTCCTGTGCTTCGGAACTCATCATGTCCCAAATCTATTAACTCTGAGATTCCTCTTGGATGCATTCCATATACTATCTGGAATGGGATTTTACCAGTGATCCTATTCTGTGAGCCATTATATGAAAACTCTGCTTGGGGGAGAATTTGATCCTACTGGTTGTTATGTTTAGTGACTAAACTTCTTAAAATATTCCCTAAACTTTGATTCACTACCTTAGTCGGTCCATCCATATGAGGATGATATGTTGAACTAAAAGACAAACTTTTTCCCCAACTTCTTCCACAAAATCCTCCAAAAGTGTCCCACAAATTTGGTATCTCTCTCTAAGACTATACTCCTTGGAAACCCATGCAATCTCACAATATCCCAGAAAAACAAATTAGCTATGTGAGTAGCATCGCTAGTTTTGTGACACAGTATGAAATGTGCCATCTTCAAAAATATGTCTACCACTACAAATATTGAATCACTTCCCCTCTGGGTTCTTAGCAATCCCATAACAAAATCCATACTTATAGCATCCCACAACCTGTCTGGAATAGGAAATGGTTGATACAATCTAGTGTTCTGTTGCTTTCCTTTAGCATACTGGAAGATTTTACGTCTGTCCACAAAAATTTTCACATCATACCTCATGTCTAGCCAATAGTATGAAGAACTCAATTGTGCATACGTTTTATCATGGCCAAAGTGTCCAACCAATCCTCCACTGTGTTCTTCCTTTAGTAAATTTTCCCTCATCGAGCATTTTGGGATACACAACTAACTTCCTTTGAACAATAGTCCATCTTAGATCAGATACTCCATCCATTTATTTATGTCCCTTAGCAAAGGGTTCTCACATGCTTCATAAGCTTCCTTGAAATTTGGGTCTTCTTGATACATATCCTTGAGGTTCTCAAATCCTAAGGTCTCCACTTGGAATTCTTGCAAGATCAAACATCTCTTGCTCAAATCATCTGCAACTTTTTTAGTGCTTCCACTAATATGTTTAATGACAAAAGTAAAAATTTTCATAAATTCTACCCATTTGGCATGTCTCTGGTTCAATTTCTCTTGTCTGGTTATAAATTGAAAAACCTGATTGTCAGTATATAAAAAAAAATCCTTCGGGATAAGATAATGTCTCCATTTTTTCAAATCTTGAATCACAACATAAAATTCCTTGCCATAGTTTGAGTACTTCCTCTTAACATCATTAAGTTTCTCACTGAAATAACAAACATGCTTATTGTCTTGACTTAAAACTATGCCAATGGCTACTCCACTAGCATCACATTTAACCTGAAAAGTATTCTTAAAATATGGCAGAACTAAAATAGGTTGTTCTGTTATCTATTATCTTAACACTCTAAATCCCTTCTCAGTCTCTTATGTCCAATTAAAAGATTTATGCTCCTTCTTTATGGTGTCCAGTATGGGTGCAAAAATACGGCTGAAATTCGTGATGAATTTCCTGTAAAAACTTGCCAACCCATGAAAACGTCTTACCTCAAACACACTTTTTGGAGAAGGCAAATATCTTATTTCCCTCACCTTCTCTGGATCCATATTCAACTCATTTTAAGAGATTACGAACCCAAAATATACAAGTTCTATTTTCATAAAAGAACACTTCTTCAAATTCACCAACAACTTCTCCTATTGCAACCTCCTCAACACCATCTTCAAATGTTTCAAATGCTCCTCTTCAGTCTTACTGAAGATTAGAATGTAATCTAAATAAACAATCACAAACTTACCAATAAAATATTTTAGTACTTCATTCATAAACCTCATAAACGTACTTGGGGAATTTGTTAAGCCAAACGACATAACAAGCCACTCATACAATCCTTCATTTTTTTTGAATGATGTCTTCCATTCATCTCCCTCTCTCATCATGATCTGATGATAACCACTCTTCAAGTCTATCTTGGAAAAAAAATTTATCCACTCAAGCAATCCATTAAATCATCCATTATGGGTAAAGGAAATCTATACCTGATGTTTATCTTGTTGATGGCTCTAGAATCTTTGCACATTCTCCAACCTCCATCCTTTTTTGGACTCAACACAGTTGGTACGACACACCGACTCAAACTTTCCTTGATCAAACCTTTATCCAACAATTCTTGGACTTGATTCTTGACCTCTTCATTCTCTTGAAGGGTCAATCAATATGTTGCTTTGTTTGGAAAAATTGCTCCTGGAATAAGGTCAATATGATGACTGATACTCCTAATGGGCAGAAAAGAGTGAGGTAACTCATCCACCACAATATCAACGAACTCATCCAATAACTCTTGGAATTCTACAGGAAAATCATTCATGGAAGTGCTTGTGAGAATGACTCTCGGCTTACCTACAATGGAAAATTGCATTTCATGTTACTTCTTGACTTTTTTCAAGAGTTCTTTCCCACTCATGAGAAGTATACTTGGACTAGCTTCCTCTTTGACTCATTTATCTTCTATTGGAAACAACATATGTTTACACCCATTTTTATCAAAGGTATAAGTTTTATTCCTCCCATCATGTATGGCATTCATTTCATATTTCCACGATATCCCCAACAAAACATGAAAACCATGCATACGTATGACATCACATAGAACTTTATCTCTATAACCACCTATCTTAAACTCAACTTTACATTATCGACTTACCATGACTTGATGTCCTTTTTGAAACCATGGAAACTTACATGGATTCAAATGTGCAGTCATCTCCAACTTTATCTTTTCCACCATATCTATGGATACAAAGTTATCAATACTTCCACTTTCTATGATCACCTTGCATACCCTATATCTGGTCTTGCAAGCATTTCTAAGCAAATTGTTCCTCTGGACTAGTTCTTATGCTTCTTTCTCTAGATTTACGAGTACTTTACTCATCATGAGTGATATTCCTTCTTCTACTACTTCTTCCTTCATCTTTGTCTCCACATTCCTCTTCTGCGCTTCATAAATGTGAGCTTCTCCACCTCCTGCATTTTCCCTTTCAGGACATTCCCAAGACATATTCCCTCTTTTTCCACAGGCATAAGACTTCACTTCTCCACCTCTGCCTCTTCCTTTTCCTTTTGGAAAACAATTTCTTCCTCCATAGTGTCCTCTTCTAGAACTTTATCTTCTCTCTTTCTGGCTGTGATATCTTCCAGCTTCTGCTCTGGGATTCTAGAGATTTTCTCTAACAGTTCCTCTTCCTCTATTAGGACTCTTTCCTCTGTTCCTGTATCTACTTCCTTTCCAACTTTTCCTCTGTTCCCGACTCTTCTTCCTTGCCAAATTTTCATCTTCTTTCAGAGATACCTAATAAGAATCTTCCATAGTTATCATTTTCATCATGCTAATCTCATACTAGATTTCATATCTCAGGCCATTAATGTACTTGGAAAATTTTTCTTCATCATTCTCCCTATGTCCTGCTCTTATGTTCATCTTGTAAAACTCTTCAGTGTATTCTTTCACCGACAAACCTTTCTATCTCAGATTCTGTAAATTCCTAAACAGATTTATCTGATAATATTTGGGTATGAACTGAGCCTTCAATTTAGATACCATCCTATCCCAATTCTTGATTTTGGAATTACCTTTGCACCTTTTGTCAGCTTTCAATTTGTCCCACCATAACGCTGCATGTCCCTTCAATCCGGTCACATCATGCTTCACCTTCTTCTCATCATCAATCTCCTCATAGTCAAAGTACTTTTCTAAAGAACTTATCTAATCAAGAAGTTCTTCTACATTAAAATTACCTTTATACAATGGGACTTCTATTTTCGCTCTTGTTCCCATATTGACAACAGCTCGCAGCAGTCACTCCTCTGTTTCTTGTTCTCCTGCAACTTCTTTTGCTTCTACATCTTCATTTTCAGATTCATTAATGTCACCAACATCAGGTTCTCTTATTTGTGTTTTCACCATGGCATCCAACATTGCATGAAGTTGTCTCATTTCCTCTCCCATGGTTGCATTGACCATTGGTCTGTCTCTGCATCTCCTTGGCGGCATGTTTCCAAGTTTTCTTTCACAAATAGATTAATCCAGGCTATGATACCACTTGATGAAAACCCCCCCCACCTCCTAGGACTCGCGTGACCTCATGGTCTAAGGATATTTTACACTGAGGAGATGAATTATCTCTCAGGCACTTGCTAAGCCCTCAAAATTTCTTTTCCATAGGACTTTTCCCCTTTCCCCACGTGTAAAATCAACTTCGTGAGGGTCTTAAAACTCCAACAGAGTCTTCCAAGTGACCCTAGGCCAAAACCATGGGCTAACTCTCAACTTAGCAGATAATTTGGGGCTTCAAGAGTTTCAACAGAAACACACAATGTTTCTCTTGAACGCCAAACCCATGAACAACTGAACAAAGTAAGGGATCGACAATTTTTGTTATGCGCCACAAATCGATGGTATACAGGAAATCTGGAGCTTTGGGCTTCGGGAGTTATGGATGCTTTGATTTGCAATACCTATGAATGTCGAATGGGTGAAGGCTAGATCCCCTATCCACGTGTCCCTCTCAACCGACAATTGAGATCTAATCTAGCCTTCGAGAGTTCTCAAATCCAAACTCTTTACACCTCAGTTTCCCTGGACTGTCGGACTTCCGAACCCCCATAAATATGATAACATGTGGCTCTATCACCAATGACCAGGATCCACTTTGGCCTTTGAAGCTTCAGGAAAATTATATCCTTTACACCCAACACACATAAATCCTTGAACTCGTGAAGTCAAAATGACTTCAAAGGTTAAAATCCATGCTTCTTCTCCAGATTTGATGATCACGAAATATCTTGGCTCCCTCCAAATGGATCTCGTTCGCTCATCCTCCAAACAAAAGGAATTATTCCTTTCAAGAACTAAGTCTCACTATCATTCCTGATCTTTTTTAATCTTTAAAAGACTTAGGTTCTGACACACGATTTGTGCTACTTCTCTTGAGCTTGAAACTTGGAAAACTCTCCTACATACTCCTTGCGCTCGCTCACCTTAGAACTTGTTCAACAATTCTCTAAGTGTTGGCTCTGTGCACACCTTACAAGGGTCTTCTTGATATTTTATACTCGAACGAGTATATGTGCACTCCTTTCACTCACTCTGCATAATTCACACTACCTCTCCTGAGATATCAAGTCTAAAAATGACTCTGGCTTCACACTCCTTGCATGGCTATTGTTTAATCCTTGCACTAGGGTTTCAGAAGAGAAACAATTGAAACTTATAGAACATTAAAGGTTCATCCATTCAACCATGAAATACACATACAAGAATATAAACACAGAAAACAAATAACAAAACATTACCCAATTAACTCATAGACAAGCAAACTCATGCATTTGAAGCAAAACTCATGTATTCTATTCATTCAACAAAACATTTACAAAAGGTTCTTGCAATTCTTAAATTCTATTCTCCAATAAGATAACAAATAAACTTCAGCATCAATTACAATAAACTCTAGCAGAAAAATACAATAACCTTCAAGAACCTCTTTTGGGCATAGATTACATACATTTATACATGGAGGGGCTTCTCAAGCCTTCCTTCTGACTACTCTAGTGCTTTCACATCATAATTAAAGAATTCTACCACTAAGGTTTATTACAATAAATGGATAATTAAAACCCATATATGAGTTGATTCTAGATATATGTACAATCCTACAACTAATTAAGGTAATTACAATCTTCTACGATCTCGATAAATGGCTCAAGCCTCAAAACATTAAAGCGATTTAAATTTCAATATTTTCAAAACAATAAATGATGTGCTCCCCTTGGAATCCAAATCAGTTTGAATGTGCACGTTGGATGTTGCATTTTCCTCCACTTGGCCTCATTGAATGATGATGGTGATGATCCTGCATTAGCCACCACCTCTGGTCACTTGGATAAGGGTCCAAGCAATGTGGGAGAATACCAACATGAACCTGGGATAGAAATTGGAAAGGCCTAAGAAGCTTTGAAGCTCAGTGAGTGTGGTCTGGGTTGGCCAGTCACGAATGACCTAGATATTGGATGGATCGACATACACACCATGCTCATCAACAATGTATCCTAGGTATTCGACCATGTCAATGTTGAAGGAGAATTTTTCCAAATTTTCATATAGCTTGTGTTCTCACAGAGTGTGCAGAACATGTTGAATATGATGTAAGTGTTCTGCCCAATTCTTGCTAAAGATGAATATATCATCCAAATATACTACCATAAAGGAAATGACGAAAGGATGTAAGATATCATCCATCATCCTCATGAAATTTGTTGGGGTGTTTGTCAAGCCAAAGGACATGACCAACCATTCAAAAAGACCTTCTTTGGACTTGAAGCAAGTCTTCCATACATCGATCTACTCTATTGGGATCTGGTGGTAGCCATAGTTAAGTTCAACCTTATTGAAGTATTTTCCCCCCTTGAGCTGGTCAAGGAGATTATCAATTCTGGGAATAGGGTATCGGTTCCTGACTGTCATTTTATTTAGTGCCCGATAGTCAATGTAGAGTTGCCAGGTCCTGTCTGTCTTTTGCACAGGATGATTTGGAATCCACAAGGTGATGATCTTGGGAAGGTGTGCTCCTTTTTTAGCAGCTTTTGGATCTAGTGCTTGATTTCCTCATTTTCTAGCAGAGAGTGGCGATAGACTGGTCCATTGGATAGCGATGCACTGAGGGCCATATCGATTGAGTGCTTGACCTACCAGTGTAGAGGTACCCTAGTTGGTGAGGAGAAGATGTATTTGTATTCTTCCATGACCTTATCCACTTGCTTTTGTTGCATGGAGAGACCTGTCATGGAGGCCATGGATGTTGCTACAAAATTCCTCTCACTTTGAGCACGAATCATGAAGAAGACAAACTTCGGGGAATCTAAGATATGAACTTCCTGCATTTCTTGGCAGAGATCAAGGAAATGGCAGTAGATGGGACTACCTTGGGTATCCTATATAATTTCCTATCCAAAGTAATAATAACACTACGAGGCCTAGAATCATATACAACATGACACTTCCATAAATAAGGTTGGCCCAAAATAACATCACAAACTTCAAAGGGGGTGACATCACACAATACCTCATCTTTAAAGGGATTGGTGTTGTACGCAAGGTGACATTGTTGGTTGATGCGGAGATCCGCCCCTCGGTAGAGCTATCTAATGGTGTACGACTGTGGGTGTAGTGTTTTCGTCAAATCCAATCGCTTGACAACCTCCACTGAGATGAGGATGTTCTTGCTACCACTATCATCGATGAAGTGCAGTGGAGTACCCTTCACCCACATATGTGAATGAAAGAGGCACTCACCTTTCTTTGGTTCATTAGGTTTTCTAGGCTAGACCTTGGTGGTGGTAGCAATGGTGGAACTAGGTTTTGAATCAATGATTTGTCTCCCTTTTTTTGGTTCAGACTCAGATTCAGAGCCTGCATCTGATTTAGAGGCTTTCACCTTTGCCAAAAATGTCTTCTTTGAGAAACATTCAATGGTGTTATGCCAGGGGATCTTATGGAACTCGCACCATTTCCCAGTGTCTTTCTTTGTCTTCCCATTGTCCTTCTTTGTTTGCAGTTTGGACTAGTTTTCTTGAGATTTTCCATCCTTTCTTTTCCCCTTTGTTTTGCTGGTTGGGGACTCCTTTTCCCTTTTTCTATTATGCAAGGTTTTCAGACCCAAACTATTGTGTCTTTTGTTTAAGTTGTTTCTCGATTTTGACAACATATCGATAGGCCATGCCCAAGGAAGATATGTCAATAAACTCTATTTATGTCTGGATGTATCGATGCAAACTGTTGTAGTAATTGAGAACCAGATGTCGCTTAGAGTATTTGATACCCAACTTGGTGCACAAGGTGTGGAAGACATTTGTAAACTCTCGCATTGTTTGGTCCCTTTCCTGTCGCAGTGTGGTCCATCTTGTATATAAGTCTTCATAACTTCCAATAGGGTAGTATTTTTCCTTAATATAATCCTTGAAGGAACCTCAAGTGGGTGCAACTACAAATAATGCAGATCCATTCGTTTCTTTTTCCTCACAGAAAGTATCCCACCAATCTTTGACATGGGGGATGACCTTAAGGAGCACATATGTAATATTTTCTCTATCAGAAAAGTTGTGGACAAAAAAATAACCTTCTATAAGGTTTAACCATTTGTCTATAACATTCACATCTATTTTACCTTCAAATATAGGAATATAAAAAATTATCTGTACCTTAAAGGGGGTGACGCTTCTGCTTGAGGAAGTTGCATCACCTGTTGGTAGTTGTAACACCCTATTTCCCCCAGTTTGTAAAAATAATGGGACTGGCCAAGAACTATGGAAAACTCATAAATGTGAATATGTGATGTAAATGGACCTTAAGGAAAAGGTCAATGAATGTGAATAACCTTTTGAATTTTATTGCAGGACTGCTGAGAGGGGATGTGCAGAAAAAAAGAGACCACGATGGCGGTGGAAGGCACCTGGAAAGGTGGCGTTAACTTCCACCGAGAATTAATACCGTATTTGGACTCCACTGGCTCGGAGAACCAAAAGCGGCTTGCTGGCCCTGAATTAAATGACTCACAGGCTGGTAGGTAGATGGCTTGACGAGGGATGGGGAGGTGAACCGCCTATCCGTAGAGCCATCATGACTAACTATTGCGAGGGTAATCGCGCCACACACAACCTCGCAAGAGGATAAGGCGTGTGGTAGAAGCGATTGTGGGGGCAGACACAAGGGGAGAACTCTGGCATTACGCAAAGTGAGTGATAGCAGAGAGGAAGAATTGCAACCTTCGCTCCTGGTCACTGGAAAACAGAGACGCAGTCTCACAACATCACGGTCTCAGCTCGGGGGTGGCTAGTGGTAAATCTGCTGGGAGTCGCTAAGCCTACGGTTGGGTGGAAACGATCACCCCTCTCAGCAGTTGCACTCACTTCTGGTGTTAATTCTGATAAGTGTTTTTCCTCTGGCTCCTTGAAATATATGTATTCTGATAATTATGCTCATAAGATGTGAAACTATGAATGTTTTCATTATAAGAATGTATGTGTGGTATTTTGATCAGTACTGGTAGTTGTATATGCTTATAATAGAAAAACCATGCATGACTTATGTTGATAAATGAATTTAATTATGCATAAGTTGAACCAAGTCAAACATCCAGTCCATTCTCAGGAATTTGTTTCCCCTTATTTGTCTCCAGGAATGCCCTGGAATAGATCTCTTCACAGAGATTCCCTCCTTGGAAAGGTTTACCAAGAACCTGGAAAAAGGACTTGAATGTGCAAGTCTTAACAACCCTGTACGAGGAAGAATGACCCTCTTAAAATCTCAAGGTAGAAGCGTAGGGGTAAGTATCGATCGACGGACGAGATCCTGTCAAAAGATCCATGGTCATTCATGACCGTTAGATTGACGAAAGAAACAAGGGCATTACATACCTTGCCCCTTTTCCTCTATCTTCATGAATAGCGAGGAAATCGGGATCATAGATCCCCAAGGTCCATGAGAACATCTGGACTGCTGATTTTTCCACGTCCAGGAAGTAGTGGGAGAGTGCGCGACGTGGGACAGATCTGAGCCGTCAGATCTTAGCTAGAAAAACCCGACAACCGTTGGATCTGTGAAGAGAGGCATGAGGGTTAAGCCCTCGTGAACAAGGGAAAAAGTCCCAAGAGAGGAGTCAGTATCAGGGATTCGGAATTCGGGATTCCGGGAGTCCTGATGACAAAGGATCGGGACACTCTATGGTGAAAGTCTTGATATAGATCTAGATCGTCCATCCGTAAAGGACACATGGCAGAGATCGAGAGTCCATCGATATTTTGGATACCGGGGGTTTGAGTTGACAAAGTGGTACACGTGGATGATAATTCCTCGACCCCTCTCCGCCTTTGCAAGCAATGCACAAACAGGATCCCTTCAGAGGATCCCAGGGTCTGTAATGACCATTTGATTTAAGAAAGAGACGTAGGAATTAATGCCACAACCCCTTATTTTTCCCTTGAAAGAGATGAAGGAATCGAGACCATAGACCCCATGGTCTACGGAAGTGCCTGGACCATCCATCTATAGAGCACATGTGGCCGTTGGTAAGCGCTTCGGTGTTTCGGCACCCAGAAAACAAAGGGGCAAAGAACCCTTGTCTTCGCAAGTTGCGAAATTCCGATCACCGAAGCCTCAAAATAGACTGAAGTGTGATTAAGATTGAGAAAAGTTGGGACTTGATCGTGACCGTTGATCATCCCAAAAATACCACGACTGTCGATCTTGGTTGAGGGTCGTCGCTGTCCATCAAAGGGACATGTGGCTGCCGGTCGACATTTCGGCATTTCGGCATCCAGGGAACCAAAAGGAAAGAAAACCTTGCCTTCGCGAGTCACGAAATCCTGATACCCAAAATCCCGTGGACCATTGGATCCACACTCCTAAGAGTCGTCGATCTCTTACACGACTTTCCATATCGGAAATCAAAGATTTGAATGATGAAGAGTTTTGGAGTCGTTTCACTTCGAACTCTCGAGTACTGAAACCCTGAAAGGATCCATGCCGTTGGATCAGGGGAGGCTTACGATTTTCGATCTCCCTTTGGAGGGAAACATTGGAGACCTCAGAAGTTTCGGGGATTTGAATGGGGAAAGGTAGAAGTCGTGTATCATGATTCCCTGAATCGCGAAAAGCCGATAAGCTCTTGGCTGGCTTAAGCATGTGGACACCGTATAGGGTCACATAGACAAGACCCCAAGAGAGAAACTTGCCCCTCGGTAGCCCCGTCGGGGTTCGGCGTTTCGCTGTTTCAAGCTTCGGGGTTTGCAGAGTCGAGGGACTCGACGTTCCGGTAGCACTGAGTCGCAAAGTGCGAAAAGACGCCGTGCTGATTCGGCCCATAGTCATGAACTACAATCATATGAAGGTGGAAAAAGGAAAGAGCTAGCCTGCGCTAAGCCCCGTAGGACTTCGGGGGTTCTAATTGTTGAGAAATCAACGAAAAAGTTTGATTTGCGTAGTGGGTACCTGACAAAGTGGTATCAGAGCATGGTTGCAACACTCGGCCTGATTGGGCTCATGCACGAGTTGCGCATAAGCTCCGTTCAAAGTACTCCTATGAAGAGTAACCCCTAAATTAACTCTCTTGTCCAGGATTAAAACTTGGGAACGAGAACCCAACTGTGTATGCATGTGAAAGAGTTATAAATTATGCGCAGATTATAAAATGTATTTGACTCTTGAATAATAACCAACGTTGGTCTTTTCACTCAAGCGGACGATCAGCCGCGGGAATTTATAGACGCAGAGAATGGTGACTCACCAAGAGGTGGGAGAAGGCTCCCACAACAGAGACAAAGAGTCTGACGAAAGACGAGCAATATGAACCCCTCCAGATCTAGCTGAGATTGTGAGGAGTCTCATGGTTGAATTGCAAAGCTACAAGGCTAACAATGAAAGGATGATGAAAGAGCAAGAAAAGAAAACTGAAATTAATGCAATTTTACTGTAGAGCTTATCTGACCTACAGCGACAAATGTAGCATGAACCTGAGATGCAGAAACATGGTCGTATCAGTGGCCATACTAAGAGGAGCACCTCAAGAAAGGTCCACCCCAGAGGTAAAGGAACAATGCCGGACGATTCCACTGAGAAGGAAGCTAGCGATTCAGAAGGCTCTTCCAGTAGCAGGACCAGTTCCTATTCTCTAAGAAAACAAAAGAAGCAAAAGACTTCCAAGGGTCATAAATTTGAGGAATTCAGAAAGGCCAAACCTCCCTCCTTCGACGGTGAGATAAAGAAGGGAGAGGAAGTCGAGGCCTGGCTACTTGGACTGAAGAAATATTTCAGGGTCCATGATTTTTCAGAGAATTTAAAGGCCTGAGTGGCCACTTTCAATCTGAACGAAAAAGCTTCCATCTGGTGGGAAGATCTTAAGAACATGAAAGGGGTCCACGAGGAGGACCTGTCTTGGAAACGGTTTGAAAAGTACTTCCCGAAGAAGTATTTGTCGGAAAGATATTTCGACGAGAAGGCTAAAGAGTTTTATGAACTCAAACTGGGGCAACTCACTATAGAGGAATATGTCAACAAATTCCTTGACTTATTGAGATATGTACCCTACGTCAAAGCAGAGAAGGAGAAGGCACAACACTTCATCAGTGGGTTACCCAAGGAATACCGGAACCGAATCAAATTCGACGAGCCAAATACCTTAGAAGACACTATTCGAAAAGCAACATATTGTCATGAACAATATGGACATCGGGTAGAGTCTTATGGAGACTGGAAACAGAAGAGTGGTTCGAGAATTCAGAGAAAGGGGATTAAATCCTCAGGATTTAAAAACTACAAGAAGAACCCTAGAATGAACTATCCATCCCGAAGTGTACTCCAACAGAACTTTCCCTCGGTGGACAGAAACAAAACTTTTGGACCTATACCAGTGAAAACTAATAACCCAAAGAAAGAACCTCTGAAATGCTGGGGTTGCAGAGAAGAGCATCTCCTGAGAGACTGTCCACACCGACAACATAACAGTCAAAAAGTTTATAACATGCAGGAAGCTACCACAATCAATGATGTGGCAAGGAGTGTGCCACAGATTTATGCAGCCTTGGATAATAACCAAGCTGACCACCAAGCTTCAGTGGTGGAAATAGAAGGTATGATTTTCAACCATCTAGTGTCTGTTTTGATTGA
>ML795807.1:105686-130576 GCA_009831015.1 Picea engelmannii
TTGAAGAGGTTCATCATGATGAACTACATAAAAGACCCTACACTGGTCACCCAGGATACCAGAAAATGATCACAGCCACCCGTAAACAATTTTATTGGCCTGGATTGAAGAAGGACATAGCCAAATATTTGGCCCAATGCATAGAGTGCCAACAGGTTAAAGAAGAACATCGACACCCAGCAGGACTATTACACCCTTTACCCATCTTAGAATGGAAATGGGAAACCATCTCCATGGATTTTATCACTGGATTACCAACTTCAACCAAACAGAATGATGCCATTATGGTGGTGGTGGATAAACTGAGCAAGTCGGCTCATTTCATCCCTGTCAAATTGACCTGCAAGGCAATAGATATCGCCCAGGTATTCATGAAAGAGGTATTCAGACTACACGGTATGCTGAAAGAGATAGTGTCTGACAGAGACACAAAATTTACTTCCAATTTCTGGAAATCACTGATGGCTTGTTTGGAGACCAAATTGTTGTTTAGCACCGCCTATCACCCTCAAACCGATGGACAGACAGAAAGAGTGAATCAAGTATTAGAGGATATGTTAAGGATGCATGTAATGCATCAACCCAGAAAATGGGAAGACTACCTGCCATTGGTAGAATTTGCCTACAACAATGGCTACCAAGCATCCTTAAAGATGAGTCCCTTCGAGGTCCTCTATGGTAGGCCGTGTAATACTCCAATCAGCTGGAGTAATCCTGTAAATAGCATTTCTTTTGGACCCGACATGTTGAGAGAAATGGAACAGCAAGTGACTCAGATAAAACAAAATCTGAAGGTCGCTCAGAACCGACAGAAAAGTTATGCTGATCAAAAGAGAACTCCAAGAGAGTTCAAAATGGGAGACCATGTATATCTCAAAATTAAGCCCAGAAGGAGTTCCCTGAAAATGGGAGCTTGTGCCAAGTTGGCACCTTGGTATTGTGGACCCTTTGAGATTGTAGATAGAGTGGGACCTGTAGCCTATCGAATAGCACTTCCTCCCACAGTAAAAGCACATAATATTTTCCATGTTTCATTATTGAAGAAATATGTGCATGATGCTAATCATATAATTGACTGGTCTATGATCCAGGTGGAACCAGAGGGAGAATTTCTACCAGAACCCCAATGCATACTAGACAGAAAGGAAATCCCACTCTGGAATAGAACCATTGCACAGGTCAAGGTGCAGTGGAAACATTTTGGCCCATATGAGGCTACATGGGAAATGGAGGATGCCATGAGGTAGGCATATCCGATTTTGTTTACTTCTATACATGCAATTCATGTTAGTAGATAAGAACATCGAGGATGATGTTCCTTTTAAGGGGGAGGGAATTGTAACACCCGGTTTCCCCCAGTTTGTAAAAATAACGGAACTGGCCAAGAACTATGGAAAACTCATAAATGTGAATATGTGATGTAAATGGACCTTGAGGAAAAGGTCAATGAATGTGAATAACCTTTTGAATTTTATTGCAGGACTGCTGAGAGGGGATGTGCAGAAAAAAAAAGACCACGATGGCGGTGGAAGGCACCTGGAAAGGTGGTGTTAACTTCCACCGAGAATTAATACAGTATTTAGACTCCACTGGCCCGGAGAACCAAAAGCGGCTCGCTGGCCCTGAATTAAATGACTCGCGGGCTGGTAGGTAGATGGCTTGATGAGGGATGGGGAGGTGAACCAACTATCCGTAGAGCCATCATGACTGACCAGCGCGAGGGTAATCGCGCCACACACAACCTCGCAATAGGATAAGGCATGGGGTAGAAGTGATTGCGGGGGCAGACACGAGGGGAGGACTCTGGCATTACACAGAGTGAGTGATAGCAGAGAGGAAGGATTGCAACCTTCGCTCCTGGTCACTGGAAAATGGAGACGCAGTCTCACAGCATCGTGGTCTCAGCTCGGGGGTGGCTAGTGGTAAATCCGCTGGGAGTCGCTAAGCCTACGGTTGGGTGGAAATGAGCACCCCTCTCAGCATTTGCACTCACTTCTGGCGTTAATTCTGATAAGTGTTTTGCCTCTGGCTCCTTGAAATATATGTATTCTGATAATTATGCTCATAAGATGTGAAACTGTGAATGTTTTCATTATAAGAATGTTTGTGTGGTATTTTGATCAGTACTAGTAGTTGTATATGCTTATAACAGAAAAACCACACATGGCTTATGTTCATAAATGAATTTAATTATGCATAAGTTGAACCAAGTCAGACTTCCAGTCTGTTCTCGAGAATTTGTTTCCCCTTATCTGTCTCCAGGAATGCCCTGGAATAGATCTCTTCACAGAGATTCCCTCCTTGGAAAGGTTTACCAAGAACCTAGAAAAAGGACTTGAATGTGCAAGTCTTAACAACCCTGTACGAGGAAGAATGACCCTCTTAAAATACCGAGGTAGAAGTGTAGGGGTAAGTATCGATCGACGGACGAGATCCCGTCGGAATATCCATGGTCATTCACGACCGTTAGATTGACAAAAGAAACAAGGGCGTTACATACCTTGCCCCTTTTCCTCCATCTTCATGAATAGCGAAGAAATCGAGATCGTAGATCCCCAAGGTCCATGAGAACATCTAGACTGCTGATTTTTCCATGTCCAGGAAGTAGTGGGAGAGTGCGTGACGTGGGACAGATCTGAGCCGTCAGATATTAGCTAGAAATACCCGACAACCATTGTATCTGTGAACAGAGGCATGAGGGTTAAGCCCTCGTGAACAAGGGCGAAAGTCCTGAGAGAGGAGTCGGTATCAGGGATTCAGAATTCGGGATTCCGGGAGTCATGATGACAAGGGATCGAGACGCTCCATGGTGAAAGTCCCGATATAGATCTAGACCATCCATCTGTAAAAGACATGTGGCGGAGATCGAGAGTCCATTGATATTTCGGATACCGGGGATTGGAGTTGACAAAGTGGTACACGTGGATGATAATTCCTCGACCCCTCTCCGCCTTTGCAAGCAATGCACAAACAAGATCCCTTCGGAGGATCCCAAGGTCTATAATGATCGTTTGATTTAAGAAAGAGACGCAGGCATTAATGCCACGACCCCTTCTTTTTCCCTTGCAAGAGATGAAGGAATCGAGACCATAGACCCCATGGTCCATGGAAGTGCCTGGACCATCCATCTATAGAGCTCACGTGGCCGTCGGTAAGCGCTTCGACGTTTCGACACCCGGAAAACAAATGGGCAAATAACCCTTGTCTTCACAAGTCACGAAATTCCGATCACCGAAGCCTCAAAATGGAGTGAAGTGTGATTAAGATTGAGAAAAGTCGGGACTTGATTGTGACCGTTGATCATCCCAAAAAGACCATGACCGTCGATCTTGGTTGAGGGTCGTCGCCATCCATCAAAGGGACACGTAGCTGCCGGTCAACGTTTTGGCATTTCGGCATCCGGGGAACCAAAAGGCAAGAAAACCTTTCCTTCGCGAGTCACGAAATCCCGATACCCAAAATCCCATGGACTGTTGGATCCATGCTCCTAAGAGCCATCGATCTCTTACACGACTTTCCATATCGGAAATCGGAGATTTGAATGATGAAGAGTTTTGGAGTCATTGCACTTCAAACTCTCGAGTACCGAAACCCTAGAAGGATCCATGTCGTTGGATCAGGGGAGGCTTACGACCATCGATCTCCCTTTGGAGGGAAACATTGGAGACCTCGGAAGTTTCAGGGATTTGAATGGGGAAAGGTAGAAGTCGTGTATCGCGATTCCCCGAATCGTGAAAAGATGATAAGCTCTTGGCTGGCTTAAGCACATGGAAACCATATAGGGTCACGTAGACAAGACCCCAAGAGAGAAACTTTCCCCTCGGTAGCCCCGTCGGGGTTCGGCGTTTCGCTGTTTCAAGCTTCGGGGTTTGCAGA
Source organism: Picea engelmannii (assembly GCA_009831015.1). Classification (NCBI taxonomy): domain Eukaryota; kingdom Viridiplantae; phylum Streptophyta; class Pinopsida; order Pinales; family Pinaceae; genus Picea; species Picea engelmannii. The sequence continues at coordinate 109,563 of ML795807.1, forward strand.
GTCGAGCGACTCAACGTTCCGGTAGAAATGAGTCGTGAAGTGAGAAAAGACACCATGCTAATTTGGCCCATAGTCGTGAACTACAATCATATGAAGGTGGAAAAAGGAAAGAGCTAGCCTGTGCTAAGCCCCGTAGGACTTCGGGGGTTCTGATTGTTGAGAAATCAACAAAAAAGTTTGATTTGCGTAGTGGGTATCTGACAGCAGTCGTCAAAGGTTTTACACAAAGTTATCCATCATATCGTTCCTTTGACGCGACAGGTATTCCTCGAGCAACAATTTAAAGGGATCTCATGCCCCATCATTTCTCTTTTCTTCCCCCATGGGATATCGTTGGGTTTGGTGAGACCGATCTTGCAAAGGACATGCACATAGAAACAATTGAAGAGAAAACCGCTCTGATACCACTGATCCAGATTTATGGAAAAATGAAATGAAACAAATATTTATAACATTAACACACATATACATAGAACAAAAACAGAGAAAAATAAGAAATATACAGTGGAACTTAACTTCTATTCAATAAAGAAATCTATTGAAACTGTATAATGTTGAATGAAAACAATCTTTCTCGAATGGTGGTAGCTAATCTCTGAGAAGAGATGTGGAGGATACACGCATTCATATGAGAACATTACAATGAGGCCTCCAGGAATTTTTATCATCCAGAAGTAAACATAAACCCTATACATCCAAAAACCTAACCCTAGGAGATGAAGCGCCAAAAGTCATGTGGGCCCCGATGGGGTAAGTTGGTACACCAACTTCCTGGGGTCGTAAATTTGGCATACGATCTTTGTTTTAGGCGCATGATATCTCGTTGGGAAGGTCTATATGAGGAATAAAATTATTCCATCACACTCTAACTCTTTATACAATGTAACTTTGGCGTTCCCAAAAACAATTTTTAGGGCCTCAAAACAGCCCCGAAAGTTTAGGACCCGAAAAGCTAGAAAAAAAAACTGCCAAGATGAAAACTGTAATTGCCAAGATGAAAGTTGTATTTGAGCCAGGTGGAAGAGGTGGGTGGCACATTATCCACATGTATCAAATGTATATAAATAAATTAGGTGTATATAATCCTAGGAATTATGTAAAAAATCCTCCTTTCTATGTTTCAATAAAGATTATGGATAAGATTGCACATTATTGTCTGATTGATGGGGGATCTGGTCTCAATGTTATATCTAAAATTATTATGGAAGAAATATTTCTTTCATGCACCAATGAAAATTCAAAGAGTATGTTTTCATATAATAGTCAACAACAATATACCATTGGTGAAATCAAAGATGTAACTTTGGTTTTGTGTGCACATCTAATTGAAATCGTGACTACTTGTAATACTCTAGTTATTGATATGTTCGTAAGCAACTATTATATCATCTTAGGAAGAGACTAGAAATATTTAATTGGTGGATACATATCATTGGATGGAACATACATATCCCTCCCTAAAAATGGTAAGAATATCATTGTTCTTCATGAAGGACAAATCTCACCATATATTGAAAGATTACCTCAACGACATGTAAATTATATTGAAGAGGATATCGATGTATACTCTATATTTTTAGAAGAAGATAGTGATTATGTTGCACAACTCCTTGAACCTGAAGATGGTATGTGGCATAGGCATTTTGATGGTGCATGTTTTAGTGAAGTAAATGGAGTTGGCATCATACTTTACTAACCTACAGGAAAAATTCACAATTTCTGTTACATATTAGAGTTTGCATGTGCTAATAACGTAACAGAGTTTGAAGCCTTGATTCTCAGAATAAATAATTCTTTTAATCTAGCATGCTATCATCTTTCTGTATTTGGGGATTCTGAGCTTATCATAAAGTTGGTTAAAATAATTTATACCCCATCTAATAAACTTTTAAAGAGATATACACAAGTGGTTTGGCAGTTGATCTCCAATCTTTTATCTTTTAATATTACTCATATCAGGATATCTGAATTCAATGGAATATATGTTAGCTATTTTTGTAGCCAACCCTACAAGGTAATTTCTCCTTGAAAGGCCTGATTGTACATTTATGTCATTATATCATCCTCATTTTTTAGACAATGTTGAATCTTGGAAATTTTTTCTTGATGATGAAATCATATGGCCCTTTTGTAGAATGAGCCCTTGAAAAGGAAGGAAATCATATCTCTAGAAGATAACAAGTTTCCAAAGGGATTAACCCCTTTGGAAATATCTTTCTCATCAAGAGATGTAAGAAATAAAAAGGAAAACAAAGAGGAGGAATAAAAAGGAAATCTTGGAAAGACCATTTCTGTGAACATTGGGACTCAAGAAGATCCAAAGACCCTAAAAATTGGATCTCAATGTTCAAAACAAGAGAAGAAAAAATTTATGGATATTTTTCGTAAATTTCAAGATGTCTTTGTGTTGTCATACGAAGATTTGAGTGGTTTTGATCATAGTATACTACAACATGCAATTCCTATTAAAGAAGAAGCAAAACCAGTAAGGCGAAGACAAAGACTAATGAATACTATATTGGAAGCAACTATTAGGAAAAAGATTGAAAAGTTCATAAATTCTCATATAATTTTTCCTATTAAGTATTAAGAGTGGGTATCAAACCTTGTCTCGGTATGAAAAATGAATGGGCACATTATATTATGTGTTGTTTTTCATTCCTTGAACAAGGCAAGGATTATAGACAATTTTCCTCTTCCTAATGTATAGTTGATTTAACAACAAGTAGCAGGATCTTAGATGATGTCACTTCTTGACGGTTTTTTAGGATACAATCAAATTCGTTTCAAGATGATTGAAAATTATAAAACCACCTTCACTACATGTTGGGGCACCTTTGCTTATGAATGAATGCCTTTTAGATTAATTAATGCATGTGCTACCAATGATCTATTCAAACAGCTTTTGACGATCTAATTGGTACAATTATTCAAAATTTTCTTAATGATTTAACTGTCTATTCCAAAACCTAAGAAGATCATTTTGATCATCTTAAACAAGTTTTTCTTCGTCATAGAAAATTTGGTATGCCATTGAATCCTACAAAATCAATTTTTGGTGTCACTACAGGAAAACACCTCAGCCATATTATATCTGACTCAGGCATCGATATTAATTTGAAGAGGGTTGTTTCCATTCAAAATATTCAAGCCCCATCCTCTACGAAAGAAATCCAATCATTCATGGGTAAGATTAATTTCTTTAGAAGATTTATTCCTGATTTTGCTAGAATGGTAAAACATATTCATAATATGTTAGAGCAATATAGATCCTTTTCCTGGAATGACATTACTGAAAAGGATTTTGTAGACATTAAAAATGCAATTAGTTCTACACCAGTATTGGAAAAGCTTGATTTTGAATTTTTTTATTATTATTTATACAAATGCCACTGAAGAAGCTATCTCTGCAATTCTTCTTCAGAAATATGATCATAATAATGAGAAACCAATAGCTTACATGAGTCAAAGTTTATCTGACCTTGAATTTAAGTATAATTTAATTTAAAAACACACATTTTCTCTTGTTAAAGATATTGAAAAAATTTCGTCCTTTTATTCTAGGCAAGCATGCTCAGGTAAAAGTCCCTTTACCTACAGTAAAAAAATTTCTTTCTCAAACACACTTATCTAGAAAGTTTTCACATTGGCTTACCAAAATTCAAGAACATGATTTCACAATCACAACTTCCAATTCAATCAATGGATTTGATCTAGCCCTATACCTGGCTCAACATCCCAAACTAGGATATCCTTCTGAAAATAATGAAGATGCATTTTCTACTGTATTTCTAATTGAATATGGTAATATTTATCTAGCAACACATCCCCAGTATTGAGACATAATTTATTATTTACAATATGAGAGATATATTGATAATATTAAGCATCATGAACAAAGAAGGACTTTACTTGAGGCCTCGAAATATCTAATTGTGAATACTTCACTCTTCCGCATACCTGCTGACAGATTGTTGTTACATTGTGTCAATGATACAACAACCCTAATGATTTTGAAATAAATTCATGGATCAACAAATTTCAACATTCATGTTGGTGGAAAGTTTATTTCCAAAGCCATTTCTTCCAAAATTTTAGGAACTAATTACTATTGGCCTTTTGTCTTTAGGGATTCATATAAGTTTGCACAAACTTGTGTTGAAAGTCAAAAGGTTGTCGGTAGGAAAAAAGTTCTCTACTATGCCTTTACAATCAGTCTTACCTGATTTCCTTTCTCTAAATGGGGATTATATTCCATTGTACCAATCAATCCTTCTATTTTCTATAGGTCATATTTTTATCTTAACTGCAACAAACAATTTTACGAAAATATGAGAAAATTATCTCCTTTTTAGAAACAATATCTTTTCTCATTTTGGTCTTCCAATTGAGGTTATTTTCGATAATGGACCAACATTCATATCTGGAAAGTTAACCCAATTTATTAATAAATTTGGAGTGAAACATTTCACTTAATTAACATATTATCCTGAGGGAAATGGGAAAGCTGAATCAACTAATAAAAATCTGATTAAAATTCTCAAGCAGATCATTAATCACAAATCTAGTTAGTGGCACACCTTATTGAGCTATGCATTATGGGAAGATCATACCACTAGGAAAACAAGTATAGGCCATACTCCTTTTTTGTTGTTATATGTCCAAGAAGCTATAATTCATGTTAAACTTGAACTCACTTCTCTCATATTAGCCTTACAGGATGTAGCAACCACGCCGTTACGACAACAAAAGTGACATACAATAGGTAAAAAAAAATTGTGTTAGGAAAATTTAAAACATCACAAATAATAGCAACATCATCAAAGCTTCATCCAATTTATTAACTAAACAATATTAATTCATTAACAATCAATCACGACACAAGTCAACACATCATCACCATGAATAACGATACACATATCAACACATTAACACAATAAAGCAACACATAATCATTACATTCACATAATTAATAATGACGCATAATCCGTACGAATCATAAATCGCGACACAAGTCAACACATCACGATCAACGAAGAAAAATGCTAACAAAGGATCAACCATATCACGGAATATTAAAAGAACTACCCACCCAACCTATCCTCCATGGTTAGGACCTCCAGGACACATAAGCAATGCTCAAGCTGAGTTTCCAATTGATTTTAACCATTTAAGGTCTTAGGGCTAGCGACTGTTCTGAGGTGTCTACATCCCACTAACACAATCAATTCCAAACTAACTATTCTAAATCAACAACATCAACGATAATCAATTTCGTCAATCCATCAATCTTAATCCACAATTAAACATGGAACACGAGTAATCATTCACATAACTCATCATATATCACATTAAATCCAAGGTGCAAGAGAAATTATAAGTTATATTTGTGGCACAAATCCCAATCACAATATGCAATCATCCATCATAATAAATTTCATTTTGTGCAAGAAGACTAATCTCTAAAACCATCATTCATGACATTAAATTCTATTCGTGCGAGAATTTCAATATCTAAACAATCATACATTACATTATACTTTCAATGTGCGCAAGGATACTAATTACTTAGCTAGTCATACATCATGATTAAAATCATGGCATAAGTGAACTAACAACTTAATCATTCATCAATCATTAAATAATCATTGTGCAAGAGTAAACTATAGATTTATTGCATGGCACAACAAATTTCAAGTAATCAATCGATCATACATCAACTATCTACATGGCTCATCATAACAACATTAACTTCAGGATGCATAACTTATCAACAACTTCATCTTCTAGGTGTAAAGGAAACTAAGTATTCAATTATTTACACATCGACGTTAATCCAAGGTGCATTGAACTTTAATAACTCAATCAATCGTACAACCGACATAAGTTCATGGCGCTAATTTCTTAACTAGTCATACGTCATGATTAAAATCACGGCATAAGTGAACTAACAACTTAATCATTCATCAATCATTAAATAATCATTGTGCAAGAGTAAACTATAGATTTATTGCATGGCACAACAAATTTTGAGTAATCAATTGAACATACATCAACTATCTACATGGCTAATCATAACAACATTAACTTCAAGATGCATAACTTATCAACAACTTCATCTTCTAGGTGTAAAGGAAACTAATTACTCAATTATTTACACATCGACGTTAATCCAAGGTGCATTGAACTCTAATAAATCAATCAATCGTACAACCGACATAAGTTCATGGCGCTAATTAATCAACTTTATTTTAAAAGTCACAAGATAATTTATAATGACTTAATCAATTATGACTGACGCAAATTCCATATAATTAATGGCATGATACCGTCAGAAGAATCACAAGGGCTATCGCTTCCAAGAAGTGAAAGCAACAATCTAATTTTACTCAACACTTCCTTCCACAAATCGAGTTCGAAGGAGTAAGAGAACTAGCTGTAAGGAATTATAACATCGCCATATCTCAAGGGAAAATCTAGTTAATAGATAAGGTCTGCTCTAACCCTCAATGGTAAAATTGTTAAGGAAATAATTAAGTCACACCATTGAATAAAGAGTCCTGAGGGTTCATAATTAGAATCAACGCTAGCCATAATATTGAACAAAAGCCTTCTTTTAATTACTAGAGGAATCCCTAAAGCGTCTAGGTCTTAAGTGTACATACACACTCCCACCTAAGTTGGCTTTTAGAATGAAATAAATCTATGTATATAAAAGTAGGGTTTTACATCAAGGAAAACGAAATAAGAGTAACCCTTCTAGCACCCACCCCAAGGTATTTCCCACATTAACTCCATGGAAAACTTAGTTAAAATGGGTTATAAAGCTGCCAAGTATTCATTCCTTGTGGTTAGAGTTGACGAGTTTGTAAATAAGAGAAGTGGGGTGGATTTTTTTTTATTTTTTTTTAAACGAAGGAGGACTTAGAGTTCACAAGGACTAGCTAAAATAACAAGTAGTTGGATGTAAAACGATTTGGTTGGTATCAGTTTTAAAGTGCTCTACAGATGACAAGTGACGACAAAATTTATTTAATCAATTTTAAATCCCAACAAAACCTTCACGAGGGAAAAAAGGATTTACTGGTGAACAAGGATCTGACTACAAATGAGTTTAGATCATCAACATCAAACACCACCAACACAATCCGAACAATGACCCCGCTAGAAGTCAATGATGATCATGGTGGAAGGCTTCTCAAGGAAAAAAATCAGCTAGTTAGATAAGGAATTAAACGATTCCACTACTTGTAGTTTGCTAAGAAGGGTTTGCAATCAATTCATAGTGGAAAACGTAATTCTGGAGGGAAGGATTTCACCACCATAAAGAGCTAGGGGGGGCGTTTATAAAAGTTAAGAGAATCGATTTTCTGGAAAACGCAGTGCATGGAGAAATATTTAGGAAAATCGCAGAGTTTGGGGTGTGAGGTGTTGGGTAAGGGAACCCACGCCTGACCATCCTTATCTCAAGAAAAATTATGGGAAATGAAGGGTAAACCCTGCCAGGAGGTGCCCCCAAGTGCTGACCATTTGGGAAAGTAAAAATGCAGATGTTTTGATAAAATCACAAGGTAAGGCATAGGTTTTTCTAAGAAAAAACCAGGTAAAAAAAAAGAACAGGGGTGGTTGATCTAGCCATATTGTATCCGACTCAGGCATCGATATTGATCCAAATAGGGTTGTTTCCATTCAAAATATTCAAGCCCCATCCTCTAAGAAAGAAATCCAATCATTCATGGGTAAGATTAATTTCTTTAGAAGATTTATTCATGATTTTGCTAGAATGGTAAAACATATTCATAATATGTTAAAGAAATATAGATCCTTTTCCTAGAATGACATTACTGAAAATGATTTTGTAGAAATTAAAAATGCAATTAGTTCTGCACCAGTATTGGAAAAGCTTGATTTTGAAAAAAGATTTTATTATTTATACAAATGCCACTGAAGAAGCTATCTCTGCAATTCTTCTTCATAAATATGATCATAATAATGAGAAACCAATAGCTTACATGAGTCAAAGTTTATCTGACCTTGAATTTAAGTATAATTTAATTTAAAAACACACATTTTCTCTTGTTAAAGATATTGAAAAAATTTCGTCCTTTTATTCTAGGCAAGCATGCTTAGGTAAAAGTCCCTTTACCTACAGTAAATTTTTTTCTTTCTCAAACACACTTATCTAGAAAGTTTGCACATTGCCTTACCAAAATTCAAGAACATGATTTCACGATCACAACTTCCAATTCAATCAATGGATTTGATCTAGCCCTATACCTGGCTCAACATCCCAAACGAGGATATCCTTCTGAAAATAATGAAGATGCATTTTCTACTCTATTTCTAATTGAATATGGTAATATTGATCTAGCAACACATGCTCGGTATTGAGACATAATTTATTATTTACAATATGAGAGATGTCTTGATAATATTAAGCATCATGAACAAAGGACTTTACTTGAGGCCTCGAAATATCTAATTGTGAATACTTCACTCTTCTGCATGCCTCCTGACAGATTCTTGTTACGTTGTCTCAATGATACAACAACCCTAATGATTTTGAAATAAATTCATGGATCAACAAATTTCAACATTCATATTGGTGGAAAGTTTATTACCAAAGCCATTTCTCACAAAATTTTAAGAACTAATTACTATTGACCTTTTGTCTTTAGGGATTCATATAAGTTTGCACAAACTTGTGTTGAAAGTCAAAAGGCTGTCGGTAGGAAAAAATTTCTCTACTATGCCTTTACAACCAGTCTTACCTGATTTCCTTTCTCTAAATGGGGATTATATTCCATTGTACCAATCAATCCTTCTATTTTCTATAGGTCATATTTTTATCTTAACTACAACAAACAATTTTATGAAAATATGAGAAAATTAACTCCTTTTTAGAAACAATATCTTTTCTCATTTTGGTCTTCCAATTGAGGTTATTTTCGATAATGGACCAACATTCATATCTGGAAAGTTGACCCAATTTATTAATAAATTTGGAGTGAAACATTTCACTTCATTAACATATTATCCTCGGGGAAATGGGAAAGCTGAATCAACTAATAAAATTCTTATTAAAATTCTCAAGAAGACCATTAATCACAAACCTAGTTAGTGGCACACCTCATTGAGCTATGCATTATGGGAAGATCATACCACTAGGACAAAAAGTATAGGTCATACTCCTTTTTGGTTGTTATATGGCCAATAAGCTATAATTCATGTTAAACTTGAACTCACTTCTCTCATATTAGCCTTATAGGATGTAACAACCCTGTCGTTATGACAACAAAAGTGACATACAATAGGTAAAAAAAAATTGGCGTTAGGAAATTTAAAACATCACAAATAATAGCAACATCATCGAAGCTTCATCCAATTTATTAACTAAACAATATTAACGCATTAACAATCAATCACGACACAAGTCAACACATCATCACCATGAATAACGATACACATATCAACACATTAACACAATAAAGAAGCACATAATTAATAATGATGCATAATCGTATGAATCATAAATCACGACGCAAGTCAACACATCACGATCAACGAAGCAAAATGCTAACAAAGGATCAACCATATCACGAAATATTAAAAGAACTACCTGCCCAACCTATCCTCCATGGTTAGGACCTCCAGGACACATAAGCAACGCTCAAGCCTATGTTCCAATTGATTTTAACCATTTAAGGTCTCAGGGTTGGCGACTTTTCTGAGGAACAAGGAGTTGTCTACATCCCACTAACACAATTAAGTCTAAACTAACTACTCTAAATCAACAACGTCAATGATAATCAATTTCGTCAATCCATCAATCTTAATCCACAATTAAACATGGCACACGAGTAATCATTTGCATAACTCGTCATATATCACATTAAATCGAAGGCACAAGAGAAATTATTAGTTATATTCGCGACACAAATCTCAATCACAATATGCAATCATCTGTCATAATAAATTTCATTTCGCGCAAGAAGACTAATATCTAAAACCATCATTCATGACATTAAATTCCATTCGCACGATAAATCCAATATCTAAGCAATCATACATTACATTATACTTTCAATGCGCGCAAGAAGTCTAATTACTTAACTAGTCATACATCATGATTAAAATCATGGCATAAGTGAACTAACAACTTAATCATTCATCAATCATTAAATAATCATTGCGCAAGAGTAAACTATAGATTTATTGCATGGCACAACAAATTTCGAGTAATCAATCGATCATACATCAACTATCTACATGGCTCAACATAAAAACATTAACTTTAGGATGCATAACTTATCAACAACTTCATCTTCTAGGTGTAAAGGAAACTAAGTACTCAATTATTTACACATCGACGTTAATCCAAGGTGCATTAAACTTTAATAACTCAATCAATCGTACAACTGACATAAGTTCATGGCGCTAATTACTTAACTAGTCATACGTCATGATTAAAATCATGGCATAAGTGAACTAACAACTTAATCATTCATCAATCATTAAATAATCATCGTGCAAGAGTAAACTATAGATTTATTGCATGGCACAACAAATTTTGAGTAATCAATCGAACATACATCAACTACCTACATGGCTAATCATAACAACATTAACTTCAGGATGCATAACTTATCAACAACTTCATCTTCTAGGTGTAAGGGAAACTAAGTACTCAATTATTTACACATCGATGTTAATCCAAGGTGCATTGAACTCTAATAACTCAATCAATCATACAACCGACATAAGTTCATGGTGCTAATTAATCAACTTTATTTTAAAAGTCACAAGATAATTTATAATGACTTAATCAAACATAACTGACGCAAATTCCATATAATTAATGGCATGATACCGTCAGAAGAATCAGAAGGGCTATCGCTTCCAAGAAGTGCAAGCAACAATCTAATTTTACTCAACACTTCCTTCCACAAATCGCGGCCGTAAGAAATTATAACATCGCCAGATCTCAAGGGAAAATTCAGTTAATAGATAAGGTCTGCTCTAACCCTTGATGGTAAAATTTCGAAGAAAATAATTAAGTCACACCATTGAATAAAGAGTCATGAGGGTTCACAATTAGAATCATCACTAGCCATAATATTTAACAAAAGCCTTCTTATAATTACTAGAGGAATCCCTAAAGCATCTAGGTCTTAAGTGTATATACACACTCCCACCTAAGTTGGCTTTTAGACTGAAATAAATCTATGTATATAAATGTAGGTTTTTATGTCGAGGAAAAAGAAATAAGAGTAAAGATCACCAACATCAAACACCACCAACGCAATCCGAACAATGACCCTGCCAGAAGTCAATCATGATCACGGTGGAAGGCTTCTCAAGGCGAACAGTCAGTCAATTAGATAAGGAATTAAACGGTTCCTCACTGAGAAGGGTTTGCAACCAATTCTTAGTGGAAAACGTAATTCTGGAGGGAAGGATTTTCCCACCATAAAGAGCTAGGGAGGGCGTTTATCAAAGTAAAGAGAATCGATTTTCTGGAAAATGCAGTGCAGGGAGAAATCTTCAGGAAAATCGCAGAGTTTGGGAGCTGAGGCGTTGGGTAAGGGCACCCACGCCTGGCCATCCTTCTCTCAATAAAAACGCTAGGAAACCAAGGGTAAACCCTTCCAGGAGGTGCCCCCAAGCGCTGAACGTTTGGGAAAGTAAAAACGCAGATGTTCTGAGCAAATCGCAAGGTAAGGCAGAGGTTTTTCTGAGAAAAAACGTCAGGTAAAAAAAAGAGCAGAGGTGGTTAAGTGAGCTCAAAATGTTTCTGAGCAAAACGCATGGTATAGCAGAGGTTTTTCTCTGAGTAAAAACGCCAGGTAACTATGCTGAGGTGGTTGAGTCAGTTTGAAATGTTCTGAGCAAAACGCATGGTAGAGCAGAGGTCCTTCTCTGAGTAAAAACGGCAGGTAGTAACTATACTGAGGTGGTTGAGGAAAATTCGTTGGGTAACGCCTGGGTAAAATGCATGGTGAAAAATGTGGTAAAAACGCAGAGCAAGGGAGACAGAGATCCTTGGGATCTCCATAAAAATGCAGTGAATAAAGGTAAAAATCACGGAGCAATAAGATTAAGTTGCATAGAATTCTTTCCAAGCATAGAGATCTTGAAAGAAAAATCGCAAGGATAAACCAGGAAGGAACTCGCAGACTAGCTAGACAAAATCAAAAAAATTATAAGAAATTATAAATTAGGAAATTGGATCAACTGGGCTGTAACAATAAGTTTTTCATGAATCCAGAGATGATATTACTGGTAGCGAACCCCAGAGACTTTAACCAAGAATTCCCCATAAAACCTCAGAAAATCATAATTAAAAATCCATAAAATAGCTTAACCATTTACATGCCAATAAACCCATTTCGAATAGCACAGTGAATATATTTGAAATAATATACAAGCGTTCCATGCGCAATTGATTACATCAAGATTACTTGAATACAAATGAAAAATTGAAATCTTTCTTCTAATTCATGAAGTTCTAATCAATAACAATAAATACCGGAACCAATGACCTATGATATTAATGTCAATCTCCAATGTGAATCTTGCACCATCCTAGTTGCTTTTGCTTGCTAATTGATGGACTTCACCCGTATCTCCCAGTCAATGCTAGGGGTACTTTTCTTCTCCCTCATCACCCGAGCCGCAACCACAACATGAACACTCTAGTTCCTAGCTCGCTTTGCAAAACAAAGCTACCACTCTCTTTAAGAGATGGGTATCCAAACTTTCACAAGTAAAATCAGTCAAATAAATCTCGACAACATAACTTTACGCATAATAGTCATGATCCATTCCTCTCCTTAGCCATTTCTTTTATAGAATTTTCTTAGAGACCACTTGCTATTGCACATTTAATTTGTTTTATAAAAAATTAATTAGGAATAACTCCCCCCGTACACTTGTCACCCGTTCCCTTAGTTGCACCAACAAATTCATCATTTATTTTAATTAAATGTAAATTTCCCTCAACCATCCTAAAAGCGCTCCTAAAAACACTCATAATTGTTCCATATTCTCTTTATTTCTCATTTATGTGTGACGCCTTTCTAAAACTAAGTTGAGTTAAAATAGGGGACAACTCCTAGTTAGACTAGACTCTAGATACACTTCCATGCTTACACATTCTTTTATGCTTTATTCCCTTCTTAATTTAATTTCTAATTTGGTATTTCATGCACACATGTGTATTGAATTACTCTTTAGGTTTATTTTTATTTTTTTGATTTCCTAAATTGATTTAATTCACCCCTCATTAGTTTTTTTATAAAATTTGCTTTTGTCCTCCCAGTAACCTAGACTTAGGCTTAGTTAGATTTTTAATTGCAAAAGCTTAAACCATTAGGGACTAGATTAATAAACTCAGTCTATAATTAATTAATCAATTAATTAATTCAACAGTGTTCAATATTTTAGAAGGTTTAACATTTGCTCAGTTTTCTAGGCCACCTAGATGCATTGAATCATCCTTTTTTTTTAATACCGCAATGTGCCCTTCCAGACACACTCTGTGCTCCAAGGGTGACACTCGCCTTTGTTTCAAACTTTAATTATACGATGTGCCCTTCAAGACACGCTACATGCTCCAAGGGTGCCACTCGTCTTTGATTGATTTTGGTAGTTGTCCAATCCTTAGAGTCAATACTCCATCAGGCTACCTTGTGAGAGACTAAGGGCCTCTGAGGAATAAGCACCCTACCTTATTGTGTGCCCCTTAGAATCTTCATGAGTGATTGTCTCAGTTTTCCCTCACGACATCATGGATATCTCAAACTAGGTAATCGTTAGCCTACAATTCGAGACATGGTGGGAGTGCTAGTAGGTTGTGGCAAGGTTGCTGCCACACCTCTCCCTCAATATCTATTTGTTGTGCATGGCCCCTTTACTCCTTATGTGAGTCTGATAAAAAAACAATCGCCAGTCTGCATCCATCAATGAAACACTGTCAACAATCCTTAAAAAACATCATAATATACCCGATCAATTGTCACATATGCATAAATAGAAATACCCAACCATATACAGTCCACTCCCTGACTCAATCCGAGGTCCAAGGAGGTCCATTGATGCTATCGACATCCTCAATCTGTCAAGTGTCCTGCACACTCAAGAGAAGCCCGTCAATAACACCTATCTATACATAGATATCAAATAAAATAACATCATAATCCATAGACATCATCATCGAAATACATAAGAGAAACAAACAACCATATACGAAACTGGATCACTTGCACGCAAGCGTCCTCAAAGAATAAGTCAAATCATGTGGACGAAAGAGTGGGATGTTACACAGGAAGAAGAGTTAAACTCTACATATGTACCTCAAATATTACATGCTTTGTTGCCTTTAGAAGAAAAAATAAGTTATGCTCTTCATAACCTTAAAAAAAGACAACAAACAGTTAAAAAATATTTTGATAAGAGGGCTAAATCAACTATTTTTGCAGCGGATGAAAAAATACTTTTATGGGATTTTGCACATGCTAATAAAGGTAAGCATTCAAAGTTTAAGAAATTATGGCTAGGTCCTTACATAATTGTCTTCGTTGTTGGAAACAATTCTTATTTTATCAAAGACAAAGACGGTTGATTATTTTCCTATATGACTAATGGTTCACATCTGAAATACTATGTTGAACCTAGCTTATTTTTATTGATTATTTCTGCAGTGTTTCTTGTATATATTTGATTTTGGTTTGTATATCTTTTTGTTTTTATTATTTATGCTTTGACTTTTTCTTTCTTTCTTTTCACTTGAATTTGATTGTGAATATTTTGGTCAAGCAGTTGGGTCAATCAAGTTACTTTACCTTTCATTGGTTTTCTAAAGTTTTGATTAATTTAACTTGAAAGATGAATAATACAAACAACAAAAGATAAATACATTATCTTTCTTGTCTACAATGTTATGTGATGAGTATTTTATGAACAAAATAAATTACCTTGTTACAATTTGGTTGTTACAGCTCTTCCCTATCTTCTTCTTTCCCATTCTTTCCCTCCATGAGTGTATTTATTGTGAGCATATTTAAAATTTTGATCAAAATTTTGCTAAAATACCATTTTCTGAGAAGAAGATACAATTAACAAATTAAAAATTAAAAGTTCAAAAAATGAAACCTGATATTCTGAGTTCTAGTCTATTGGAAATAGACTACCTTGTGGAGTTTCCATTTGTTGACTCATGATTCATCACCTACTATAAGAGCTCACAAAGAGTTGCAAAGTCTATACATATATTTAAGATATTAAGCACTATAACAGGTGGGGTCCGCTAGGAGAAAACAATGAAATTATTAATTCCTAGCATCACATTTCTTTCAACATGACATTAGTTTCAGTTGAGGCATTATTTCATATATGGTTTTAAGATCAGTGGTTTAATGATTCCTATTTTTCTATGGTATTTTATGAATAGATATATATGTTTGGATCATGGATTAAGGGTTTATGTGAAATACTTGTTTGCAATGCTAGCAAGTTGTTGTATGGAAATTTTTAAAGGCATCAAATTATGATCGAAATGACATCTTCTAAGTTGCAAATATACTATGTTCTCATCTCAACATTATGAGTTGTTGTATGGAAATTTTTAAAGGCATCAAATTATGATCGAAATGACATCTTCTAAGTTGCAAATATACTATGTTCTCATCTCAACATTATGGTAGCATTGATTGACAACATTAAACATGATATCCATGAAGTTGTTTATTTGCAAAGGTATGGTATTTTGTGTTCCTATGTGATTATATGCCTAATGAATTAGAAGTTTTATTGCTCATACTTACCATGGCATTCCATGTATGTCAAGCTTAAAGTTTTGAGTGGCATAAACTTTTAAGGAGTTATATGGGTTTGATTTTGGTTTTGGGATATATATATATATATATAAAACAAGGAAATGTATATAATATGGACTTGGCAATATCCATGTGAAAATGAGTGATGTTATAAGTGGTTGATATAGTAAATGCATGGAAAAGGTATGAAGCTTTAGGGTTTTCAAGATATATATATATATATACCTCTTGGGATTCTTCAACAGGTATTGTGTTTTTTTTTCTACATTTGTACTTTCTGAGCAAACGGTGAAGAATTTTGCCAAACGGTTGAAAATCCACTTGAAGAATGGGTCGATTTACTTCTCTTGCAAACTGTTTCCTCAAAAAATTAATATTTTGGGAGAAATCATTGCCGAAATGTACAACCATGGATTTTGCTCATCGAAACTCCGATTTTCCTTATTCTTTGGCTTGTTTGGCTTGCTCCAAGAAGCGTAGCTTTGATACCATGTCAATGTTTCATTGAAACCTGCACAAGAGATCTAGATAAAACAAGTACAAACAAAGCTTATCAAGAAAGGAAGAAAGATTCAATATGGAAGAATGAGAAAATATATTCACGTTACTCCAATGAGCCAATGGTTGATACATAGATGATGATCAATATGATACAATGAATGAGTGGAATACACTCATATATAGGACATAACATTCCATAATAGCAAAATGCATGCATGAATAATAGCATAATAGTGATGATATAAAATAGAAAGTCTAAAATAGAACTAGTCAGTTAACTCTCACTGAACTTGTGTGCCGAAAATATAAATTTCTCCAACAACTATCGATCAAATTTCATCTGATAATCACCATCCTATTTCAATTTCAGCTCAGTTTTTCCCTTTGTGTGTTCCCGGTGTTCGAGTAGACTCTTCCCCTCCACAGGTGAATTATGTGGCATCTTATCCTCGGTGTTAAATTGCTTATGATATGGGATTTTTACAGTTATGTTCTCCTTCTCGAGACAAAGTATTCACAATTGATCAGGTATTTTATCCAATGGGGGTATGTGATCCTTCACTTCCCCCTTTGATTTTGAGGGACTGTGTTTTCCCCTTGATTCTGATCTTGTTGTTTGTAAGACCTCGAGCCATGGTATTTGTGTGCTATCAGGCCCCAGTTTCATGGATGTTGAGTTTCCTAAAGATGAGGTTATCCTTGAAGATATGATTATGGATTTTCAACCTCTTCCTGAACTGAAAACTTTACAGGTTTGTTACCAAAGAAACAATTGGCCTAAGCCTGGAAATCGGATCTACCTGGAGAACTACTATGCATAAGTTGCAAGCATATGTGGTCCTATGTACATATTGTACTTTTAAGGTTTCTTGTTTTCAAGTTATGTATCCCATAATACTTGTTTTTATCAAAGGTTTCTATATTGGACTTATTAACTTCTGTGTGAGTGTTTTTGGTCTTATATATAGGATTTTGAAGAAAGTTTTATTTGGTACCTTTTCGTCCATGTCGATCCGTTCTGACAGGTAATGATATTGAAACTGACATAAAGTTTATATTTTCCCCTCCATACATTTTTTCATTATCCATTTCCTGTTTCATTTTTCCTTAGGATCAACCCCACTGAGTTGCGACACATAACTTTCTCTATTGTTTAGAAGTGTCGTAATTCATGTGGTAGATCCTATCTTCCATGGGCACCCTAATTTAGACCCCCTTTGCATTTTGGAGCCCATGCTGCAAGTTTTCTATTAGGATTGGGAGTCTTGTTTAGTCCCACCATGACTTTGAGTTGAAGGTGCATATCTTCTTCTCAACATTTTTCTAGCCATTACCTACGATACTTCCTCTAACACATGTTGATACTTATGTCAACACCTCTTCTAATTCTTTAACATGTATTGTGTTTTTTTTACAGACATGTAGAGTAGGTCATTTCTACCTGCACAATGCATTTCTCTGTATCATTCACATATCTTCCATAGGATCCACCCCATTAGTTTTTGAAATCATACCTTCAAGTTGCTTTAAATGTGTCGTTACGTATGATAGAGATTACATCTCCATGGGTGTTCTAGTTAGTACCTCACTGACATTTTTGACACCCATGTTGTAGTTATTTCAGTAGGCTCACAAGCCATGTTTAGTCCTACCATGTCTTTGCATTGAGGCATCATGACTTCCTCTCAATATATTGTTGGATAACCTACCCACAAGGCTTCCAAAATTTTGTTGAGTTGTAATTGCATTGCATATTAACTGCTCTCGCTTCTAGGCCTAATGTCAGCTTCAACTTTCCATCATTGAACCATTTTCTTATGTATTCCTACCAGTTGTTAGCCTTGTAATTTATTCCTTTGTGACTTGACACCTTTATCCCTGGAGGAGAAATTCCCCTGATTTTCCTTATCTTGCACATGCTTCCTTTCATTGAGCGTAGGTATGTTCCTTGCGCTCTAGAACTAGTTTTTTTACTCGTGACACTCATTTCCTCCATTGTGCTATAACATTATTTTTTCCTCTTTTCAGGATTTAATAACATGAAAAACAAAAACAAAAATCAAAAAACCAAAAAGAAGGGGGGGAAGCGTCTATCTCTTTTGTTGGTAGCAATCTTGTCTCCCTTGAACAAAGAACAATTTTTGAGTCAGTGTTCCAATATTTTGGGTTTAGTATGGCTTTAGGTGACTTTTTCTCGTTTTTAGCATAATCTCCTCCAGTTGGTTATTCGTCCAACCATATGGAGTGTTTTTTAATGTCACTTGTATCACAAATGTATCCCAGTTTATAATCCATGTTGCCTAAGTCACATAATGTGTCGTTCTTTTGTTCAAGGGAAGTTTCCCCCTAAGTCAATCATTCTGTAGAAAGTATCTTACCTTTCAAGTCGGTCTTCTTGTGACATTCAAGTACATCTCATAATTACAAGTATATTTGTATCTCATTCGTGCTAGTGTAGAAGGTCCTTATTGAATTCTTGATGGTGGGTTTGTTCTTATCAAATATGACACATTTATCCGAGAGTATGACCTAAAGTTTCACCCTAGGCCTATTTCCATCATTGATAGGTGACCTTGTGTTCAGAATATGAAAAACCATTATTGGTCACTGACTAAGTGGTTTCCCTTTTGCTCGACATCAACAACAATTATCCCACATCGGGATTCATGTAGTACATTGGTTTCCATTTGACCCCATCGGTGGATTACTTGTCTTTGTCAATGGTCTCCATTATTAACGACTATTCAGAGAGTCTCTTTCATGTTCTATTCCATTTAGTGCATGTTAGAGTCGTACCTTGGTGTGGTCCTTACAAAATGTTCATCTAATTCCTTCCAAATATTTGGCCTTCTACTACCCATCCTGTTGGATGATGGAGGATGCTTTAATGCCTTCCTTCCAATGGATCTCTTCCTATCAACTTCAACACATCTTGCTTTGGGAATAATATCTAGATTTATTTATGGTACCTTGGGGCTTGTAGTCATCAGTGGTAGGTTCCCTCACTATCGACAGTGGAAATACATCAATGTACCCTAATCAATATATTCTACCAGGTGTTCGACACCAACTCATTTATTCACACTTGTTAGATTTTACCATGGTACCTTGACTCCCATTATCATCATCGGTGGGTCGTCTTGTGCTTGTTAACGGAATATATCAATGATCGGTAGTCAAACAATGTCTCACTATGTTTGACCCCAACACATTTATTCACATGGTGTAGACTTGTACCATGGTGGATCATTTTGAAGCTTCAGGTGAAGTACAAGAATCACATATTTTTTGCTCCTACCTGATATATATTGTACCATCCCTCCGACATTGGTACTTGTAGATGATCAATTTTTTCACTTCATTGTTTCTAGATATCCCATGTTTTGATTTTAACACATATCTCCATTGTGTATCCATTCGTGGTTATGATCTACTTTTTGCATGGATCCACTTTGTAATCCTCGTGGCCATGATTGCTACTTTATATATAGCACATGAATAAACTGTGTATTGTTCGTGGCCATGAACATCAATCATACTTTCATATATGTCATGGATTTGCAGTGTACTTGATTTGGTGGCCATGCTTACATCACTCCCGAGCATGGGTATTTATGACTCGGGAAGAGAATACTCTTTGCCTGTATTTACAATAAACAAATATGGTAGTTGGCCTCAATGCTGAACCACTGTACGAGGGAGAGACAGATCAGATTCCCAGGATGCGAAGGGCACATGGGCCGCATGCAAGCCCTGGGCAACATGCGATCCCCACGTTGCCAATACAAGTTTTTATTTTATTTTATAAAACAAAAAAAAAAATTGGTTTAATTTTAAATGGAGTCGTAAATATTATATGGTAATTATTTATAGTATTTTCTTTTATATGTATATATAATTTTTATTTATTTTTAGTTTTAAGTTGAAAATGTATAAAATTTAATCTGGATATAATAAGGTTTTAAAAAAAAATTTAATTAAATAAATTAATTAGTTTAATAATTCAATTAGTTTTAATTAATATTATAATTAACTTTTAATCAAACTTTACTAATTAATAAAGTTAAGTAAAACTAATTAGTCAAGTTGAATAATATAGGAGAATGAAAATTTAATGGAGTCCGTGGGGATTGAACCCCGGACCTCCACCTTAGACCAAGCGCTTTAACAAAGTACGCTCTACCAACGCACCACACTATGTGATTTAAAAAAAAAAAAATATGTGTGTTGATTAAGACGCTTGAAGCTTAGGATTAAGCTAAGTCTAAATTTTTAGTTTTAATAAAGGGGCGCAGCCGCAAAGTGGCTGGCGGCCGATTAATGCTGAAAGGAGCACATCGCAGTGAAAGCCGAGACGTGGCCGACAGTGGTGGACAATTATTTAGATGCCACGATTTAACCCTAATTAATCATTTAAACGTGGTAATCATATAACCTTACAGCATTTTTTTTTATGTGATTAGGTAAATATTAAAAAGTAAACGTGCTAACAGATGCTGCGATAAATGCAAGAAATTTATGAATGATAAATCGGACCCATTGATATTGGAGGACGACTAAGAATATGCCAGCATCTTCAGTACATAACCATCAGATAATGGTTTTAGGTTAATTAAGATTAGAAGATCATTGATTGTGCCCATTGTCAGTAGGTGTACGCCTCTCGGCGCAAATTAA
>ML795807.1:136353-155743 GCA_009831015.1 Picea engelmannii
AAGTTTAAGTATGATTAACTCTTTAATTAATGGTTAATGATTAATTTGATTATTAATTAATTAAGTGATTAATTAAGTATTAAACAAAGGGGGGGAAATAAAATATAATGTTAAATGGGGTTACGTATCCCATAGGGGGATAATGTAACCAATACGTAAAAGGGAAACATTTAATAAGGGATAAGACAATTAATAATAGGATAAGGTCATTAAGAATGGGATAAGGGTAATAAAGAGTTAGGTGGGAGTGAATGTGCAGGGGCGGTGAAGGAGGAATAAGGGAGGTGGAGAAGGATTATGGAAGGGGCATTCATTCATTCTACGAGACGGGAGAGAAGGGAATTCTACGAGAGGGGAAGCTTGGAGGATTGGAGAGTGAAATCTACAGTGGGATTTACAGTGCACCGGGGGGCTGAAGAGGTTTTGGGCTCGGAGGGCTAGGACATCCATTGATGTCCTAGGGCTAGGCGTACTAGTCGGTAGGGTGGCTGGTTTTGGGGTGTCCTAAGGAGCAGCGTCAGGTTCAAGCGGCGGATAGCATCAAGCGGCGGATAGCATCAGAGTGAGGTATGTAAATTGTTAGTAAATTTTATTTATTGAAATATTGGATTGAATGTGCTAAATTAAGTGAATTTTTAGTAAATTTTAAATTTACTATTATGTTCTAAATTAATGGTTGTTATAATTAAATTTGAGCATTACATGAATGTGGTCAACGATGTGTGTGGCTGAGGATTGTTTGAAATTAGAAAGTAGTTATAGACCATTGTCGTGGCAGAAGGGTAATTGGAAAAAGGTCAAGAATGCTTTGACCAATGACTCAAAGGTTGCGTGGGACCCTGATTTCTCTTCGACATACCATTTAGCCGATGGGCCAGTGAGTGTGTGTTGAAATAATCGCAGTCTGATGGAATCGTCCATAATGTTGTTGGAGGAGCACCATAGGTGAAAGGTCATGACATGGTTGGCAGGGTCATCGCCTGCCTTTCCTTCGAAATTTGGTATGTCTGAAGGTAGTTTGGTTGGCATTGCAGGCCATGTGGGATCATGTAATATAGGATCATTGGTGAGTTTGGTGAGATCCGGTATGTTGAGAGAGGCCAAATATGGCATCTGCAGTGGGGGGGGGAGGATTAGCTCCGGCCATAGTGTGTTGTGAACCTGACCCTTGAGGGGGGCTAGGTGGGTTAGTGCTCCCTCCTTGAGAGGAAGTGGGTCCCCCACTTCCGTGTAAAGGAGAGCGAGTGAATGGATGACCTTGGGAAGTTGACCCAAGTAATGTAGAACCAAGCAAAGTTGATCCTAAGATAGTAGCACTCACAGGAGTGTGTGAAGGAGGTGCCGATGAGAGGGCATGACTAGATACTCCCCCTAAGATAGGAGGGAGGTTGAGAAAGCGTCATGAATGAAGGGGGTTCTGTGGTTCCCCTATGATGTCAGACTAGCTGTGTGAATGTGTGCAAAAAGTGGTGAGAGTAATATAGAAACAAGAGCCTTTGCGCTGAATGTTTACACAATATATATATCCAAATCAAACTGTAATCAGATGTGCATCATACATAAAATGAGAAAGAAGCATATATGTGGGTAAGTGGGTTTTTTCCGTGTGGGGGAATCAAAAGAAAGTAAATGCTCGTGTCCTAGAAGATGTAACATCCTTCCTCTCAAATAGCATTGGACCTTCCAATAGTACTCAACAGTGGGGTCTGAAGTCACCGAAAGAGAAACTAGTGAAGGATGAAATAATTGGTTATAATGAGGGGTAAAGGGGGCATATCTCGAAAGAGCTGGCGATATTTCCCAGTAGCCACACAAAATCCAATCAAGGTGCAATTGCAGCCCACAATTGCCACCTGGGTAGATGCCCTATAAATTGGTCACTAGGTACCTCGGTCAAAGTGCGGCATTTAGATTTTTGGCCTAAGAAATGGGTCACGGGCTGGATCCCGTCCAAGAGGTGGGTGCCTCAAGGGGGGACGCACAGAACAACCAGACCTCAGAGGTATCTCCCTGCCTTATGGTAATTGGAACACTTGACTTGGAGGATTTTTAGTTCCCTATTTGACAACCTCTATGTTTTGACAATGTGAGAACCAAATAACGGGGGGTTATTTGGATGCCTATCCTCGAAATCCTACCTAGACTAAAAAATTTCTTGTGGCACCTCCTGTGGAGGAAAACTTAGTGAGTTTTTAGAAATATTTTAGATGTAATTGTTTTGGGAGATTGGGGGTGCAAACCAACCTCGTTGTTTTAACAATGGGAGTGGATAGTCCAGTCAAGAAAAGATGGGGTGTTTTCGGAATCCCTTTTGGAGGAAACTTACTTCGACCTCCACGTTTCAAGAAGAATCTATGTGAGTGATAAGTGACTTTTGTGTGTGAGTGAAAGTGTGCCAATTTTTAGTGAATTAGATGTCACCTTGCTGCATGTGGACTTCGCTTGGTCCTTACAAGAGTTTGATTACCTAATTAACTAAGTGCCTTTGGTACAACCTTTTGTAAAAAAGTCCCTAGGAAGCTAGCATGTGGACATGTGGGTCTGTTACTATCCTTTAACTCCCTATTGTGATGTAATCTAGAAAAATCTTTGAAACTATCCTAGATTGAACATGTGGGCATGTATGGGCCCGTTACAAACCTTTACACTTCCCTAGTTTTTTTATCTAAGAAAGAAAAAATTCAAACACTATCCTATCTTTGTAGCATGTGGGCATGTATGGGCCCGTTACAACATTAAGATGTGTTTGAAAAATCAAACTAAGAGGAGTCCCAAGAAGGGTTGTTGTCCTCTCCTAAAGGGTTTAATGTTTTTTTAAGGGAGATGAACTTGTTTCACAATCTTTTTCTGATTTTCAAGGTCGCTTGGAGGTGCGAGAGAAGAGCATACTAAGCGATTATAATCCAAATTCTAATCCCAATGTAGGTTAAATGTGATTAAAAATGATTTCCAACTTATCTTCTAAGTCAAAAACAAGCCATCCATGTGGCAAAAAACAAATAAGGGAAATTGATTTTATCCACCTAAGTGCCTATGTGTTTTTTGACTAACCCCTTTATAGGATGAGAGGACTAAGTGTGGTGTAGCTTTAAAACATGCTTGACATCATTTTTAAGAAGGCAAATGGTCTTCCCCACATCTCAACAACTTACAATGTGAAATTTTGCACAGATGCGCGGGTCCTAGTGGAGACAGAGGCGCACAGAGCGCATGCGCATGAACAGAGACAAGTTAAAAAGCGCACGTGCGCAGAACATAACCGTGTATCAAGCGCATGGGCGCACGATGCGCATCTGTGGGCCCAAAAACCCGCGCATATGTGGCACACGACCAAGAATGAAAAATCCAAATGGATTTCTCTCAATTCAACTTGGAATTGGCTGGTTGGCAGGTCGACTTCGGCCGGTTAATGCACCTGCAAGTTAAACAAACTAAAAGAAGAGAAAAATAAACCCAAATGAGGTAGGAATTTGATACATTTCCCCAGTGGAGTCGCCAATCTGTTGCACCTCTTTCGTCACCTTGGTGAGCAAATAAGAGGTTCTTGGAAGCTCAGTTGGGTCTGCTGAGCAGGACAACTGTGGAGAAAAGAGTTAGAGAAAGAAAAACAAAAACTATGATTAAGAATTAAACTAATAGATGCAATACAAATTAAAATCATGAGCATAGGGACATAGAAATAAAAAGAACAAAAAGACCCATGTCACCAATGTTTGAGGCTGATCTATTGATGAAAACAAAGCACCAAGAAGAAAGAGGACTATGAGTCCCTTCTTCCTCCAAGGGAAGGCTCTTGGACCTTCACTAGCTAGCTCTTCTTACAACAAAAAATGAAAATGGTGATGAAAGAACTCTCTACAAATCCACTCAATGGTGAGGTGGATTGTCCAATGTAATGGTGCCAAAATGCTCTTGTCAAGGATGGAGTCCTTAAAACAATATAGGCAACATAACATTACTTTGAATTCCTTGAGAAAATGAGGTGCATTCATGGCTTTTTATAGCATTGCTTTGGGTTATTGGTTAACTACTTTGTAGTGTGAAAAGAGGCCATTTAGGGCATTATTAGGTCTTTGACCAGCCCACCAGTCGGATCCAGCCCAGATTTGAGGGTCAAATCGGCTTGGGAGCTAAACCATAAGTGGTTGGGAGGCCGACCACTTCCATAAATGCGTCATTTAGCAGGTGCACAGATTTTTGCGCTAACAGTCGCGCATCGTGCGCATGTGCGCGATTTCTACGTTCCTGTTCCGCACATGTGCGCGTGCGCCCAATGTCTGCAAAACGCTCTTCAATTTTTCACTACTTTGTATAGTTTTTTAACCTTTTTGAATGCTCTGGTATTAATTCAGGTCCATGAATGACTTCATCACTATTTGACGATGTTGAGTTCTTGTAACCATGTGCGGACGAAATGTCAGTGATAACACTATTTTTGTAGCCAACCCTACAAGGTAATTTCTCCTTGAAAGGCCTGATTGTACATTTATGTCATTATATCATCCTCATTTTTCAGACAATGTTGAATCTTGGAAAGTTTTTCTTGATGATGAAATCATATGTTCCCTTTTGTAGAATGAGCCCTTGAAAATGAAGGAGATCATATCTCTAGAAGATAACAAGTTTCCAAAGGGATTAACCCCTTTGGAGATATCTTTCTCATCAAGAGATGTAAGCAATAAAAAGGAAAACAAAGAGGAGGAATAAAAAGGAAATGTTGGAAAGACCATTTCTGTGAACATTGGGACTCAAGAAGATCCAAAGACCCTAAAAATTGGATATCAATGTTCAAAACAAAAGAAGAAAAAATTTATGGATATTTTTCGGAAATTTCAAGATGTCTTTGTGTTGTCATATGAAGATTTGAGTGGTTTTGATCATAGTATACTACAACATGCAATTCCTATTAAAGAAGAAGCAAAACCAGTAAGGCAAAGACAAAGACTAATGAATACTATACTGGAAGCAACTATTAGGAAAAAGATTGAAAAGTTCATAAATTCTCATATAATTTTTCCTATTAAGTATTAAGAGTGGGTATCAAACCTTGTCTTGGTACGTAAAAAGAATGGGAATATTATATTATGTGTTGTTTTTCATTCCTTGAACAAGGCAAGGATTATAGACAAGTTTCCTCTTCCTAATGTATAGTTGATTTAACAACAAGTAGCAGGATCTCAGATGATGTCACTTCTTGACGATTTTTCAGGATACAATCAAATTCGTGTCAAGATGATTGAAAATTATAAAACCACTTTCACTGCATGTTGGGGCACCTTTTCTTATGAATGAATGCCTTTTGTATTAATTAATGCCTGTGTCACCAATGAGCTATGCAAATAGCTTTTGACGATATAATTGGTAAAATAGTTCAAAATTTTCTTGATGATTTAACTGTCTATTCCAAAACCTAAGAAGATCATTTTGATAATCTTAAACAAGTTTTTCTTCGTCGTAGAAAATTTGGTATGCCATTGAATCCTACAAAATCAATTTTTTGTGTCACTATAGGAAAACACCTCAGCCATATTGTATCTGACTCAGGCATCGGTATTGATTTGAAGAGGGTTGTTTCCATTCAAAATATTCAAGCCCCATCCTCTAAGAGAGAAATCCAATCATTCATGGGTAAGATTAATTTCTGTAGAAGATTTATTCCTGATTTTGCTAGAATGGTAAAACATATTCATAACATGTTAGAGCAATATAGATCCTTTTCCTGTAATGACATTACTGAAAAAGATTTTGTAGAAATTAAAAATGCAATTAGTTCTGCAACAGTATTGGAAAAGCTTGATTTTGAAAAAATATTTTATTATTTATACAAATTCCACTGAAGAAGCTATCTCTGCAATTCTTCTTCAGAAATATGATCATAATAATGAGAAACCAATAGCTTACATGAGTCAAAGTTTATCTGACCTTGAATTTAAGTATAATTTAATTTAAAAACACACATTTTCTCTTGTTAAAGATATTGAAAAAATTTCGTCCTTTTATTCTAGGCAAGCATGCTCAGATAAAAGTCCCTTTACCTGCAGTAAATTTTTTTATTTCTCAAACACACTTATCTAGAAAGCTTGCACATTAGCTTACCAAAATTCAAGAACATGATTTCACGATCACAACTTCCAATTCAATCAATGGATTTGATCTAGCCCTATACCTGGCTCAACATCCCGAACTAGGATATCCTTCTGAAAATAATGAAGATGCATTTTCTACTCTATTTCTAATTGAATATGGTAATATTGATCTAGCAACACATCCCCAGTATTGAGACATAATTTATTATTTACAATATGAGAGATATTGATAATATTAAGCATCATGAACAAAGAAGGACTTTACTTGAGGCCTCAAAATATCTAATTGTGAATACTTCACTCTTCTGCATGCCTACCGATAGATTGTTGTTACATTGTGTCAATGATACAACAACCCTAATGATTTTGAAATAAATTCATGGATCAACAAATTTCAACATTCATATTGGTAGAAAGTTTATTTCCAAAGCCATTTCTCACAAAATTTTAAGAACTAATTACTATTGGCCTTTTGTCTTTAGGGATTCATATAAGTTTGCATAAACTTGTGTTGAAAGTCAAAAGGTTGTCGGTAGGAAAAAAGTTCTCTACTATGCCTTTACAACCAGTCTTACCTGATTTCCTTTCTCTAAATGGGGATTATATTCCATTGTACCAATCAATCCTTCTATTTTCTACAGGTCATATTTTTATTTTAACTGCAACAAACAATTTTATGGAAATATGAGAAAATTATCTCCTTTTTAGAAACAATATCTTTTCTCATTTTGGTCTTCCAATTGAGGTTATTTTCGATAATGGAACAACATTCATATCTGGAAAGTTGACCCAATTTATTATAAATGTGGAGTGAAACATTTCACTTAATTAACATATTATCCTCAAGGAAATGGGAAAGCTGAATCAACTAATAAAAATCTGATTAAAATTCTCAAGCAGATCATTAATCACAAACCTAGTTAGTGGCAAACCTTATTGAGCTATGCATTATGGGAAGATCATACCACTAGGAAAAAAAGTATATGTCATACTCCTTTTTGGTTGTTATATGGCCAAGAAGCTATAATTCATGTTAAACTTGAACTCACTTCTCTCATATTGGCCTTACAGGATGTAGCAACCCTGCCATTATGACAACAAAAGTGACATACAATAGGTAAAAAAAAATTGCGTTGGGAAAATTTAAAACATCACAAATAATAGCAACATCATCAAAGCTTCATCCAATTTATTAACTAAACAATATTAACGCATTAACAATCAATCATGACACAAGTCAACACATCATCACCATGAATAACGATACGCATATCAACGCATTAACACAATAAAGCAACACATAATCATTACATTCACATAATTAATAATGACGCATAATCCGTACGAATCATAAATCGCGATGCAAGTCAACACATCACGATCAATGAAGAAAAATTCTAACAAAGGATCAACCATATCAAGAAATATTAAAAGAACTACCCGCCCAACCTATCCTCCATGGTTAGGATCTCCAGGACACATAAGCAACGCTCAAGCCCAGTTTCCAATTGATTTTAACCATTTAAGGTCTTAGGGCTAGCGACTATTCTGAGGTGTCTACATCCCACTAACACAATCAAGTCCAAACTAACTATTCTAAATCAACAACATCAACGATAATCAATTTCGTCAATCCATCAATCTTAATCCACAATTAAACATGACACACGAGTAATCATTCACATAACTCATCATATATCACATTAAATCCAAGGTGCAAGATAAATTATCAGTTATATTCGTGGCACAAATCTCAATCACAATATGCAATCATCCATCATAATAAATTTCATTTTGCGCAAGAAGACTAATATCGAAAACCATCATTCATGACATTAAATTCCATTCGTGCAAGAATTCCAATATCTAAGCAATCATACATTACATTATACTTTCAATGCACACAAGGAGTCTAATTACTTAACTAGTCATATGTCATGATTAAAATCATGGCATAAGTGAATTAACAACTTAATCATTCATCAATCATTAAATAATCATTGTGCAAGAGTAAACTATAGATTTATTGCATGACACAACAAATTTCGAGTAATCAATCGATCATACATCAACTATCTACATGACTCATCATAAAAACATTAACTTCATGATGCATAACTTATCAACAACTTCATCTTCTAGGTGTAAAGGAAACTAAGTACTCAATTATTTACACATCGACGTTAATCCAAGGTGCATTGAACTTTAATAACTCAATCAATCATACAATCAACATAAGTTCATGGCACTAATTACTTAACTAGTCATACATCATGATTAAAATCATGGCATAAGTGAACTAACAACTTAATCATTCATCAATCATTAAATAATCATTGTGCAAGAGTAAACTATATATTTATTGCATGGCACAACAAATTTCGAGTAATCAATCGATCATACATCAACTATCTACATGGCTCATCATAACAACATTAACTTCATGATTCATAACTTATCAACAACTTCATCTTCTAGGTGTAAAGGAAACTAAGTACTCAATTATTTACACATCGAGGTTAATCCAAGGTGCATTGAACTCTAATAACTCAATCAATCGTACAACCGACATAAGTTCATGGCGCTAATTAATCAACTTTATTTTAAAAGTCCCAAGATAATTTATAATGACTTAATCAATCATAACTAACGCAAATTCCATATAATTAATGGCGTGATACTGTCAGAACAATCACAAGGGCTATCGCTTCCAAGAAGTGCAAGCAACAATCTAATTTTACTCAACACTTCCTTCCACAAATTGCGTTCGAAGGAGTAAGAGAACTAGCTGTAAGGAATTATAACATCGCCAGATCTCAAGGGAAAATCCAGTTAATAGATAAGGTATGCTCTAACCCTCGATGGTAAAATTGATAACGAAATAATTAAGTCACACCATTGAATAAAGAGTCCTGAGGGTTCATAATTAGAATCAACGTTAGCCATAATATTGAACAAAAGCCTTCTTTTAATTACTAGAGGAATCCCTAAAGCATCTAGGTCTTAAGTGTACATACACACTCCCACCTAAGTTGGATTTTAGACTGAAATAAATCTATGTATATAAAAGTAGGGTTTTACGTCGAGGAAAACAAAATAAGAGTAACCCTTCTAACACCCACCCCAATGTATTTCCCACATTCATTCCTTGTGGTTAGAGTTGACGAGTTTGTAAATAAGAGAAGTGGGGTGGATTTTAATTTTGTTTTTTAAACGAAGGAGGACTTGGAGTTCACAAGGACTAGCTAAAATAACAAGTAGTTGGGTGTAAAACGATTTGGTTGGTATCAGTTTTAAAGCGCTCTACAGATGACAAGTGGAGACAAAATTTATTTAATCAATTTTAAATCCCAACAAAACCTTCACGAGGGAAAAAAGGATTTATTGGTGAACAAGGATCCGACTACCAATGGGTTTAGATCATCAACATCAAACACCACCAACACAATCCAAACAATGACCCCGCTAGAAGTCAATGACGATCATGGTGGAAGGCTTCTCAAGGAAAACAATCAGCTAGTTAGATAAGGAATTAAACGATTCCACTACTTGTAGCTCACTGAGAAGGGTTTGCAACCAATTCTTAGTGGAAAACGTAATTCTGGAGGGAAGGATTTCACCACCATAAAGAGCTAGGGAGGGCGTTTATAAAAGTTAAGAGAATCGATTTTCTGGAAAATGCAGTGCATGGAAAAATATTTAGGAAAATCGCAGAGTTTGGGGTGTGAGGTGCTGGGTAAGGGAACCCATGCCTGACCATCCTTATCTCAAGAAAAATGCTGGGAAATGAAGGGTGAACCCTGCAAAGAGGTGCCCCCAAGTGTTGACCGTTTGGGAAAGTAAAAATGCAGATGTTTTGATAAAATCACAAGGTAAGGCATAGGTTTTTCTAAGAAAAAACGCCAGGTAAAAAAAAAGAACAGAGGTGGTTGATCTAGCCATATTGTATCTGACTCAGGTATCAGTATTGATCCAAAGAGGGTTGTTTCCATTCAAAATATTCAAGCCCCATCCTCTAAGAAAGAAATCCAATCATTCATGGGTAAGATTAATTTCTTTAGAAGATTTATTCATGATTTTGCTAGAATGGTAAAACATATTCATAATATGTTAAAGCAATATAGATCATTTTCCTGGAATGAAATTACTGAAAAGGATTTTGTAGAAATTAAAAATGCAATTAGTTCTGCACCAGTATTGGAAAAGCTTGATTTTGAAAAAATATTTTATTATTTATACAAATGCCACTGAAGAAGCTATCTCTGCAATTCTTCTTCATAAATATGATCAGAATAATGAGAAACCAATAGCTTACATGAGTCAAAGTTTATCTGACCTTGAATTTAAGTATAATTTAATTTAAAAACACACATTTTCTCTGGTTAAAGATATTGAAAAAATTTCGTTCTTTTATTCTAGGCAAGCATGCTCAGGTAAAAGTCCCTTTACTTGCAGTGATTTTTTTTCTTTCTCAAACACACTCATCTAGAAAGCTTGCACATTGGCTTACCAAAATTCAAGAACATGATTTCACGATCACAACTTCCAATTCAATCAATGGATTTGATCTAGCCCTATACCTAGCTCAACATCCCAAACGAGGATATCCTTCTGAAAATAATGAAGATGCATTTTCTACTCTATTTCTAATTGAATATGGTAATATTGATCTAGCAACACATCCCCGGTATTGAGACATAATTTATTATTTACAATATGAGAGATGTCTTGATAATATTAAGCATCATGAACAAAGAAGGACTTTACTTGAGGCCTCGAAATATCTAATTGTGAATACTTCACTCTTCTGCATGCCTGTTGACATATTCTTGTTACGTTGTGTCAATGATACAACCACCCTAATGATTTTGAAATAAATTCATGGATCAACAAATTTCAACATTCATATTGGTGGAAAGTTTATTTCCAAAGCCATTTCTCACAAAATTTTAAGAACTAATTACTATTGACCTTTTGTCTTTAGGGATTCATATAAGTTTGCACAAACTTGTGTTGAAAGTCAAAAGGCTGTCGGTAGGAAAAAAGTTCTCTACTATGCCTTTACAACCAGTCTTACCTGATTTCCTTTCTCTAAATGGGGATTATATTCCATTGTACCAATCAATCCTTCTATTTTCTACAGGTCATATTTTTATCTTAATTGCAACAAACAATTTTACGAAAATATGAGAAAATTAACTCATTTTTAGAAACAATATCTTTTCTCATTTTGGTCTTCCAATTGAGGTTATTTTCGATAATGGACCAACATTCATATCTGGAAAGTTGACCCAATTTATTAATAAATTTGGAGTGAAACATTTCACTTCATTAACATATTATCCTCAGGGAAATGGGAAAGCTGAATCAACTAATAAAAATCTTATTAAAATTCTCAAGAAGATCATTAATCACAAACCTAGTTAGTGGCACACCTTATTGAGCTATACATTATGGGAAGATCATACCACTAGGAAAACAAGTATAGGCCATACTCCTTTTTGGTTGTTATATGGCCAAGAAGCTATAATTCATGTTAAACTTGAACTCACTTCTCTCATATTGCCTTACAGGATGTAGCAACCCCGTCGTTACGACAACAAAAGTGACATACAATAGGTAAAATTTTTTGGCGTTAGGATATTTAAAACATCACAAATAATAGCAACATCATCGAAGCTTCATCCAATTTATTAACTAAACAATATTAACGCATTAACAATCAATCACGACACAAGTCAATGCATCATCACCAGGAATAACGATATGCATATCAACAGATTAACACAATAAAGCAACACATAATTAATAATGATGCATAATCCATACGAATCATAAATCGCGACGCAAGTCAACACATCACGATCAACGAAGCAAAATGCTAACAAATGATCAACAATATCACGAAATATTAAAAGAACTACCCGCCCAACCTATCCTCCATGGTTAGGACCTCCAGGACACATAAGCAACGCTCAAGCCTAGGTTCCAATTGATTTTAACCATTTAAGGTCTCAGGGTTGGCGACTGTTCTGAGGAACAAGGAGGTGTCTACATCCCACTAACACAATCAAGTCCAAACTAACTATTCTAAATCAGCAACGTCAACGATAATCAATTTCGTCAATCCATCAATCTTAATCCACAATTAAACATGGCACATGAGTAATCATTCACATAACTCAACATATATCACATTAAATCCAAGGTGCAAGAGAAATTATTAGTTATATTCGTGGCACAAATCTCAATCACAATATGCAATCATCTGTCATAATAAATTTCATTTCGCGCAAGAAGACTAATATCTAAAACCATCATTCATGACATTAAATTCCATTCGCGCGAGAAATCCAATATCTAAGCAATCATACATTACATTATACTTTCAATGCGTGCAAGGAGTCTAATTACTTAACTAGTCATACATCATGATTAAAATCATGTAAAAAGTGAACTAACAACTTAATCATTAATCAATCATTAAATAATCATTGTGCAAGAGTAAACTATAGATTTATTGCATGGCGCAACAAATTTCGAGTAATCAATCGATCATACGTCAACTATCTACATGGCTCAACATAAAAACATCAACTTCAGGACGCATAACTAATCAACAAATTCATCTTCTAGGTGTAAAGGAAACTAAGTACTCGATTATTTACACATCGACGTTAATCCAAGGTGCATTGAACTTTAATAACTCAATCAATCGTACAACCGACATAAGTTCATGGCGCTAATTAATCAACTTTATTTTAAAAGTCGCAAGATAATTTATAATGACTTAATCAATCATAACTGACGCAAATTCCATATAATTAATGGCGCGATACCGTCAGAAGAATCACAAGGGCTATCTCTTCCAAGAAGTGCAAGCAACAATCTAATTTTATTCAACACTTCTTCCACAAATCATGTTCGAAGGAGTAAGAGAACTAGTAGTAAGGAATTATAACATCGCCAGATCTCAAGGGAAAATTCAGTTAATAGATAAGGTCTGCTCTAACCCTCGATGGTAAAATTTCTAAGGAAATAATTAAGTCACACCATTGAATAAAGAGTTCAGAGGGTTCACAATTAGAATCATCACTAGCCATAATATTGAACAAAAGCCTTCTTTTAATTACTAGAGGAATCCCTAAAGCATCTAGGTCTTAAGTGTATATACACACTCCCACCCAAGTTGGCTTTTAGACTGAAATAAATCTATGTATATAAATGTAGGTTTTTATGTGGAGGAAAAAGAAATAAGAGTAAAGATCACCAACATCAAACACCACCAACGCAATCCTAACAATGACCCTGCCAGAAGTCAATCATGATCACGGTGGAAGGCTTCTCAAGGCGAACAGTCAGTCAATTAGATAAGGAATTAAACGGTTCCACTACTGCTAGCTCACTGAGAAGGGTTTGCAACCAATTCTTAGTGGAAAACGTAATTCTGGAGGGAAGGATTTTCCCACCATAAAGAGCTAGGGAGGGCGTTTATCAAAGTTAAGAGNTTATTTACACATCGACGTTAATCCAAGGTGCATTGAACTTTAATAACTCAATCAATCGTACAACCGACATAAGTTCATGGCGCTAATTAATCAACTTTATTTTAAAAGTCGCAAGATAATTTATAATGACTTAATCAATCATAACTGACGCAAATTCCATATAATTAATGGCGCGATACCGTCAGAAGAATCACAAGGGCTATCTCTTCCAAGAAGTGCAAGCAACAATCTAATTTTATTCAACACTTCTTCCACAAATCATGTTCGAAGGAGTAAGAGAACTAGTAGTAAGGAATTATAACATCGCCAGATCTCAAGGGAAAATTCAGTTAATAGATAAGGTCTGCTCTAACCCTCGATGGTAAAATTTCTAAGGAAATAATTAAGTCACACCATTGAATAAAGAGTTCAGAGGGTTCACAATTAGAATCATCACTAGCCATAATATTGAACAAAAGCCTTCTTTTAATTACTAGAGGAATCCCTAAAGCATCTAGGTCTTAAGTGTATATACACACTCCCACCCAAGTTGGCTTTTAGACTGAAATAAATCTATGTATATAAATGTAGGTTTTTATGTGGAGGAAAAAGAAATAAGAGTAAAGATCACCAACATCAAACACCACCAACGCAATCCTAACAATGACCCTGCCAGAAGTCAATCATGATCACGGTGGAAGGCTTCTCAAGGCGAACAGTCAGTCAATTAGATAAGGAATTAAACGGTTCCACTACTGCTAGCTCACTGAGAAGGGTTTGCAACCAATTCTTAGTGGAAAACGTAATTCTGGAGGGAAGGATTTTCCCACCATAAAGAGCTAGGGAGGGCGTTTATCAAAGTTAAGAGAATCGATTTTCTGGAAAATGCAGTGCAGGGAGAAATCTTCAGGAAAATCGCAGAGTTTGGGGGCTGAGGCGTTGGGTAAGGGCACCCACGCCTGGCCATCCTTCTCTCAATAAAAACGCTAGGAAACCAAGGGTAAACCCTTCCAGGAGGTGCCCCCAAGCGCTGAACGTTTGGGAAAGTAAAAACGCAGATGTTCTGAGCAAATCGCAAGGTAAGGCAGAGGTTTTTCTGAGAAAAAACGTCAGGTAAAAAAAAGAGCAGAGGTGGTTAAGTGAGCTCAAAATGTTTCTGAGCAAAACGCATGGTATAGCAGAGGTTTTTCTCTGAGTAAAAACGCCAGGTAACTATGCTGAGGTGGTTGAGTCAGTTTGAAATGTTCTGAGCAAAACGCATGGTAGAGCAGAGGTCCTTCTCTGAGTAAAAACGCTAGGTAACTATACTGAGGTGGTTGAGTAAAATTCGTTGGGTAACGCCTGGGTAAAATGCATGGTGAAAAATGTGGTAAAAACGCAGAGCAAGGGAGACACAGATCCTTGGGATCTCCATAAAAATGCAGTGAATAAAGGTAAAAATCACGGAGCAATAAGATTAAGTTGCATAGAATTCTTTCCAAGCATAGAGATCTTGAAAGAAAAATTAACGTTTGAAAATCCACTTGAAGAATGGGTCGATTTACTTCTCTTGCAATCTGTTTCCTCAAAAAATTAATATTTTGGGAGAAATCATTGCCGAAATGTACGACCATGGATTTTGCTCATCGAAACTCCGATTTTCCTTATTCTTTGGCTTGTTTGGCTTGCTCCAAGAAGCATAGCTTTGATACCATGCCAATGTTTCATTGAAACCTACACAAGAGATCTAGATAAAACAAGTACAAACAAAGCTTATCAAGAAAGGAAGAGAGATTCAATATGGAAGAATGAGAAAATATATTCACATTACTCCAATGAGCCAATGGTTGATACATAGATGATGATCAATATGATACAATGAATGAGTGGAATACACTCATATATAGGACATAACATTCCATAATGGCAGAATGCATGCATGAATAATAACATAATAATGATGATCTAAAATAGAAAGTCTAAAATAGAACTAGTCAATTAACTCTCATTGAACTTGTGTGCCAAAATAGAAATTTCTCCAACAACTATCAATCAAATTTCATCTGATAATCACCATCCTATTTCAATTTCAGCTCAGTTTTCCCCTTTGTGTGTTCCCAGTGTTCGAGTAGAATCTTCCCCTCCATGGGTGAATTATGTGGCATCTTATCCTCGGTGTTAAATTGCTTATGAGATGAGACTTTTACAGTTATGTTCTCCTTCTCGAGACAAAGTATTGACAATTGATCAGGTATTTTATCCAATGGGGGTATGTGATCCTTCACTTCCCCCTTTGATTATGAGGGACTGTGTTTTTCCCCTTGATTCTGATCTTGTTGTTTGTAAGACCTAGAGCCATGGTATTTATGTGCTATCAGGCCCCAGTTTCATGGATGTTGAGTTTCCTAAAGATGAGGTTATCCTTGAAGATATGATTATGGATTTTCAACCTCTTCCTGAACTGAAAACTTTACAGGTTTGTTACCAAAGAAATGATTGGCCTAAGCCTGGCAATCGGATCTACCTGGAGAACTACTATGCATAAGTTGCAAGGATATGTGGTCCTATGTACATATTGTACTTTTAAGGTTTCTTGTTTTCAAGTTATGTATCCCATAATACTTTTTATTATCAAAGGTTTCTATATTGGACTTATTAACTTCTGTGTGAGTGTTTTTGGTCTTATATACAGGATTTTGAAGAAAGTTTTATTTGGTACCTTTTCTTCCATGTCGATCCGTTCTGACAGGTAATGATATTGAAACTGGCATAAAGTTTATATTTTCCCCTCCATGCATTTTTTCATTATCCATTTCTTGTTTCATTTTTCCTTAGGATCGACCCCATTGAGTTTCGACACATAACTTTCTTTGTTGTTTAGAAGTGTCGTAATTCATGTGGTAGAGCCTATCTTCCATGGGCAGCCTAACTTAGACCCCCTTTGCATTTTGGAGCCCATGCTGCAGGTTTTCTATTAGGATTGGGAGTCTTGTTTAGTCCCACCATGACTTTGCGTTGAAGGTGCATATCTTCTTCTCAATATTTTTCTAGCCATTACCTACGATACTCCCTCTAACACATGTTGATACTTATGTCAACACCTCTTCCGATTCTTCAACAGGTATTGTGTTTTTTTTACAGACATGTAGAGTAGGTCATTTCTGCCTGCACAATGCATTTCTCTGTATCATTCACATATCTTCCATAGGATCCACCCCATTAGTTTTTGACATCATACCTTCAAGTTTCTTTAAATGTGTCGTTGCGTATGATAGAGATTACATCTCCATGGGTGTTCTAGTTAGTACCTCACTAACATTTTCGACACCCATGTTGTAGTTATTTCAGTAGGCTCACAAGCCATGTTTAGTCCCGCCATGTCTTTGCGTTGAGGCCTCATGACTTCCTCTCAATATATTGTTGGATAACCTACCCACAAGGCTTCCAAAATTTTGTTGAGTTGCAATTGCATTGCATATTAACTGCTCGCGCTTCTAGGCCTAATGTCATCTTCAACTTTCCATCGTTAAACCATTTGCTTATGCATTCCTACCAATTGTTAGCCTTGCAATTTATTCCTTTGTGACTTGACACCTTTATCCCTGGAGGAGAAATTCCCCTGATTGTCCTTATCTTGCACATTCTTCCTTGCATTGAGTGTAGGTATGTTCCTTGCACTCTGGAACTAGTTTTTTTAATTGCAACACTCATTTCCTCCATTGTGCTATAACATTATTTTTTCCTCTTTTCAGGATTTAATAACATGAAAAAAAAAAAATAATCAAAAAACCAAAAAGAAGGGGGGGAAGCATCTATCTCTTTTGTTGGTAGCAATCTTGTCTCCCTTGAACAAAGAACAATTTTTGAGTCAGTGTCCCAATATTTTGGGTTTAGTATGGCTTTAGGTGACTTTTTCTCGTTTTTAGCATAATCTCCTCCAGTTGGTTATTCTTCCAACCATATGGAGTGTTTTTTGATGTCACTTGTATCACGAATGTATCCCAGTTTATAATCCAAGTTGCCTAAGTCACATAATGTGTCATTATTTTGTTCAAGGGAAGTTCCCCCCTAAGTCGATCATTCTGTAGAAAGTATCTTACCTTTCAAGTCGGTCTTCTTGTGACATTCAAGTACATCTCATAATTACAAGTATATTTGTATCTCAATTGTGCTAGTGTAGAAGGTCCTTATTGAATTCTTGATGGCGGGTTTGTTCTTATCAAATATGACACATTTCTCCGAGAGTATGACCTAAAGTTGCACCCTAGTCCTATTTCCATCATTGATAGGTGACCTTGTGCTCAGAATATGAAAAGCCATTATTGGTCACTGACTAAGTGGTTTCCCTTTTGCTCGACATCAACAAAAATTATCCCACACGGGGATTCATGCAGTACCTTGGTTTCCATTTGACCCCATCGGTGGATTACTTGTCTTTGTCAATGGTCTCCATTATTGACGACTATTCAGAGAGTCTCTTTCATGTTCTATTCAATTTAGTGCATGTCAGACTCATACCTTGGTGTGGTCCTTACAAAATGTTCATCTAATTCCTTCCAAATATTTGGCCTTCTACTACCCATCGTGTTGGGTGATGGAGGATGCTTTAATGCCTTCCTTCCAGTGGATCTCTTCCTATCAACTTCATCACATCTTGCTATGGGAATAATATCTAGAGTTATTTATGGTACCTTGGGGCTTGTAGTCATCAGTGGTAGGTTCCCTCACTATCGACAATGGAAATACATCAATGTCCCCTAATCAATATATTCTACCAGGTGTTCGACACCAGCTCATTTATTCACACTTGTTAGATTTTACCATGGTACCTTGACTCCCATTATCATCATTGGTGGGTCGTCTTGTTCTTGTTAACGAAATACATCAATGATCGGTAATCAAACGATGTCTCACTATGTTTGACCCCAACACATTTATTCACATGGTGTAGACTTGTACCATGGTGGATCATTTTGAAGCTTCAGGTGAAGTACAAGAACCACATATTTTTTGCTCCTACCTGATATATATTGTACCATCCCTCCGACATTGGTACTTGTAGATGATCAATTTGTTCACTTCATTGTTTCTAGATATCCTATGTTTTGATTTTAACACATATCTCCATTGTGTATCCATTCGTGGTTATGATCTACTTTTTGCATGGATCCACTTTGTAATCCTCGTGGCCATGATTACTACTTTATATATATCACATGAATCCACTGTGTATTGTTCATGGCCATGAACATCAGTAACATAGTTACCAACTTAATGAGAACTGTGACCTCAAAACGAGAACTCTTGCCCAAAAAACCCATGTTTTTGCATAAAAAACATCAAAATCAACCCCCAAATCAAAAAGTGGTGCTACTAGTAGCACTATTTTTTAAAACGGGGTGAAAATTACAACATTTTCCAAACATGGGCTTCAAAACTTAGACAATAGCTCAGAAAAACCTTAAAATCAACACCTAAAAACAAATAAGATGTTTTTGATTTTTTTCTTTTCTTTTCAAAACGTTCAATTTTGAGATCATTTTAAATCGTATTTTTATCACTTGGTACCATTAAAACCAAAACCTCAAAATCAACCATCAAATTGAAAAGTACTGCTACCGGTAGCACCCATTTTAAAATTGGGTATGAAAATGACACATTTTTATAATGTGGTAAAATAACTCATAATTACTAGAAACAAAATCATAAAAGAAACCCTTAAATGTTTACTTTTTAAATGTTATTATCACGCAAAGCACAAGGTAATACATAATGCCATGAAAATATCACAATATACTTTAAAAATTCAACGTCACTTTTTAATAATTTTTTACTTTT
>ML795807.1:170861-188493 GCA_009831015.1 Picea engelmannii
AGCATGAAAAAAAGACTAAAAACGGAGTTGAATAAAAACAAAATATACATATATTTAGAAAAAATTGAAAATAGATGAAAAATGAGCATTTAAAAAAATAATGTGGAAACATTGGGGATCGAAAAATTGAAAATATAAAAAATTATCTAAAAACGGAGAGGGGGTGCTACCAGTAGCACCATTTTTAAAAACGAGGTAAAAAATTGGACCCCCCAAAAAATGAGAACTCTGGAGAGTTCTCATTAAGTTGGTAACTATGTTCAGTCATACTTTCATATATGTCATGGATTTGCAGTGTACTTGATTTGGTGGCCATGCTTACATCACTCCTGAGCATGGGTATTTATGACTCGGGAAGAGAATACTCTTACTTGATCTCTGTCGACGGTTTATTTATTTGGATCAGTTGTTTGGGAACTTTCATTGGATATACTTCAATACTTACTCACCTCTCAGAGTTATAATGTATTCTGATGATCAGTTTCCCTTCTGAACTCACACATCAGGGGGAATCTATTATACCAAAATATGTCACATCAATTTCATTTGTGAGATGGATTATCCCTTTTCCCTAGCTTGCAAACTTAAATCCCATCCTCTCTCATCAAACTCATATAAACAACAACATTTGTTTTTTCATCTGTGGGTCACTCATGTGACAACCTCAGATGTTTGTGCTTTGCTAGTTCACAAGTCACGAATTCCCTCAAAAAATCTGAAAAAATAAATATTCCACATTTTCGGGTGGAGTTTTCAGTTGGGTTCATTCCCAAACTTCCATTGGCCCATACATAACGGAATTAAACCACCTCAACCTCTTGAGGATGGTATAGAAACACATATGAGGGCATGGATGAGGAGGAAAACCTAGGTGAAATATTAAGCTAATGAATTTTCAAGCTTCCCTTTTTTCCTTGATCCTCTGAGTAGCATCCCCTTGATTTGGAACTTGTTTTCCAACATTCCTTCCTCTCTCATATGTGAATGTAGGGTGTGTTCCTATCCCATCTGATTAATTCAAGGAAGATACATCGTTGATGCAGACCCCCAACCCTCTATCGGCCCTCGGGTCAAGGTCCTCTATAGGATCGTTCGATTTCCCCTTGAGTTGAAATGGCTCTTTCGATTCCCTGCTGGAATCTTCGTTTATCAATCCACAGGTCCTTTCGGCAACTCCCTTGTGTGAATTGCACTAGGCGTGAGCTCCACCTTCTCCGAGCGATCGTAGCGCTATGACCAAGGCCTATTCCCAAAGGTGCTTGTCGCAACTCGCAATCTCACGAGTTCACAAGTCGAAACCCCTGACTCTTCCTTCCCAATCTCGCGATATCCGAGATCACGAAATGGGTATAGCTCCCTTCTGTCAGCGCCCTCTACGCGTGACTATCGACTAGGCTAAATGCTATCTCCCATCGCGACTTCGCAAGTCGAAGGGTTGAGCCTCCGTGCTCTTCTCGTGCAAACCTCCGAGACTTGAAAGTCAGCGAGGGTTGACCTTCCCTTCGCATTTCTCGCAACTCACCACTTCGCGAGTTGTAGCATCGAACTCCTGTGCTCTTATCCCGCGAATCCCTGAGATGTGAGAAGTCAATGGAGTGTTGAATCCTTTCCTCCTGGTGATGTGTTTTCACCTGTCAACCATGCGGGCCCCACCTTGTGGTTCTGCCACGTGTCTCTCGTGCCTAGATTCGACACTTCGCGACTTCAGTTCCCAAGCGTTGCCTCCTTTGTATCCCGACACCCAAAGTGTCGATATCCCGAACTCCTCGTTACTCCCTATCACAACTCGCGACTTCGGGACTTTCGGGACAAAAGTCTCGACGTCCTTTCCCCATACTTATATCGCGTCTCATGATTTCTGGAATCCCGGAACATATATCTCGAGCTCTTATCCTCCGAAATGCCGAAATGGCGAATTTTGACTCGTTATTAATGCTGGCCCCACAACAAAAATTCTCGCCCTGTCGGGACTTCACACTTCATGAATCTTGGCACAAAGTTTTCGACCCTTCAACTCGCGAATCCCCGAAGTGAGAATTCACGAGTGATCAAACGACCCTTTTCGGCTTGGATCCTACGGTCCAATCTCTCCTGAGCTTGCACTTGAAGAATACTTGCCATAACTTCCCTGCTCCTTTGCAATATCGGACGGCTCTCAGAATTTCACGAATTCTCCATGGAGAATTCCGACCGTCCAATTCCTTCTTGACAACTCCTGTGAATTGAACAAGGTATTCCTTCACGGAACCTGTCCACCTGCAAACCAACTTTACTATGCCTCCTTTCAACACTTCAAGGCACTAGCTGTCTTGAGCCTTTCTTCGACAACTTTAAAGACTCTATCCCTCTTGAGATTTCTTGAAAATCCTCAAGTACTCTGGGGATACCTTCTGCACATACTCCTTGCGGCACTTCTTCAAATACTCCAAAGTATTTGAACTGGTTGACTCTATGCAATTCCTTGCGACATCAATCTTTCAACCACTCCACCTTAGATACAAGTTCTGAGGTCTTTATCAGCCTGCGCACACCTTACATGGCTCCTACGCTTAACTTGCACTTCTATGAGAATGAGAACAATGTTATCCCTTCTGAGCTTTTAGAGACAAACTCTGACTTCTGTCAACGCACACCTTGCGGACAATTTCGCTGCACTCCTTGCAAGAAAACTCTTGCTCAGACAGAGAAACAATTGAAACTCATTCCTTACTCTCCCTCTCTTCAGATTTCAGGCATTCAATAAGAAATCATACTTACATAGCATAAACAACAAATGCATGACAGAAAGAGAAAAGTAACTATAAACATAGCATTCAACATACATACACAGAGAATATCACAACACCATAAGTCTGAATCAAAGCTTCATATATTAATTCAGGACTTCTGTACATGGGTGTTTTCAAATACAGTTCTCTGCTTCTTCTCCTCTCTGTGCTCTATGCTCGATTGATTATGCTAATGTTACAATGATACAAGATGAGGGTGTCTATAGTCAGTTTTCCCTCCTACGCTCTAAACTGTCTAATCTGCATTTACATCTACCTACTCACATTAATTATGTATTAATGCCTTCACCTACTATAGATGAGAGCGAATCGCTCAAGATATGTTTACAATATCTAAGTGTGCTTCCTCTTAACTATTACATTAACATCTACATATTTATTTCAAAACATTTCAAAGCAATTTTGCAACGTGCTGAAATGCGCTGGCGCTTGTCCCAACTATCTTCCACCTCCGTGCTTGCTTGTTGTTGGTGATGCTCCTGCATCATACTCCCTCGCTTGAAACATTTTCATGGGCTCCTCTCCATGAGCTCTCGCACGGTCTGCCCATGCTTTTGGATCTTTGCTTCATTTTCCCAGCTAGCGTCTTCAACTGGATGTCCCTTCCACTTGACAAAGTATTCAAAATATTCCTTTCACCTGGTCCTCTTACTAATTCTTTTGTCCGGTATGCTTTCCATCTGTGGCTTCTCTGCAACTGGCATCTGTTTAGCCCACTGAACCTTTGGTTGTTCACTACTTGCTTCTGCTTCTTCAACTTTATAAGGTTACAAATATGAGATGTTGAATATTGGAGAAATTGCAATCCCATCGGCTAATTCGATCTCATAAGCATTTGTCCCAAATTTCCTTATGATCCAACACAGTCCAATTTTCTTCATTTTTAGTTTATTATATGTCCCCCTTGGGAACCTTTCCTTTCTCAAGTGTGCAAGGATCAAATCACCAAATTCAAATTGAAGTTGTCTCCTGTGTTGATATGTTCTTTGCTTATACTCTTGGCTCGAGTTCCGCAATCGCTCCTTCACCTGGATATGAATCTCCCTCATTGCCTCAGCAAAATCTTCTGCACTAGCACTCCTAGTTGTGTTCTGTTCTGAATCCCTCAATTCAGAAACTCCCCTTGGATGCATGCCATAAACAATTTGAAATGGACTCTGCCCCATGCTTCTGTTGATTGAATCATTATAAGCAAATTCCTCCCGTGGTAGAATATTGTCCCACTGACTGTGATGTTCTGTCACCAAACTCCTCAGCAAGTCTCCCAAACTTCGGTTCACAACTTCTGTCTATCCATCCGTCTGAGGATGATAAGTTGAACTGAATGACAATTTTGTTCCCAGCTTTTTCCACAAGGTTCTCCAGAAGTGTCCCACAAACTTGGCGTCTCGATCCGAAACTATGCTCCTTGGTAAGACGTGAAGTCGAATGACTTCTTTGAAAAACAAATTCGCAATGTGAGTTGCGTCACTGGTTTTCTGACACGGTATGAAGTGTTCCATTTTAGAAAATCTATCCACCACTACCACGATCGAGTCAAACCCTCTTTTT
Organism: Picea engelmannii; assembly: GCA_009831015.1. Classification (NCBI taxonomy): domain Eukaryota; kingdom Viridiplantae; phylum Streptophyta; class Pinopsida; order Pinales; family Pinaceae; genus Picea; species Picea engelmannii. The sequence continues at coordinate 175,202 of ML795807.1, forward strand.
GTTATCAGCATCCCCAATATGAAGTCCATGCTTACTGCATCCCACGACCTCTCAGGTATGGGTAACGGTTGATATAAGCATGCATTCTGCCTCTTTCCTTTTGAATGCTGACAAATTCTACATCTTTCCACGAATATTTTGACGTCTACTCTCATTCCTGGCCAAAAATATGACTCATTTAACTTTGAGAACGTTTGTCATGACCGAAATGCCCGACCAATCCTCCACTATGTTTCTCCTTCAGCAAATTCTCTCTCATGGAGCATTTTGGAATACAAAGTTGATTACCCTTAAACAGTAATCCTTCCTGGATCATGTATTATGTCCATTGAATTTTGTCCCTGAGAATTGGATTCTCAGCTGCTTCATACGCCTCCTTAAAATCTGGATCATCCGTGTACATTTCCTTGAGGTTATCAAAACCCAAAGTTTTGACTCTGAACTCCTGCAATAGCAAACATTTCCTTCTCAAAGCGTCAACAACTTTGTTAGCAGTTCTAGAAATATGCTTGATTACAAAAGTAAAGTTCTGCATGTATTCAACCCATTTTACATGTCTTTGATTCAACATCTCCTGTTGAGTCACAAATTGCAAAGCATGATTGTCACTGTATAAGACAACCTCCTTAGGAATCAAATAATGTCTCCATTTCTTCAATGCCTGAATAATAACATAGAACTCCTTGTCATATGTGGAGTATTTTATTTTGGCCTCGTTCATCTTCTTGCTGAAGTATGCTATCGGTCTATCTTCTTGACTCAAGACTGCCCCTATTGCAAATCCACTTGCATCACATTTTACTTGAAATATCTTTTTGAAATCTGGCAACACCAAAATTGGTTGTTCTGTGAGTTTCCTTTTCAACAAATTGAAGCTTTTGTCAGCTTCTTCTGTCCAGTGAAAAGATTTATGTATTTTTTTCACTATGTCCATCATCGGTGCACTAATTCCACTGAAATTCCTAGTGATTTTTTTGTAGAAACTAGGAAATCCGTGAAAGATTCGAACTTCAAAGATACTTTTTGGTGATGGCCAATTCTTAATCACCTCCACTTTATTTGGATCCATCCTCAACTTGTCTGCAGAAATAAAAAAACCCAAATAAATGAGCTATGTCTTCATGAATGAGGATTTCTTCATGTTTATCAGCAACTTCTCTTGCTGTAACCTCCTCATCACTGTAGCCAAATGTTTTAGATGATCTGCCTTTGTTTTACTGAAAATCAGTATGTCATCAAGATACATAATGACAAATTTTCCGATGAAATCCTTCAGGACTTCATTCATTAATCTCATGAAGGTACTTGGTGCATTTGTTAAGCCAAATGTCATAGAAAGCCATTCATACAACCCTTCGTTGGTATTGAATGTTGTCTTCCATTCATCACCTTCTCTCATACGAATTTGATGATAACCACTCTTCAAATTTATCTTCGAAAAAAAATTGCTCCACTCAAGAAATCCATCAGATCATCCATCCTTGGCAATGGAAATTTGTACCTGATGGTAATATTGTTAATTACTCTTGAGTCTATACACATTCTCCAACCTCCATCTTTCTTTGGACTGAGTATTGTCGGAACAACACATGGACTCAAGCTTTCTCTTACCAACCCTTTGTCCATCAAATCCTGGACTTGTCTCTTGACCTCTTCATTCTCCTGCGACATCAATCTATACGCTGCTTTTTTTGGTAAACTAGCTCTAGGTATGAGATCAATGTGATGACTTATACTTCTGATAGGTGGCAACGAACGAGGTAGTTCGTCCACTACTATATCAACAAATTTTTCCAGTAGCTTCTGGATTTCCTCTGGTAAATCATCCACTCTTGTGCTGGCCAAAACAATTTTAGGTTTCCTGACCACAATGAATTGCGGATCTTCCTTCTTCTTAACCTCCTTAAGAAGTTCCTTCCCACTCATGAGAAGTATATTGTTGCTTACCTTTGGTTTCACTTCTTTGTCCTTAATCGGCAACAACATGTGATTTCTCCCATTCTTCTCTAGGGTGTATGTGTTCTTCCTCCCATCATGAACCACATTCCTGTCATATTGCCACAGTCTACCCAGCAATAGATGACAAACATCCATGGGAATGACATCACAAAATATCTTATCGTTATATCCTCCTATCTTAAATTCAACCAAACACTGTTTAGTGACATTTACCTGATGTCCTTTTTGTAGCCATGAAACTCTGTATGGAGTTGGGTGTTCAATAGTCTCCAGCTCCAACTTTTCTACCATCTCTGTAGAAATGAGATTGTTTGTGCTACCACTATCCATGATGACCTTCCATACCTTGTCCTTGGTCTTGCAAGAAGTCCAAAAAAGACTGTTCCTTTGCACTGGATTCTCCGCCTCTTCTTCTGGCATTAAGAGAACCTTCCTCATGACCAGTGATATTCCACCTTTAGCATCCTCTGCCTCAACATTCTGTCTCTGTGCTTCGGCAATGTGAGTCTCAACACCTTCTTTCCTCTTATCTGGACATTCATAAGATTTGTGGCCATTCTTTCCACATGTGAAGCATTTTATTACTCCACCTCTGCCTCTTCCTCTTCCTCTCATGCGAGGAAAGGTGTTGTTATCAACATATTGTCCTCTCTGTTCAGTATACTGCCCTCTCTGTGAGCTTCCACCTCTCTTAGTTTTAGGTTGAGGTTTCTTCCACTCTTCCTTAGGCTTATGATTCCTATCTTGGAAAATTGTTTTGCCTCTGGGTTGAATTCTGCCTCAGCCTCTTTGGATTTGCTTTGGGCTCAGCTTCTCTTCAGCTTTCAGAGCCATCTGATAAGCATCTTCGACCATATGAATTATCATCATGCTCATCTCATCCTGAATGTCATATCTCTGACCATTCATATACCTGGCAACCTTTTCATCATCACTTTAGTGATGACCTGCTCTAATGTTTAGCTTGTAGAACTCTTCAGTGTACTCCTTCACTGACATCAACTTCTGCCTCAAATTCTGCATTCTCCGAAATAGAGTAATTTGATAATATTTAGGTATGAATTTCTCCTTCATCTTCACGACCATTCTATCCCAACTCTTGATTTTATGCTTGCCTTTGTAGCGTCTGTCAGCTTGTAGTTCATCCCACCACAATGCTACATGTCCTTTCAATCTTGTGACAACATGTTTGAATTTCTTGTCTTCCTCGACATCTTCATAGTCAAAATACATGTCCAGAGCTCTAATCTAGTCTAGAAGCTCTTCAACATCCAGGTTTCCCTCATATACTAGAATGTCCATTTTTTCCCTGGCACCCATTCTTGCAACAACCCTAATCAGACGTTCATTTGCTGCATCCTCTGCTGCAACTTCTTCTCCTTCATGTCCAGCTTCATCTTCACTTTCAGATTCACTGACATCTCCAACATCGGTTGTGCACCTATGTTTTATTTCCACGTCCACGAGTCTGGCGCATATGTTATGCATCTCTCTTTCCATGGCTAGATTTGGCACCTGCCTACCCCTTTCTCCTGGAATTTCCCTCTCCTCTGGCAGATCGGGTGTTTGTCTGTCTCTTCTTCTCGGTGGCATGGTGAATATTTCTTTTCCCTGCTACAGGAAGAAAAGAAATCTTTCTGCGCTCTGATACCACTTGATGCAGACCCCCAACCCTCTATCGATCCTCGAGTCAAGGTCCTCTACAAGATCGTTTGATTTCCCCTTGAGCCAAAATGGCTCTTTCGATTCCCTATTGGAATCTTCGTTTATCGATCCACAAGTCCTTTCGGCAACTACCCTGTGTGAACTACACTAGGTGCAAGCTCCACCTTCTCCAAGCGACCACAACACTATGACGAAGGCCTATTCCCAAAGGTGCTTGTCACAACTCGCAATCTCATGAGTTCGCGAGTCGAAACCCCTGACTCTTCCTTCCCAATCTCGCGATATCCGAGATCACAAAATGGGTATATCTCCCTTCTATCAATGCCCTCTGCGTGTGACCTCCAGCTAGGCTAAACGCTAGCTCCTGTTGTAACTTCACGAATTCGCAAGTTGAAGGGTTGAGCCTCCGTGCTCTTCTCGTGTGAACCTACAAGACTTGAAAGTCAGCGAGGGTTGGCCTTCCCTTCGCACTTCTCACAAATCGCCACTTTGCGAGTTGTAGCGTCGAACTCCCATGCTCTTATCCCACGAATCCATGAGACACGAGAAGTCAATGGAGTGTTGACTCCTTTCCTACTGGTGACGTGTGTCCTCCTGTCAACCACGCGGGCCCCACCTTGTGGTTCTTCCACGTGTCTCTCATGCCTAGCTTCGACACTTCACGACTTCGCTCCCCAAGCACTGCCTCCTTTGTATCCCGGCACCTGAAGTGCTGAGATCCCAAACTCCTCATTACTCCCTATTGCAACTTGTGACTTTGGGACTTTCGGGACAAAAGTCTCGACTCTCCAACTGCCGAAACACGAAATGTCGATCCACTGAAATGGCTGAGGACGTCCTTTCCCCATACTTATATCACATCTTGCAATTTTGGAAATCCCAGAACAGATATCTGGAGCTCCTATCCTCCGAAATGTCGAAATGGTGAATTCTAACTCGTTATTAATGTTAGCCCCACAACAAAACTTCTCTCCCTGTCGGGACTTCACGATTTCGTGAATCTTGGCACAAGGTTTTTGACCCTTCAACTCGCGAATCCCCGAAGTGAGAATTCACGAGTGATTCAATGACCCTTGTCAACTTGGATCCTATGGTCCAATCTCTCTTGCGCTTGCACTTGAAGAATACTTTCTGTAACTTCCCTGCTCCTCTGTAAGATCTGACGGCTCTCAGAATTTCGTGAATTCTTCACAGAGAATTCCAACCGTCCAATTCCTTCTTGACAACTCGTGTGAATTGAACAAGGTATTCCTTCACGGAACCTGTCCACCTACAAACCAACTTTACTACACCTTCTTTCAAGACTTCAAGGAACTAGCCCTCTTGAGACTTTCTTTGACAACTTTGAAGACTCTATCCCTCCTGAGCTTGCTTGAAAATCCTCAAGTACTCTAGGGATACCTTCTGCACACACTCCTTGCGACACTTCTTCAAATACTCCTAAGTATTTGAACTGGTTAACTCTGTGCAATTCCTTGTGACAACAATATTTCAACCACTCCACCTTAGATACAAGTTATGAGGTCTTTATCAGCCTGCGCACACCTTGCACAGCTCCTGTGCTTAACTTGCACTTCTATGAGAATGAGAACAATGTTATCCCTTCTGAGCTTTCAGAGACGAACTCTGACTTCTGTCAACGCACAACTTGTGGACAATTTCACTGCACTCCTTGCTGGAAAACTCTTGCTCAGACAAAGAAACAATTGAAACTCATTCCTTACTCTCCCTCTCTTCAGATTTTAGGAATTCAACAAGAAATCATACTTACATAGCATAAACAAAAAATGCATGACAGAAAGATTAAAGTAACTATAAACATAGCATTCAACATACATACACAGAGAATATCACAACACCATAAGTCTGAATCAAAGCTTCATATATTAATTTAGGACTTATGTACATGGGTGTTTTCAAATACAGTTCTCTGCTTCTTCTCCTCTCTATGCTATATGCTCGATTGATTATTCTAATGTTACAATGATACAAGATGAGGCTGTCTATAGTCGATTTTCCCTCCTACGCTCTAAACTGTCTAATTTGCATTTAAATCTACCTACTCACATTAATTATGTATTAATGCCTTCACCTACTACAGATGCGAGTGGATCGCTCAAGATCTGTTTACAATATCTAAGTGTGCTTCCTCTTAACTATTACATTAACATCTGCACATTTATTTCAAAACACTTTTGCAACGTGCTAAAATACGTTGGTGCTTGTTCCAACTGTCTTCCACCTCCGCGCTTGCTTGTTGTTGGAAATGCTCCTGCATCAATCGTGATGAGTTGATGCTTGAAGGACTAATGGAGGAACCTAGGTTGTTGTCTTTGAGGCAGTGCCCATGGTTAGAGTCAGGTTTTAACTACCTACTTATATTGTTTTCAATAAATGATTTCTCCTTCCCTCCATATATGTGTAAATTGATGCAATCTATTTATATATGTTAGTTTGATTCATATACTTGAATTTTTGCACATTATATGTATGCTTTGAATTCATAACTACCTTGTTGCAACATAGACTTGATCTTATTTTGTAGTTTGATACTAGTGGAGATCAGGAGAAAAATCAAAGGTGGAAAGCAAGGATCGATATCAGACTTAGGATACAAGGTGTGAAGTCTCTCCTTCTCTCTTTCTCTCCTTCTCCCCTCAAAGTAGTTATTGTCTTATAGCATTGTTGTGTGAGAGGGTAGGTTCTATATTTTACATATGGTCTCTCTTGTTGAAATATACAATTGACACTGAGAGGGGGGGGGGTGAATCAGTGTCTGAAACTTTTGACTTTTTTTCACACTTTCATAGATTAACTGAATTAATTGAATAAGACGTATGAAACACATTTAATTATTCACAAACATTGTAACACAAATTGTATGAAGTAGATAAAATATCTTTCTTTTATTTATTGAATTTGAATGAATACAAATAAAATCAATCTTTTAATATCTTCAACTTCAACTGAATATGAGAGATCAAAATCTATGATACAAGACCCGACTTGTAGCTCTCATATCTAATTGAGAAATGAGGAATCCAACCCTCATAAAAATACCCATATTTCTGATCTCAGATCCAACTGAGATGTGAAGAATCCAACCCTCATAACAAGACTCAACTTGTAAACAGGCACCAACCTGATAGAATGAACTTCCATTCCATCCATTATATATATAATCCACCAAGACACTCTTATTTCACCATACCTTTCTGTTTATATAGTATTCCAAAGGTATGGCATTGAACTATTGTGTCGTTTAATAATGAACCATTTCACCCTTTCATTTAATTAATTCTAAGTATTTTTTCATCAAGCCTTGTATTTATTTATTCATAATTCTCATGATTTAAATCTTCTTTAATCATGACCGTGTAACGATTCACTAGTCCACACATCTCTAATTGTTGTGAATTTGAGTCTTAATCAATAGGTGCTCCCTTCAATCCAAAATTCTTGTGACCGTGGGCTGAAAACCAGGATTATCTATTTCAAACGTTGTTCTTTTTAGCATTTTTCTTCTTCCTCCCTTATTCTTATACATGGGATCGTAGTCAAACATCTAAGGGATTTATTTACTTCTAGTACCTTTAGCTTATTTTCCTTATCACGTGACCGGTGTTGGAACCAGGTTCTTCGGTATTTCATCCTTTGAGACTTCCGGCCTGTGCAATCTTTCAAACCTCCCAAAGTAAATTTTGTCGAAGTGTGTATATTGTATTTAATATTAGATCGGACATTCAATATTTAATATTCTGTGGACGAAATATCCTGGCTTATCTAGAGGCTTAAAAAAAAATCGACAATTATGACTTAATGAAGAGTTGAGATGAGAGGTTCTCGTTCACTCTGGGACTTCGGTGTTTCGTGACTCTGGACTTTGTAGTCATCTAATTCTCCTGAAGAAAATTTCATCAAAGTGCATATCAATAATTATCTACTTAATAACCTTCACATGTACATGAGCTAGGACCGTAGGCTTAGGCACAACAGAACTCCCACTCTTCGAGTATTCAACTATTCGTGACTCAGGGATTCCAGGATACTTGAAATCTGAAGTATTTCAATCCCTTCAGAGTCTTTACCTACTGAATAAGTCATAAAAAGAGATTTGTAACACTTTTACTTGGTAGTTGGTACAATATCCAGGTGAACAACATGCAATTCCGACACAAGATATATCAAATTGTTCAGCAAATTGGTAAGACCATTGGTAGCACCTCTTTGAACGTGAGGAATAACTATAGTTCTCCCATGTACTTTGAACGAGAGAATATGATGAACTGAAGAAGACCATGGCTCTAAAACCTTTGTCTCTATGGCCTTAGCTCCATTTGTATGTGGTTACTTTTTAAACTACTACTATTGGTGGTTTGGGGTAAACTAAAAGCGTTTTGGTTCTGAATCAACGGGTGAAACGACTTCCTCCTTATTGCAACATGTGTTTCTTTCTTTGTATTGATATGAAAGGGATGTGCCTCATGTATATATGTGAAGGATGTGCCTTCCTTTCGGTTAACACCTCATGCTTACTCTATTCCTCCACTGTGTTTGATCAATGGTCTAGAATTCTCCCGAATTAGATCAATGATTATTGTTACTTTGTGATTCCAGATTATTCTTTTTTTGTTGGGTTTGTCACTTGGGTGAGAAAAACAACAACACTTGCATGCCTAGTTGGGTCTGCTAGACAATACAAAAGTTCGTGAGTGTGTTAAACAAGCCAAACACATGTCATAAAAAAAGAAACAAACTAAACCAACTAAGAAATAAAAGTTAGAATGCATGAGAAACTTAGAACCATAAAAAATCAACCAATGACCAAGATAATGCTACCAATGGATCAATAGATTAGTAGGAAAAACACCGTAGAGAAAAATGAGGACTTATGAGTCCCCTCTTCCTCCTTGGGAGGGATCTTGAGTTCCCTAATGGAGATATCTTCTTACAATGGAAGAAAAATGGAAAATGGTGAAGAACAACAATGCCTATTCCTTCAAGAGGTGAGTGGAATGGCCTATTGCAATGATGCTTGAATGCTCCAAGGAGAAAAGAGGATTATCAAGGGAGAATTGAGGCAGCATAACAATAATATGAATATATTGGTTTCTTAGTGCACCCATGGCTCTTATTTATAGCATTTCTTCAAGGTAAAATATAATTGGTTCTTGGTGTGAAAAAGGGGCCTTTTAGGGAACCCTTTGGTCCTTAACCAGCCCCCCATTCGGATTTTGCTCAGATATGGAGGTCAAATCAGGTTGGAAGTTGGTCCATAAGTGGTTGGGGGGGTGACAAGAACCATAAATATGCCTTTCACAGGAGTGCACATATTTTTCATACACAGTCGCGCATTTGGCACATTGTGCGCTTTGAGGGATTTGTTGGCCCGCACACTTTATTTGGTGAATTTGCGCATGTAAATTTTTTCCCAATTGTATAGTTTTTTACTTTTGAAATGTATTTTAGTAATGCAGGTGAAATAATTGTTGTTGGAATTGCTGTGTTTCTGTAACCATTTGCATGCAATGCTGCAGACGATATTTCAGTGATAATAGATGCCCCCTGATGTGTGAGGTTAGGAGCATACGTATAGCTGAAATACATCAATGTTTATTTTACTGAGAGTGTCATTGTAATGAAGAGTGTTGAGAGTAAATGCAAGAGAAATCTGTTGGAGGGAGAGGGGAAACTGTGGGACCCAAACCTTTCTCTAGGGAGAAAAAAGAAAATATGTGTAAAACCGAGGCGGGCATGCCCCATGATTGTGTCATGTAACCAAAATGTGAGATGGTAACTGAAGATGTATGTTGGTGTAGATAACTGGAGTGCCCTTCGAGGTGGTTGATAATGGAAAATGACAGTTCTGAATGGTGAACATACTTTGAAGTGCGGAAAGGACGTCTGTAAGAAGTGTTGATGGCTCGTAGGCATTGATGGCCTAACGAATTTAGAGGTCTTCAGATGGTATGAAACAACTGCAATAGTCACATAGTAAGACCCACTGTAACATGAGATTTTGATGAAGTCGAATGTTATGTGGGTCAATGGAATCAGATAGCAATGATGATTCTCTCTATGTCATCCGAGACTCCTCATTGTGAAGGGAATGAGAGTCAAGATATTGTCGCCCTTCTGGAAACTGTGTTGATGTCGACATAAAGGGAGATGCGACTCTAAGAAGCAAAGGGATTCATGAAATCCACTGAGATGAGATCAGGTACTGATACATAACATGAATGAAGTCAAGATGTGGTGAGACTCAAGACTGCCCTTGGTTGGGGAATTTCGAAGGATGATTGGCAACAACAGTAAAACTGTATCTAGTGTCAGGGGGATGCCTAGATATTGGGTTAAACTATTCTAGAGGCTAACAAAGTGGAACAACTTAGAGATCATGGGTACATGGACTTGGGATACTCATGTTTTATGAACGATGTCAGAATGAAAAGAGAGAATGGATTCCAGAACCAAGGGTGACATGGGTTGTTTTGCCGGAAAAAAAAGGAGGTCATCAAGGGTGATGACAAAAAGCTAAGAAAATGATGGAAACAAAGACTTTTTTATAATTACCAAATGAATAAAGAATAATTTGGGGTGAGTGTACAGATACAGAAATGGGTGCCCCAGTGCAATATGGCTTGGCCTTTGAGGGCATAAGTTGCAAAAGAGAACTAGTGGAGAGTGGGGGCCCCATGGGTGGGTTTCTGTATGAGGTAAATGAATGGAGGGAAATATGCATATGGGAAAATTGATGGTGGATGAGATGGAGGTATAATGATACTGCGGAGGCACATTCGATAGAACCGAGATGGTATAACCTAGGAGTCCATTGGGAAATATAGAAATATGATGAGAAGAAGTATGTGGCTTATTCTCTAAAGTTCATAAGACTCTCAAGATTCCCATCCCTAGGGGGTGAAATCAACATGAGTGTCAAATTGCCAAGGGGAACTATGAATGGGAAAAATCATGTGGGGAAGAGTGTTATTGGGTGACAATACCAAAATGCGACAGAGGTGATGGTATTGCAGAGTTGGATGTAGGGACCCTCAAGGTAAACGTCAGAGGGTGTGACTGAGAGATGCAATTGATTTATAGAGGGAATAGTTACATGCCAGTGTCGAACATATACCTGAAGGGGCTGCATCGTTGTGATGACCAATTACCTGCACACATAAAAACCAAATAGCCAACGTGAACAATATCTTATGATAAAGAACATATAGCAAATATCTAATAATTTTGAACATGAGAATGCATACCTGAACGTGACGTGAAAAAAAAGGCTCCCCCGGGGCCAAGTTCAGATGATGACCCAGGGAATGTGACTGTGTAGATGGTGGGACCAGGATCCTGTGGATGAGAATGGATTGGAAAATAGAGGCTTTGGGCTCCTATAACTGATTGTGGAAGTTTGGAAAAAAGGACTATATATGGCTAGTGGGCCCACAATGCCACCTCATTTGGACCTGCCACTATAGTGATTTGACGATATCATTTGGAGGAGATTTGAAGATTATAGGAGCTTGGGTCAACCGATCCGAGAGTTGCAAGAGTTAGGTTAGTGGTCCCAACCTCTTGCATATTGTGAATTTGATAGATTGGAGTTAGGGGGTGTATGGATGGTCATACAAGGGTATTTTTAGGTAGGGGCTCACTAGTGCACGAGAGAAGGAATAATACACGTCCGCAGATGCATGGGTATAACTCTATCTCCCATGCATAGTATGCAGTTGTGATTGACACATTCGTGCATGGGGGTGCGAGGGAGGGAAAAATAGGCACACATGAGATGCATGCCTATTATGTTGACAACTGCACATTGTGCATAGTTGTTTCTCAGACAGTTGCACAACTGTCTATAGGACAAGTGTGCATGTGTGTGCACTTGTCGGGGTGAAAGTTGCGCATTGATGCACAGTTGTTTCTCAGATAGTTGTGAATTAGTGCTCATCTCTACAAAGAACAGGTGCGTGCATGTGCGCACCTGTATGGGTGAAAGCCATGCACTCGAATCAAGGCTAAGGGTGTTTGAAATTTTGAATTTTGTGATTCTTTTTTATGAATGATGAGGGTTCGCGAATTGTTTTTGTGTGGGTGCAAGTGATCAAATTTTGATTGGAGAGTGTGATACTAGTCCACTCGAGAGATCAAGACTGGGAGTATCTCCGATAGGTAGTAAGACAACAGTCGAGCGTTCAAAGACACTTGGAAGCTTGTGGGTTGCTCAATTTCTTCGATTGTCCCTTGATACGGTCGTAAGATTTCCTACTACAGTATATGATAGCCATGTGGAGAATTGATCTGTAATGTTTCATCATCATGGGACAACAAATTACATTCTCGATTGTCGAGGATGTCTATTTTCTGACGGGGCTCCGATTCTATGGGATGGCCTTGCCTGCTGACCCCTAGCTGCTGGGGGATGAGAGAGTGGTGGACTTGGTGCATCGCCACTAATCGAGAATGAACCCGACGTTAGTTTCATTCATTCACATTGAGGTGATTGATGAAATCTTGACAGAGTGCATCACCGCCATGGTGGTGAGGATCTATGTATCCTTAGGGACTCAACGAATCATGGGAGGTTAGCTGAGGATCGTAGAGAGGGTCTTGGATGGGGACCACTTTGACTGGGGGCTTATGCGGCACTCCAGGATGATGGGGAAAATCCAACGGTGTAGGACCATCGAATCATGTGACTTTTCATTTGGGTCTATCTTGGTGGCCTGGTTTCTGGAGAGGGTTCCCCTTTTGTGCCCTAGGATTTTGTAGGCGCCTACAAGGCTGCGAGAGTCACATCTGATGTGGTGGGCCCATATGATGGCTCAGCATGGGGGAGGAGAGGGTGGCCATTACTTCATAGCCATGGTAGCACGCTTGTGGCGATAGATACCATAGGTGATACTACGGTACCCATACGCTGGTATGGACTACCACCATGATCCCGATATGATGTTGCCTCCTGGGGAGGACTAGGATCAGGAAGGTATGTTTGTGTATTTATGTTTGGTGATTTTGATAGCGTAGCATATGATTATATATGTATATATGGATTTTGAATCTACCTTTGGTGGTGTTGTTCCTGAGTCTGTACTTAAGGCTCAAAATTACAGTGTCAAGGCATCCGAAAGTATGAAAGGTTGATAAAGGATTATACTAACCTTCGGTATAGGAAACTTAATGGAGGTTTCTACGTTCTCGCTGCCTAGCTTCCCACTATTCCTGAATAGTAATATCTTGTTCAATGGCTGCCCATGAACGTTCTAATTCTTCCCGGGTGGTCGCAGTCTTAAGGATTGTGTCGAAGAGATTTAAAGCGATATGAATTTGGTTAGATAATCCGGGCGAAATATTAGGCTGAGTTACTGCAAAGACAGTCATTTGAGGAACAGTACCAATATGGAAATGATTTAACGAAAGAGATTTTATTTTGCTGTTTTAATTCGGATGAAATAAAGAGAAACCTTTGCATGAAAAAACGAAATAAGAATGCAAATTGAAGGCCCTTTCCTGTAACTATGTTGTTTCCGATAAAAATAACGTGAGATGGGAGAAAACATTAAGCTGTAGATGACGCGAAGTTCCTGTCAGCGGAAAACTCACGTATACACAGAAGAAGCAATTGACATAAACATAATTGACCTAGTGTAAATAAACATAAA
>ML795807.1:189614-211088 GCA_009831015.1 Picea engelmannii
AAGATATTACCCCTGGTTTGTTCGGCAATGGTGAGCCCGGGATGCCCTGAAAACCTGTTGTTGGTCGCTATCACTGCCTCTTGGAAAGCGACCCGCGCAGCTTCTGCGTTCCTTTCTTTGTTAATCAGATTCTCAGAGATTCGCTGTATTAACAAGCAGTCTTCTCGAATCTCTCCTACTTTGTTTAGCAGGCTCTGTTGAGCAGAGGAGATCCTGCTCCGAATATTAGTTGTTCAAGATTTAACGATCTCGATGTCAACTGCCTTGCTTTCTGCGACCTCCAACTGAGTTTGCAGCTGTGTAATCGTATCCCTCTGCTGGCCCGATTGTACCTGACCATCTCGGATTGTAGAATTTGCTTGTTCGAGTTTGGTCTTGAGGACTTCAATTTCTTTCTTGTCGGCCAATCGGACCAACTCGATTTCTCTGCTTGCTTGACTTTTAGCGCTTTCTGCTGCTGAAGCCGCCCTGGCCTCAAGAGTCTTGATCAGGCGATTTTTTGTTTTGAGCTGCTTCTTTAGCATTTCGACCGGGAATTGATTTTTCGTCGCATACGCTCCTAGCGTTCCTGCAATTTCCATGGCAAATTCATCCTTCTTTTTATTCATCCCATCGGTCATCACTTTGAATTTTTTACCAGTGGACTCTCCCTCTTGGTAAAATTCTCGCTTTACTACAGCTTTCCTCTTTTTGTCAAAATCAAATTCATTAGGAGGGAGTTCCTCTGCCCTTATAGGCCTCAGTTCTTCACCAAAAATCCATCCTTCCTGTATGTTTCCTTATGTTGACTGCAAAGGGGTAACAGAGGTGATGAGTGCCCCGAGTTGCTTCACCGTTTTCCCTGGTGTGCTGAGTGGATCTTTCTCTTTCGGGGGATCAGAGGTCTTAGTCCATGCCTCCGGATTCTGAGTTTTCGGTGGGTCTGTGTCTTTTATTTCCACCTCAGGACTATGCTCCTTGGGAGGATCAATAATCTCTTTTTCTGTTTCGGGATTCTCTTCCCGCTCAAGACTCTTCTCTTTTTTGGGATTTTTCCCTGTTTCGGGATTCTTCTCCTTCTTAGGATTCTTCTCCTGCTCGGGATTTTTCCCTGTTTCAGGATTCTTCTCCTGTTCAAGATTCTTCTCCTGCTCCCCTGCCTGACATTTTTCGGGGTTAGAGGTTTGCCCCTCAGAACTTTCGGCCTCTTTTTCTTTATTCTTGGAAAGTCCCAAACCTCCCAGCACCACGGGGAGACATCGTTTCCTATGCTCCTGAAATTTTAAAACTGAGACCCTGTCTTCGGGTGCTAGGGATCTGATCTGAAATTGCACCTCCGAATAGGACCTCGCCCCTCAGAAAACATCATCCGAGGGATAACATTCATGCTCGAACCTCTTCAATCCACAATTTCCCAAATGAGTGCTTACGCCCCCCTGAGGATCATGCTTCTTGTACTCGATAGAGACTAAGCTCAAGTCTTCTATGACTGTAGCTTCATCCTTAGCATGTCCAAAATCTAATAAGGAATAGGAATTTATCCGAATAGGGAAGAATGGCCATACCTTCTTTGATGATGCTTTGAGCTCTTTGCTCACTCCGCCGATTACTGTTTGTCGAGCAATTTCGCGACAAGCTAGCTTGTCGGGGATGAATAGTGGTAGCGCCAGAGGAGGAACAACAGCTCCAAATACTGTCAAATAGGAGAATTCCTCTTCCACATACCAGTCCCCGATACGGCTCAGATTCTCAGCGATGCCATCCGAGATGCGGGGTGGTAAAAGACCAAAAATGGCGATGTGCAAGGGCACCATCACCCAGTTAAAAATATCATAAATAAACTTGTTCGCGTTATTTTCCCACATCTTATCGTGGTAATCATGAACAGTCTTCTCTTGGGTTGGACTCCAAGCCCAATTCATCAAAGGAAAAGGCGTCATGGAGCATATCGCATCCATGATATATGCAGACATAAAGAATCCGGATGGTTTTCCGGCTGCCTTCTGCTCTCGGTACTCAGTGACCTTGTTGAACAAATTATCGGAGAGCATTTTTGCCCAATTGAATGAGGAACCTTCTGCTACCCGAAAGATGAGAGGTACCTACTGGACGAAAAAATGCGCGGTATCCTCTGAGCCGAAAAGTCGACAAGTCATCATCGCCACATACATATAGTTTGGCTCCAACGAAGAAATCGAATACACACCCTTGTCGTTCACTCTGAATGTCGAGGAACGAGACACCCAATCCTTTATCAAGCCTGGCATGGTTTTGTCAAATTCTTCGCACTCCTTTTTGAAGTCCGCCAGGAATTCTTTGCCATATGTGAGCTCAAAGGTTGGCGGGAGCTTATACATAGACTGGATATGCTCGGGCCTAAAAGTCCCAATCATGGCTTGTCGGTCATTTAAGATAGTTATGGAAGGCAGGTCGACGTGATCCAATGCCCATTGGATCATGTCGTAGTATGGGAGAAACCGAGGTCTGGTCGCAACCAGGTGCATCCCCGACTGAACAATTGTCTTGTACTTAGTGTTCATGTCGTCTTTCACAATATCATAGTTATAGTCATCAGAGTCTGAACAATTAACCAGCTCGGATTGTAGAATGTTTGAAATAGACGACCAGGTGGATACTGAGCCACTCGTTCGGGACGAAGTATCTGAGACGTTGTCCGGACCCTGTGCCGCAACCTCGACGTTTGCTTTTGCTGCTCTCTTTGGTGCCATAGCTGAAGCTTGTTGTTTTGCTCTTCTGCAGTAAACCTGTGTATACATGCGGAAATAAGTATCCTCGGGGAAAGGCGAGCTCTATGCGTTAATAAGAAATGTTTTAAAAAATAAAATGAAATCTCGTATATATTTGAAAATCATGTACCTTTGACATAAGTCTGTCAAATCGCGAATAAAACCAAATTTATTGAAAAAAATTCGATCTTATTTTCTTCGTGGATTTACCCTAATTTCTCATTAATGTCATGAATATTGGGCGGCTTGACAGGTACTCGGGTTATGGAGAGTAAATAAATAAATACCTTGTGAAGTGTGTCAACCTTGAAGCGCGGGACGTATTCCGTTTAAATTTAAAGTATTACAAATCTTATTGACTTAAAAAACTTCCTCGCCTTTCGTTGCATCGCAAACTTTGTTTTCGCATTTTGACCCTTTAACTCGCGATACTGCGAGGGCCGATTTTAATGTAATCAATGGTAATCGTGATTGGCGGATCCTTAATGATATGATTAACTTAATCGCCATATCGTGACTCGGGAATTCAAAGACAAATTTTTAGGAGAGTGATATGCCGAGTCAGGATATCGCGAAGTGGCGATAATTAGGCTTGAATTAAGAGAAGGAAATCTTTAGATTAGGCGATTAATTAATCTTGATATAATTATATCGCAACTTCGTGAATCGGAGTTTTGGATACCTTAACTTTATGAAAGAAAATGCCGAGCGGCGATGTGCCGAGAACCAAGTTTAACCGTGGTTAGTTTTTTACCTTTAGTTATCAACCAAGGTTTTCACAAAAGCCATCGCGTCCTCGGCTATCGGAGCTGTAAGAACAAAAACTTGTCCTCGACGAATGTCGAAACGCGAAATACCGACGATGCCTAATCAAGTATTAAAGGTTTTACCACAGTCAATGCCTTAGGTGGAAAATTTGAAAAATGAGTTCGCAATTTCGCGACTTAGGGACTTGAGAAATCAAAAATCAAAGCGTCGGACTTGCGATATCCGAAAATAAAACAAAAAGGCAAACATATTAGCGAAAAAAAAATCTTTTCTTTTGAAAATGAAAAAGCATTTCCATTCACGGGACAAGATTTCAGAGCTTCATGATTTCGGAAGGAAGAGAAAAGTTGTTTTAGATCTCAAGTATCAAAAATTGAAAGTTTGAGCGAGGTCAAAAACAAGGGCGGCTCCAACAGGTGGTGTGTTGCAGATGTGGGGCCCCAAGGCCGAGAGGCAGAGATGGTCGTGGAGTTGGCCTGTCGAGGACCGATATGACCGTCGGTAGCAGAGCCAAGGGTGGGGAAAAGGCGGAGACAGGATGATGCTGGTGTTGGACTAGCACATGCTCCACTGGAAGTAGAAAGGAGAAGACTAGATGATGTTGGTGTGGGACCAGCGCATGAGCTGCAGGCAGCGGTCGAAGGGATGTTGGATGACCTGCGTCGCCACTTCGAGTGAGTGTTGTAGGGTGTACCAGAGGTGATGTGGTACTACATCCAAGATGAGGAGTTCTTGGAGTAGTGTGTGGGTGTACCTGCGGAGTGACAAACTCTGATTCGTCAAGCAGTTGTAGCAGGGGAAGTGATGATTGTTTGACTGCCCCTTGGACCTGGGGGGGGTAGTTGGTGGGGTGCCTCCAGCTGACAAAGGACCTGGGGGGGGAGCTCTGGGAGAACCATGAGTGACAGGTTGTGTATTGTATAGGCTTGTGAGCCCATTTTGTATAGGGTAGTTGATACCCATTTTGTATAGGGTAGGGGGTACCCATTTTGTACCTATAGGGGTGAGGGGAATCACTGGCCTATGGGCGATGTATTTTGTATATTGTAAACATTTATTACACGATTTGAGGATATATATATGGACATACATCTTTGGCTATTTCATGTGTACATGTTTTTATGTTTTTTTATGAGTTATTATGTCTAATTTGTATGTTGTGACAAATGTATGATGTTTATGTATATGTGATGATGTTTTGATGGGATAAATGCCAATCTAACACTAGGTTATCCATATTATCTATTATTTGATTAAATTGTCTTGGAATATGTGTAAATGTGATTGAATCAAAGTTGTGAGATAGTAGTCTAACTTGTAGGTATTTGCGAAAGAGGCAAGGATCGCGGACACGATATACATTGTTGAGCTATAGGATGACGAGTTGGGAATCTAAGAGAATGCTAAGGTGACGAATGTGGCGGTGACTAGCCTCAGCAAGGAGATCAATTATGGCGGTGTATTCAATTCGGTTATTGGTGGCCGAGCCCAAACAGATTCCACTGGAGTGGAGAAGCACATGTGAGGGGATATAGAGGGCCCAAGTGACAGAAGCGATATTTTGGGTCCAACAGCTGGCACTGTTAGTGTAACCGATTTGGTAGGCCGATAGAGGATGCATATTTCAATAACATGGATGGTAGATCATACATGAGGAGTGGTGAAAAACAAGACTACAAACTCTACAAATATGTACAAAGAAAAACCTAAGGTAGAATGGCTATGCTTAGGCATAAAACTTATTTAAGTACAACCTGTTGATGGGTTCTTTGAGAGGGTATCTGTCTGGAGAGGCTAGGATGTATTTCCCCTTAATGAGGCAGTGTTGGACGATGTAGGGTCCATGCCATAAGGACTCTAATTTCCCATGGCCAAGGGTATCGTGGGCAATATCATAGGCTAAGACAAGATCCCCTTCGCTGAATGAGTGAAGGTTGACATGAAGGTCAAAGGTGGCTTTGGACCATTTTTTAGCTACCTCATTATTCTGTAATGAAGATCGACGATCTTCATCCAGCGACTCTAAGGTCAGTAAGCGTTGCTCCATTGGAGAAATGTCAAGTAATAGCTCGATGGCAGTGCGTGACATGGGGATTTTTCACTCGATAGGGAGGGTGGCTTCGATCCCATGGACGAGGTGGAATAGTGTAAAATCGGTAGCATTCTTGACTACCATGCGATAATCCCATAATGCGGAAAACAACATATGATTCCAGTTGGTATTATGTTTGTTGATGGTACATTGTAGCATGGTTTTGAGGGATTTGTTGACAGCCTCAACCTGTTCGTTGGACTAATGGTAGTATGGGGAGGCAAACTCATGGGAGAATCATAAATTTTAGGAGAGTTCCACGAAGATATCGTTCTCAAATTTTTTACCGTCATCAGACACTAACTGTAATGGTACTCTAAATCAGGTAATGACGTGGTTGAAGAAAAAATGCGTTGTTGTGTCAGTGGTATTGTTGAAGGTGGGCATGGATTCATCCCATTTGGTAAAGTAATATACTGCCATGACAATGTACTTGTGTCCATTACTGGATGGATAATTTCAAGTCATGAATTCTATGCCCCATTTGCATAAGGGGTCAGTGGTGATGACTAGATGTAGAAGAGTTGGTGGCTCTCGTGATTTGTTTGCATAGAGATAGCATTTGTTACATCGCTTGACAGTGTGGATGCAGTCATGAATCAATGTGGGCTAGAAGTAGCTTGCTCAAATGATTTTTTGGGTGATGGACATATCCGAGAGGTGACCATCGTAGGCGCCTCTATGGAAATTGTTCAAGACTCTGTTAGCTTCATCGATGGTCAAACATAGGTGAAGGATGGTGTCGACCTTGTGTCTATAAAGAATGTCTCCGATGAGGAGATATCGAGGGGCCTGATGGAAAATGTGTCGACGATCATCTTGAGAGAGATGAGATCCAAACTTCTGTGTCTGAAGATAGATGAGAAGGTCACCATAACATGGGTCATAAGAATGGATGAAGAATAGGTGTTCGTCGGGAAAATCTATATTGACGGGTGAAGCTTTAGAGTTTGAGGGAAAAGTCGTGATGCATTTGGCGAGGACGAGCGCTTTCTTTGTTTTGGGATTTCAGAACTCTAGGTTGTATTCCTGAAGGATAACAATCCATTAGGAAATTTTTCCATTAATTTGTAATCAACTAAGAAAGTACTGCATGGGGTTGGAATCTTCTATGACTTTGGTACCTCGAAGCAGGATATAATGTCACAGTTTTTCGACTACGAGGGTGAATTTATCATCATGGTTATATTTCAAGGGTGGCCCCGAAAGATTTTTATTGATGTAGTAAATGACATGCTCACGTCCATCATCCCCTAATTGGACGAGGAATCCTGCTACTAAGACGGTTGAGGATGACAAGTAGAGGATATAATCGTGATCATAGTCTGGAGGACTAATGAAAGGGGCATTGGAAAAGGTGGATTTTTAATCATCAAAATATGTTTGAGTATGTTCATCCCATCGGAATGGGATATGATGACACATTAGGTGGAGGAAACCATGCACGCGAGTGGTAGTTTTATACTGATCTGTTGGATTGATTTGGATTTGATTGTAGCTGGAGAACCCATCCATAAAGGATAATGTTTCATGGTTGGCACAATCATTGATAATTTGGTTGATGAAAGGGGTTGGAAAGTTGTCTTTGGGACAAGTATGGTTGAGATCGTGAAAGTCTATGCAAACATGAATAGTGCCTTATTTTTTGTTAACAGTGATGGGATTGGATACCCATGAAGTGTATGCAATGGGGTAAATGAACCCAACAAAGCGTAACTTGTCAATTTCAGCTTTGATAGCTGCAACTTTGGATGGGTGAAGGGGTCGTTGCTTTTGAATAACTAGGGGGATATCTGGCCAAGTGTCAATTTGATGTTCGACGATAGATGGATTAAGGTCGAGCATCTTTGTATATGACCAGGAAAAAATACCCTGGTATTCCTGAAAGAGAGTTGTGTAAGATGTGATTTCTTTAGGGGAGCATGCGACGTCAATGGTGATTTCTTCTATGACTCTTGGTTTAATAGAAATGTCGATTTTGACGGTGGGGTAAATGTTGTCTATGTTGCCTTCTTCAAAATCATCTAGGGCAGGGATAGGGTTTTTGAACTAGTCTATATGCCCTGAAGGGATAAAATCCTTGGTTTCGATTGCGCATATGGAGGTTGGGGTAGAAGGGGAAAAGGCCTCTTATGAAAGAAAAAGTGTTCTATGATGGAGCGCATTCCATGGGTAATCGGGGGTAGTGAGTTCTTCCATGATATCTTTATCGCAGTGAAAAGTGCAAGAATACAGGGGATCCTGGGAGATGACAGGGGGAACTACCAAAGTGTGGTTGTCCTCTAATGGTGAGGATGTTGATGGCATATTGTGTACAGGGTGCGAGGGACCACTAGACATAAAGTGAATGTCTTGATACTGTGGAGAGTGCCTCGTTCGCGCAGGTATTTATGATGAAATGTATCGAATATCAGTAATGTGATCCTTGGTAGAAGGTGGTCGAGACGGCTTTGGCTGAGATGTTTGGCGTACTACGGTTAAGGTTTGGTGAAATTGAGGTAGAGCTGGGAAATGATGAGTATAATGGTCATATTCTAAGCATATGGCACAAGAGAATTTGGTTCACAACCCTTTGTTGCCTACGGTGGAGGAATCTGGAGTAGCAGTAGACATACTCGGTGGAGTGGTGAGCAATCTAGTTGCTCTAGGGAGTTGGATCAGATTGCGTAACTTGGGAAGAGTAGGGTATCAATTAGTGGGGTGTCCATCTCTTTCACATAGTGCACAAGGAGGTTGAACTCGGGGAAGAAGTGGATTTGTGGGATCTTTCTTTTTCCATCTTCCCCTAACAATGACAGTAGTGCCAATAGTGGGGGGGATGGTGGTGTGGCAGGATCCTGTATTGGAATTTGCATCGGTATTCCCTCTGTTTGCGGAGGGAGATATGGTTGAGGAAACATCGCAGGTGGATGTAGATACCATACATGGATGTAAATAACCATTTTAGGAAGGGTAAGGGTTGCAGCTACCTGGAATGCTTGGACTCCAGGTGGGGGGTAGAAGAAGGGAATTTGGGTAATCACTTGGGGGACTGTCTCACAAAATGGGATTTTCCCCTGGAGGGGGAGGGGGGGAATCATGGATAAGTGGTGCAGTGGGGTTCTCAGGGGATTCCCGAGGCAATGGTTCTTCAATTGGTGGAACGTCGATGTGAGGGGAGGCCTCAATGGGAGGAATGGTATCGTCTGTATTTGTTCCATTAGAAGATACTACACACACTTGCGTTGAAGGGTGTAGGAGGGGTAGCGCTCCATGATATTCCCCCAACAAGGATGGATCTTTAAAAAATCTGGGACCTATGTCAATGACTGAATAAGCGTCCGAGCTAGTATAGACAAGGGAAGAAAGTTATCAATGTTGGAAGAATGGTTAGGATCATAATGTGTGATTTGGTTGATGGTGATGATCTTCCCGTTATGGAGGAACATCATCGTTTGAAACACATAATAGGCCACCGACTTCATAGCGTACATGTAGCTATGTCCAAACAAGATGTTGTAATCAAGTGGGGTGTCGATAGCTTCATTGTCAATGAGGATGGTTTTTTTCTCGAGTTTGACGTGGAAATTTTGGAAGAGCCCTTTAGGGGAGAAGGGTTGACCATCATAGGCTCTCAGGGTGATGGCAGATGGTACTAGCTCATGGGAGACAAGTTTTTTCCATACTAACTTGGACATGATGCATGTGGATGCACCTTCATCGATGATACATTGATGTACTGTGATGTTCCTGATCTTAACTGGTATCTAGAAAGCTACCAAGGTGGGGAGGCGTGGTTCTCCTCTATCTAGATCAAAGCTGATGAGTCTAGTATCAGTTGGTTCGACTGCCCCCAAGGTGGAAAACAAGGATTTCTGCTAAGTTGGATAGGTTTGGAGGACCTCCAATATAGACATAACTGCAGGAGACTGAGCTAAGTCTTTAACTAGACTCTAGTTATGGGCTTCCCTACAATGAGGGTTATTGACATTTCATCGAAATGGTACGCGAGGTATGCAAATGTTTGATTCAATGTTAGGGAGTGGAATCATCAAGGGTTGTCCGGATATAGCTGGAGCCACTTCCAAAGTGGTTGGGGTAGAGTCAGGGGGAACACCATACTGGAAACGGTGTGTTTGCAAAAGAATTTCTTCTTCCCTGGTAAGGAGGATGTTGTGATCAACCAGATTCCCAGGTTGAATGGGACTTGGGTTGTGATACTGATCCATTTGGGGTGGATCAGGTTTCACCTCATGTTGGGTATTCATCACACCTTGGTGTGGAATGGGGTTTTGAAAAATGGTCGAAGGTGCTTGTCGCAAATACTGTTGTGGGGCCTGTTGAGGGGCAGGTGACATTAGAGGGTGTTGTGAATTCATGGAGTCTTTCATCCATTTGAAGTTGGCAATTTGGGGGAAATGGTGTGTATAATTTCCATACTCACCACAGAGAGTGCAAGGGAAGTTAGTCTGAAGATTTTTGTTGTTCTTCCCTTGTCATTTGTTATTATTATCCCCTTGGGGGTTCTAGTTTCCTTGATGTCGGTTTCCCATAGCAGGATGGTTTTGTTGGGGGTTATTTCCGCCTAGTCCCAGGTTATTATTGTTTCTATTTTTCCCTTTCTTCTTGGAATTATTCGTCTGATGGGCCAGATTTTCCGTATTCAACTATTAAAAATTCTGAAGTTGTTGATTAGTCCAAGACCCCCTTGGACTAATCAGGCATTTCTTCACCCTAGCTATGGTGCAGCCTACGAAAATCCTCCAAAATAGGGTTTTTACAGAGGAAAACACAACTTCATCTCTCAGGAAAAGTTCTCCCTTCTTTCTTTAGGAATTCAGGCTACTGACCCTTCTGAAGGAAACATATAGGTTTACTTCATTAACGGTCACAAGGGTGACGCAAATAATGTGTAACAGAGAGCCCCCAAAAGTATGAAGTTAGAACAGTGATAGCTTAAATACTTTGTCAAGTGTGTGTAGGGAACAAGGAACACGTTGGTCAGAAACCTACCAACAAACAAGGAAAACAATACAATAATATATCATCACTGAGGTAGGCATTCCCATACTCAGAATACAAATGACTCAAAGCATAAATGCCAACATGTGAAGATCCATGTCAAGTAATACAGGTCATGGCCACCAAACATACATTGTGGATCCATGCCATTATGACTCAAATTTGAACATAGCCACCAAAAATACACTGTGGATCTATGTGTTAAAGACTCAAATTTGAACATATCCATGAGACCTACAATGTGGATCTATGCAACAATACAAATTGAATATACTCCAACGCAGTCTGAATCTGTCAGAAAATATCTAGGGTCTTCATCTCCACCACTCTATAGTACGAATCTAGCCATGTGATTACATGTGTTGAAGTCAAACATGGTAGAAACCACCTGATTAGCGGTCATTAGTGTATATCATTAACAAGTGCGACGGAAATCACAATTAATGTCAATGAATCCCAAGGTACTCTAGTACAATCCAACGAATGTGAATAAATGAGTTGAAGTCGAACACTTAGTGGAATCTCTCGATCAAGGTTCAATAATGAAAACCCATTGTTGAAAGCGAGGAAACCTGTCATTGAGGCAGGCATGCAAGTTCCAAGGTACCAATTAGTTTCTAAGTCTAATTCCTGGATAATGAGTTGAAGCCAATAGGAAAAGACTCATCAAAGGAGGGCCTTAATGTATCCCCCATCAATGAAACGAAATAGGTAACAAGACTTGATGTAGATTAGAGTAACCAGTGATTCAGGACTAACTCAGGGATGGATGACACAATAGAAGGATTAAGGACTGTAGAAATGGCTGACGCAATAGAAGGATTTCTGGGTTGAACTTCTCTTTGAACATATTGACAACATGACAACTATCTTGGAAACACTGACTCAACAACAAGGATCATAGACCAATTTGTAATCTTATAAAGGAGTATGATGAAGAGACGAGCAAATTTTTCCAACCTAGACTTGTCATAGGAGGGCCTTAATGTATCCCCCATTAATGACAAAAAATGGGTAACAAGATTTGATGTAGATTAGAGTAACCAGTGATTCAGGATTGACTCAGGGATGGCCGATGCAATAGAAGGATTAAGGACTGCAGAAATGGCCGATGCAATAGAAGGCTTTCTGGGTTGAACTTCTCTTTGAACATATTGACGACATGACAACTGTCTTGGAAAGACTGACTCAACAACAGGGATCACCGACCAATTTGTAATCTTATAAAGGAGTATGACCAAGAGACAAGTAAAGTTTTCCAACCTAGACACGAAGCGAGTGAAAGGGTGTCATGTCCGAAGGTGACTCTTCCATAGAATACAATTTTATACACATTTTGTTTTTTCCAATTTTTCCCCCACCATTTCTGGCGAGTACCTCTTTATTTTTACGCAAGCTTGAGGAGGATAACATATGCTTGTAATATAAGCTCATCCTTCGGACGAGTCCCTCGAAGTATGTTTAACGAACCCTAGGAAGGAGTGGTTTGGTCCCATATGGGTCTTTCGATGCTTTTTTAACGAGTCCAAAGAAAGAAAACTCAGGGGTTTTTCATGTTTAGAGAGTCTGAAAAACACTTAACGAGAACTCTCTCAGTTCCTTTTTCGTAAAGTAGTTTGATGAGACCGAAAAATAGATAAACTATCTCTCAACAGACACACTTTCTAATACTTTAACGAGTGTGAAAATAACAAGATCGCTCGACAATCTTTTCATGTTTAAAGAGTCTGAAAAGAGCTTAAAGGGAACTCCAGGGGGTTCCTTTTTTGTATAACATTTACGAGTCTAAAAAAGTGATATAAGTATACTCGGTTACATACTCATTGATTTACGAGCACGAGAGAGAACAAATACTAAGCTCGGGATTGTTTTCATTTTTTCTCAAGCTTAAAACAAAACAAAACTATGCTTGGGACAGATTATGTTTTTTTTACACAAGCTTAAAACTAGCCGAAACTATGCTCAGACCTGGTTTCATTTTTACACAAGATTGAACCAGAGGAAACTATGCTTGAGGTAGGTGGTTTCATTTTTACACAAGCTTGAACCATAGAAAACTATGCTTGGACTTCCCAACGCATAACACAGGGATGGTTGGTACTTATCCCCCAGCTTAAGAAACTAGCAGCTCTAACTTCAGCATGAAGGTCGGAGGCTGAAAGAAAATGCCCCCCAAGATTCGTTTCATCCAACTACAAAAGAGGATGAAATGGAGCTTCAAATACTATACATAGGACTTGACCCAAATAGAGAGGGGGGAATTGTTTCATTTTTTAATGAGCTTGACACATGAGAATAACTATGCTCATGACTCTAGGTATAATCCCCAGACCATTGTTTCATTTTTTAACGAGCTTGACACAGAAACGAGAACTATTCTCGTAACCTTTGTTTCATTTTTCAACTAGGTTGCCACAAGATGCATAACTATACTCATAAGCTCTATTTCATTTTTTAATTAAGTTGCTATAGAGATGCGAAAACTATTCTCACAATTGTTTTCATTTTTTAACAAGCTTGAAATAAAAAAACCATGCTCAAAGCTAGTTTCATTTTTTAATGAGCTTGAAATCAAAAAATCATGCTCGACTCTCCTCTTGATCATGGCTTCCAAGAGGACAGTTCTTTGGAAGGACACCATGTTAAGGGACAAAACTCAGTCATGGCTTCCAAGAGATCTTCATTCGATGGAAGAAACACACACTGGAAGGAACACATGTCGAGGATTGCGAGAGGGGTAAGGAGGTTAGGCTCCAATAGCCTTATCGAAGAGGCCACCATGTCAACTACCAGATCCAAGTCATTGTCATCGATAGTGGAAGGCATGGGAGACAACGCCACATAATTTACCTATGGCAAGGGCGATACTATCTACATATAAGAACCACTAAGGGAGGTAATCCAATCAGGACTGATGAATGAAAGTTGATCAATAGTCACAATTCTTCCATCGTGAGGGAAAGATATCACACAAAAAAGAGTGGACACAATAGATTTCATGGCATAGACATAATCCTGCCTAAGGAGTAAAGAGAAATCCAAGGGGTCTTGGACTACCATGACATCAATAAAGACAGTTTTCCCGCCTAAAGTTATAGTAAACTGAGGAAGGGTCCCTAAAGGATGACCGGTTCTTCTGTTAAAATCTAACATATTTTGCGTAACTGGCACAAGCTGAGGACAACCCAAATCTTGCCAAGCAAGAGACGAAAAAATACTAACAGATGCACCTTCATCTATCAATGTCTGAGGAACGTCCTGACCACAAACTTGTACTATAATTTGGAAAGGAATGTGAGAGGGAAGACGAGGTCTGGTTAGCACACCCCAATTAAAAAGGATGGTCTCATTACTTGGAGGAGGTTCCACGAGAGAAGGAGGAACACCCCCCGGCATGGTAGAGTTTGTATCAACGAGAAAAACGTGGGCAGTATCAGGTTTACTCTCGAGCAGGAGAGTAGGATCAACTGATAGTGACATCAAATCGACCACTTGGGTTTCATTCTCCAAGGGGAGAATGGGGTTGACAGGTGGAAACAGATCGACCACATGGGTTTCACTCTCTAACGGGAGAGTGGGATTGACCGAGGATGGGATCATATCAACCACTTGGTCAATTGGTTCAACTGAGGACGTGACCAGATTGACTACCTGATCAACTGGGCTGACCGATGGGGGAACCAGATTGATCATTCAATCAACTACAAGTGGGTTGAGAGAAAGCTTGTGATAAGCAGCTGGAAGTTGAGGTTGGGAAATATTTATATCTTCCAGTAATTACAAGGCTTCGTCCACATGAGGGAAAAGGTGAGTTAGATGACTCCCTTTGCATAACATGCATGGGAACTTGACTCTACTTTTTTTCTTCCCAACGGTATCTTGACTAGTTGACGGTAGGTCATCAGCATGTTGTTCAGAGGATGATGACATGGGTTGGTGAGGGTGTGTAGACCATGCTTCTATAACCTTGGATAGACCAGGGAAATCCTTAAGAAGATCGCTACCCTTACAAAGCCTGCAAGGGTACTTGGGTTTATGGGTTGTTTGGGTGATCTTGGTATCATCAACACTCCCAGAACGATTATCAGTGACTGTTTGTTTTCCAACATGCCTGGCAGTGGTTGGAAGTTTGGACCCTTGCTTATTTTTCTTCTTCTTATTCTTCCTTTTCTTCTTCTTCTTATCCATTGAGTTACTAGCTTTAGAGTTTTCACTCGACGAAGAAGATGAAATGGAAGAAGACCTTGCAAGTGAAGAAGGTGAAGAAGATATTACTGGTGAAGAAGGAAAAGGATCGACATGAGGTTGATTCTCTTGGGGGAAAGTTCTTACAATTGAATCACTAACTTCATTCGGAATTACCTGAGTAGAAAACAACCATACCGGTAATCCAATTATGAGACCTGGAAGGCTCAAAGTAGCGATGTGAGGAGGATAAATGATTTTGTAAGAAAGAAAAACAAAAGGTTCCCATGGAATAGGGGTTCCCTCATTGGTCATTCTGGGAACGAACGTCATTAAATAAATATCCAACGTAGAGTCTGCTAGGGAGAAATAACAGAACACACTAAAAATCTAGTAAGAAAGAAAGCAAACAAAACCTTCTCACAATGAGCAGACTAGTTGGTGATGAAATCCAACATCGCAAGATCAAAGTAAGAAGAGGATGAGATAGAGTGGGTGGAAAATTTACGTTGACGAACTGCTTAACGGACTTACACCCTGGTGCAAGCTCCCACACATAATCGTGGGTATACCCTCCAAGGAGCCCGAGTGAGTTTGGCCAACGTCGATTCCAGGTACCGTGAAGACTTGCCCCTCCACAATCACCTTGTGTAAAGACCCTAAATATATATTCCACTAAGGTTACGAATCACTACAGTGATGCCTGGGGAAACAGTCGACAGTCCGATCCATGCACAAGGGCGGGGTATCTAGCCCGAAATCATCTTGAAAGGCTTCCACTCATCATTGTGGGTATACCTTCAAGCGACCCCCATAATACGCGCAATCTCTACACCAAGACCAACAAAGCAGGGTGAGTAACTCTGCTAGTCTCAATGTGACCTCGTGATTGACCCTTGTATTAGAAAGGCTTCCCAGGACAAAATGTAATAAGTGGATTTTACCGCTTCCTAACTCAAGATTCTATGTTTGTTTGAAGCTTTGGAAAGTTATCTTTAACACCTATTCCAAATCCCTACAACTAATCTAATGTAGGTTTGCTACCAAAAAGTATAAAAATGTCTAATCAATTTTTATAAGCGCTTTATTTTTAAGGTTGTTGTTACTCAAGAGGAAAATGGCATGGACAATATGGTTTTTTGACCGACTCAAAATTTATGCAAAGAGATGAATATGTAATCTTTTCATTTTGATGAAATCTATGCTACGAGAAGGAGAAAACATTTATCATTCCCATATGCACAATGTCCCAAAATTTTAAAACTCATCAATATCAAGATTCTCAAGAAATGAGAAAAAGAGACTGTACACCAATGCATGACTCATGGGCTCCCCCGGCCATGAGAGGGAAAATTTTTAAGAATTTAAGACCAAAAATCATGCAATTTTTCTACTTCAAATGCAAGGAATCCCCTAATCTAATATAAGGAAAGAAATTACAATTTTTTGTTTCAAAGAGACACTAAAACAAATAGAAAAACACTTCAAAACAAAAACAACCCAAACTAAGTTTCTCTTTTAACATGATTTATTTAGAAAAAGAAGTATTCTTTCACTAAACAATTCTAAAGAAAAACGATGCTTTGTAACTGAAAGACACTCAAATCAAGAGACCAAATCTTTCAAAATCCAACAAAGAAAAAATAAGGCAAATATGGTTGAAAGAAGATTCAAATCTGTCGAGAAGATTGTAATCAGACCCAACAAATCAACCCAGAACCATATCACAAATCTGGGCAGGGAAAACCACCAAAAAACATTTTTTTTCACAATTTCCGCAGACTGGAAGACTAGCACAGTGCATAAATCCTTGATTTACGCAAGCCAGATATGGGTAGGGCACGATGTTTCTTCACTGGTATAAATTGGTAGGGTGTGTAAATTCACTATCCCTGAAAGCAGGGTGTGGAAATCCTCCAGAATGGAAAAATAAAAAATTAAGAAGGTTTTCTAGTGAATTTTAACAGTTAGAGAGTCAAAATGGATCCTCCAGTGACTCAGAAAACAGAAACCAAGAAATCAAAGAAAGAAAACAATGAAAACTAGGAAAACATTCTGCGAAACCAGAGATTCTTGGTTCGATCCTCAGTGGAGTCGTCAATTTTTCTATTGGATAAATCGATAAATGCGGACATAAACTAATCTCCCTAGATCCACCTAGATCTAGAACAAAACACGACAGGACATGGTGCTTTCCCTAGGATCCAATCATCGAATTTACTAATAAACAAAAGATGAGAGACGTACCTTTAAATGTCACATCCTTATGTCTTTCTTGTTCCTATTTCGCTCCAGTTCTCTTGTGATACTGATCCTGTAGTGAGACACAAACCTACCAAAGTGAAAACATCACAAGTATATTCAATGGCAACCTATGCATATGATCAAGGAATTATGCAATAAAATGCTAATTATTTTATGGGAAAGAAGCATGCCACTGTATTATATTAATAATAGGAAGAGAGATTGCAACCGGATGCCTTGATGTCGTAAGGTTCCTTCCAATGATTCCTTTCTTCCCACACACTTCTTGCTCCAAGGATTCTGAGACCATGGATCTAATAGCTACTCACAATCTATCTTGACAAAGCAAATCTCAAATCCAACATAAATTTCCCAAGCTCAATCAAACTAAGCTCAAGCTCCAAAACCAACTAACTTTCTCCACGAGAGCTCCTCTCCTTTTATAAGCTGAAGAGGATAAGGTGAGGAGGTTAGGATGATCCCATTAAATGATGACAGCGAGTAAGATCCAAACCATTTGGAGGCCACCTCACCATAGAAGATTCTCCTTCTAGAACCATCGAGAAAATGCTTATTTTTCCCACGTACGAACGTTGTCGTGACCTAGCTATAGTGCAGCCTACAGAAACTTCGTGCCCTAGCTATAGTGCAGCCTGCGGAAATCAGGCATTTCTACACCCTATCTATGGTGAAGCCCACGAAAATCCTCCAAAATAGGGTTTTTACAGAGGAAAACACAACTTCATATCTCAGGAAAAGTTCTTTTCCCTTCTTTCTTTAGGAATTCAGGCTACTGACCCTTCTGAAGGCAATAGATAGGTTTACATCATTAACGATCATAAGGGTGACGAAAAATAATGTGTAACACCATTGGACTTGCCTATCCTCATTCAACGGTCACCATGTATTTCCTAGATCTGATGGCCTTCATTCACTTCGGGAATTCGAGGCTCCGAACTTCAGGTGAACTTACATGTTTCAGACTCTTTTTCGTCGAAGTAGGCCAATTCCAGAGTTGACCACCTAATCTAATGACTCGTATTTCTCCTGAGGAGATATTAGATCAACAGTCTGCATGATTTAGTTTATTATGAGACTTTGGGATATTGTGGCTTACCCTATCCTTCCACTAAATTTCCTTGTTGATCTAACAACTTGGCGGGATTTTGTGACTTTGCAAGTTCATTCCTCTACCTTATCTCCAATGTTCATCGAAGTGGCGAAGTTACGATGTCCCAAAACTTACGCTATCCTTCCACTTGGCTTTGATCAATGGTTCTAATTGATATGTTGGTTGTGATTACTTCCAAAATTTGAATGGATGATTAGATTTATGTGATCCTTAACAAGGGATCATTTTGTGTAGGCTGTGGCTTCTATGTGATCTGATGGTCCAATATTTTCTCGAGAACTATATCAACGGACAAGATTCTTCCTTGATTATTTTGGAGTTTTGTTGTAGGGATTTCAATCCCGATAGCACTTCTGCAATGTGCTCTCCCTTATGAGCCTTATGTCATACTTTCCAAAAGACCTTAACATTGCATGCTCTGATTCTATGTGTGTATTCTTTGTAGAATCTCCTCGCTATCTATCCTGAGCTTTAGGAACATAGGATCATTGTTGATCCTATCGTGATCAACACTAATCACAAATTGCTTCAGTCCCAAGGTGATCTTCCTCTACCCCAAGTTGATCTTCCTTTTCCTATGATTACTATACATGTTTGATTCATGTTTCCATCAATGACAACACACAATCAATAATGCCAACATCGCTCTACTGTGACATGACCCAAAGTAACAAGGGAAAAATCTCATAATAAATTATATTTATATCTACTGGGTTATCCCAAATCATTGGTGTATTACACTTTCTACCATACAATGCTTCAAATGGGCTCATTTTTAATAAGGCTTGATACCCATTATTGTAAGAAAACTCTACTAAGTGGATGTAGTTTTCCCACTTTGATGGGTGGTCCATCACATACATTCTGAGTATGTCTTCAACAATCATGTTAGTCATCTCAGTTTTCCTATTTGACTCTAGGTGATACGGTGTACTAAGATTTAAATTTGTTCCAAAGCCTTTGAAAAAACCTTTCCAAAAATTAGAGGTGAATTTTGGGTCTCTATATGAAACAATTGCCTTAGGCACCCCATGTAGCCTGGAAAATTATTTCATTTATACCTTCGCAATATTTTTTTCCTTGTGTGTTGTCTTCACGGGATTAAAATTTGTTGTCTTGGTTAGTTTATCTATCACCTCCATGATGGAATCATGTTGCTTCATTTTTCTGGGCAACTTTGTAATAAAATCAATTTTAACCACTTCCCATTTCCACTCAAGAATGGGTAATGGTTGTAACATCCTCGTTGGATGTCTATGCTCTATTTTAACCTTTTATCATTCTAGACACCTGGCTATGTAGTTAGTCACTCCTTTCTTCATCTCAAGCCAAAAGTATTGGCTTCGTATCATTGCAATTGTATTCTGATATCCTAAGTGCCCAACATATGGCATATTATGCATTTCTCTTAGCACTATATTTTTTCATCTCTTCAGAATTTGGCACATATATTTTCCTTTTGTACATGAATATCCCGTCCTCTTTTATCTCATAAAAATTGATTTTTTGTTGTAAATCTCCTTGTTGTAATGTCTCATTTATTTCTAGATATTTTTTATCTGAATTTGCAGACTCTAAAATTATGTCTTTTAAATATGTGTTGAACATGCTAATGGTTGAAATATACATTTCATGATCTCTTTTGCTAAGTGCATCAACCACCGGATTTTACTTGCCTTTGATATGCTTAGTTTCAAAGTCATATTCACTCAAAAATTCCAACCATCTAGTTTGTCCAGAATTTAATGTTGTTTGTCCAAATAAATGATTCAAACCAAAGTGGTTTGTTTTTAACTCAAATATTCAACCTATAAGGTAATGTATCCACATTTTTAATGTATGTACAATGGCTGCTAATTCCAAGTGACGTGTAGCATAATTCCTCTCCTTCTCCTTTAATTTTCGAGACTCATAGCATACAACATGCTCTTTTTGACTAAGGAATACACTAGGCTCTTCCTTGCATGCATCATTGCACCACACCAAAAAATATTCATCTGGATCTGTAATATTTAATATGGGTGCACTTGTAAATATGTATTTCATTTGTTGAAATATTACTTCACACTTGGAAGTCCATTCAAATTTCACTCCCTTCTTTTGCAAAGAAGTGATTGGGCTTGCAATCTTTGAAAACTCTTTTATGAATCTTCGGTAATAACTGGAAAGATCCATAAATGATATGAATTTTGTCACATTTCTTGGTGTTTTCCACCCTCTAATGGCCTCTATCTTCTAAGGATCAACTGTTATCCCATATGTTGATATTATATTCCCCAAGTAGTGAATCTTCTTTTGGAAAAATATGCACTTACTTAGTTCAACATACAACTTGTGCTCTCTCAAAACTTGTAGTACCAATATTAAATGTTGCTCATGCTCTAGTTTTTCCCTTGAATAGATGAGCATATAATCTAAGAAAAAAATCACAAACTTTTCCAGGTACTCCCTGAACACTCCATTAATCAAGAACATGAAAATAGTTGGGGAATTTGATAGCCCAAAAGGAACAACTGTAATTCATAATGCCCATATCTTGTTTTGAATGTTTCCTTGCTAATATCCTCTTCTTTTATCCTCACTTGATGATAATCTGATTTCAAGTGAATCTTGGATTATATTGTTGCACCTTTCAATTGATGAAAAAGATCATCAATCCTTGGCAAAGGATATTTGTTCATTATTGTGACCTTATTCAACTGTTTAAAATCAATACATATCCTTAATGTGTAAGGGGCCGAATTAAATAAACAACCATTAATTTACAACACAACAATAAAATTCAAGAATTTTCTATAATTTAGCACATTCGCCTACAAATTTATCAATTATAGTAAAATTTTATAAGAGATTAAAACAATGCATAATTTGAAATACCTGAACCTGATGCTAATAGTCATCCATTGTCCAAATGCCTTATTGACCGCTGCTGCACCGTAAAACACTGCCCAAAACCTAGTTCCTCCCTGCCAACTAGGTAACTCCCTAGCTCCATGATATCAACGGATATCCTAGTCCCCATGCCCAAAACCCCCAGCAACTCTGATGCACTGATACAATCCCACTCACCAAATTTCACCTCTCTCTCTGCAAATCCCAGAGCTACCAAAATCCATCCACAACCTCCGTAGAATGACCTTCCGTCCACCTCCTTCCCTTCCTTATCCCTCCTTCACTGATTTCCCCCGCCTCATTTACTCCCTACCTAACTCATTTATTACCTCCTTATCCCTTCCCGTTAATGCCCCTTATCCCCTTTATTTAATATCTTATCCCTTGTAGTTAATATGTTATCCCGTATCGGGTACGTAAATTAATTTAATAAT
>ML795807.1:230701-242839 GCA_009831015.1 Picea engelmannii
GTTTGTTATAGTATACACTAATTTTTCATGATTGTTTGTAATTATAAAGTTAGAGTTGCCCTCTAACTTTCCGCAGAATATTGCACCAAGTATTAGTAGAAATGATGTTGTACAAGATGAGGAACATCATCATTACCAAGCAAATGAGGATCTTATGGAAGAAGATGATGGGACAAATCAAGTTAATGATCCCATGGAAGAAGATGATGGGAAAAATCAAATGATCCAAGATTTGTTTTCGCAACCGGATGAGGATGGGGAAAATGTTGGTATTTATGATGAACCTCTATTAGAAAAGGCAAACAAACGACTTTATGAAGGATCAAGAGCAAATCTTCTCTCCGCTACATTGTTGCTAGTGAACTTAAAGGTTATGAATAGTTTTTCGAACACTTGTATGACACAGATACTAAGGTATGTTATATGTTTCTTCTCATACTATACATAAATGTTGATTTTTTTATTATTTGTTTTTAGTGTTAATTAATGTGTAAAATAAGAATGCAATTTTTACGATTAATATTCTTACATTAACTAGTTGTTTGTTATGTTGTACATTGTTAGGTGAATTTTTGTTACCATCATCAAATATTTTACCTCGCACATATCGAGGTTTGCATGCCATTATGAAAGACATTGGAATGGATTATCAAACTATAGATGCATTTCCTAATGAACATATTATATATTATGGAAAACATGCTTCAAAAACTGAATGTCTGCAATGTCTTATCAGTAGATATCAAACCGATCAAGTAACAAAAAGGGTGCCTCAAAAGGTTCTTCGTCATATTCCCATAATTCCACGTTTGCAGCGATTGTTCAGGTGTGAAAGAATAGCACAATTTATGGATTACCATGCACGTAACATAAGTGGAGATGGTGTTCTTCAAATACCTGCCAATGATTCTTCATTTAGGGAAATTGAGGAAAATTGGGTAGATTTCAAAGATGAACCTCGTAATGTTAGGCTTTCATTGGTAGCTGACGGTGTTAATCCATTCGGAGAGCTTAGGTCTATTTACTCAGTGTGGCCTATTTTTGTTATAAACAATAACATTCCTCCTTGGATGTCAATAAAGAGGGAGCACATAATGTTGACAATAATTGTTCCAGGTATTTGTTTACATTAATTTTTTGAATTTAACATTTTCATTTGTTTCAATTTTTGCATAATATCTTTTGTTTATTTATTTAATTATATATATATATTACATGATATCATTCATTTAGTAATTATGTGTAATTTCAAACAAATATTAGGTAAGTACCAGGTTAAATATATGAATTTATATATCGAGCCTCTTATGAATGAAAATTGCACGAGGACTAGACACGTACGACAACAGGGACCTGCGAATGGGGCCAACGTTGAAATTTTTTCAAACAGTTTCTGTATGCACTGAAAATTTTCATGGATAGACTATTGGAATGCCTTAACAATATGGGAGGGTTTATGGACTCAAATTTGAGTGACACACCCACTTTATTCCATCATCACTTCATCATGTAAACCATAAACCCTAATTTTCTTTCAGAGTACCTAATTTGGTTGACACAAGTTTTAGGATTTCGTCGGTCTTTATTCATTTTTATTTCAGGTTCTACATTAATGTATATACAATGTATCTAAATCATAGTTGTGATGAAAAATACCTCTATTTCGTTGATTTCTTAATCAACACCATCAAGATACTAGAGGGGAGAAACAGTGACATGTGAATGGGGCCAACGTCGAAATGTTTTCAAATTGTATATGTATGCATTGAAACTTTACCTTTATATACTATTCTCATGCCTTAACGATATGGGAGGGTTTCTAGACTCAAATTTGACCGACACACCCACTTTATTCCATCATCAATTCATCATGTAAACCATAAACCCAACTATTTTTCATATGTTCTAGTAGATATGTTAATGATTCCAAGTTTCATATTTGTATTTCACTGAAGGTCCAACTAGCTTGAAAAGTATCAAATTGAGATTTCAAGTTGATAAACCAAATATGAAATGAATCCAAGATGCATCATTTGATATCGTCGCAAGAGAGACGAATGTAAATAATCTTGCGACGAATTTTCTATACTATCGACAAGAAAAGTTCATCGATAATTTTATGCCATTAGTATGTAATTTTGTACAAAAATAATGGATCTTGGGGACTACACCATGTTCAAGTAACGAGGAACGAAAATTGCATGAGGACTAGACACGTCTGACAATATGGACCTACGAATGGGGCCAACATTGAAATTATTTCAAACAGTTTCTGTATATACTAAAAATTTTCATGGATAGACTATTGGCATGCCTTGATGATATGGGAGGGTTTCTGGACTCAAATTTGAGTGACACACCCACTTTCTTCCATCATCACTTCATCATGTAAACCATAAACCCTAATTTTCTTTCAGAGTACCCAATTTGATTGAAGCAAGTTTTAAGCTTTCGTCGGTCTTTATTCATTTTGCTTTTAGGTTCTACATTAATGTATATACAATGTATCTGCATCATAGTTGTGATGAAAAATCCCTCTATTTCATTGATTTCTTAATCAACACCATCAAGATACTAGAGGCAAGCAACAATGACATGTGAATGGGGCCAATGTCGAAATGTTTTCAAACTGTATCTGTATGCATTGAAATTTGACCCGGATAGACTATTCACATACCTTAATGATATGGGAGGGTTTCTAGACTCAAATTTGACTAACACAACAACTTTCTTCCATCATCAATTCATCATGTAAACCATAAACCCAACTATTTTTCATATGTTCTAGTAGATATGTTAATGATTCCAAGTTTCATATTTGTATTTGACTGAAGGTCCAGCTAGTTTGCAAAGTATCAAATTGAGATTTCAAGTTGATAAACCAAATATGAAATGAATCCAAGATGCATCATTTGATATCGTCGCAAGAGAGACGATTGTAAATAGTCTTGCGACGAATTTGCTATACTATCGACGACAAATTCATCGATAATTTTGTGCCATTAATATGTAATTTTGTACAAAAATAATGGATCTTAGGGACTAAACCATGGTTAAGTAATGAGGAACGAGGAATGAAAATTGCACGAGGACTAGACACGCCTGACAACAGGGACCTGTGATTTGGGCCAACGTTGAAATTTTTTCAAACAGTTTCGGTATGCATTGAAATTTTTCATGGATAGACTATTGACATGCCTTAACAATATGGGAGGGTTTTTGGACTCAAATTGGAGTGACACACCCACTTTCGTCCATCATCACTTCATCATGTAAACCATAAACCCTAATTTTCTTTCAGAGTACCCAATTTGGTTGACGCAAGTTTTAGGCTTTCGTCGGTCTTTATTCATTTTGCTTTCAGTTTCTACATTAATGTATATACAATGTATCTGCGTCATAGTTGTGATGAAAAATCCCTCTATTTCATTGATTTCTTAATCAACACCATCAAGATACTAGAGGTGATAAACAATGACATGTGAATGGTGCCAACGTCAAAATGTTTTCATACTGTATCTGTATGCATTGAAATTTGACCTGGATAGACTATTCACATGCCTTAACGATATGGGAGGGTTTATGGACTCAAATTTGAGTGACATGCCCACTTTCTTCCATCATCAGTTCATCTTGTAAACTATAAACCCAATTATTTTTCATATGTTCTAGTAGATATGTTAATGATTCCAAGTTTCATATTTGTATTTGACTGAAGGTCCAGCTAGATTGCAAAGTATCAAATTGAGATTTCAAGTTGATAAACCAAATATGAAATGAATCCAAGCTGCATCATTTGATATCGTCGCAAGAGAGAAGAATGTAAATAATCTTGCGATGAATTTGCTATATTATCGACAACAAAAGTTCATCGATAATTTTATGCCATTAGTATGTAATTTTGTACAAAAATAATGGATCTTGGGGACTACACCATGGTCAAGTAACGAGGAACGAGGAACAAAAATTTCACGAGGATTAGACACACCCGACAGCAAGGACCTGTGAATGGGGCCAATGTTGAAATATTTTCAAACAATTTATGTATGCACTGAAAATTTTCATGGATAGACTATTGGCATGCCTTAATGATATGGGAGGGTTTCTAGACTCAAATTTGAGTGACACACCCACTTTATTCCCTCATCACTTCATCATGTAAACCATAAACCCTAATTTTCTTTCAGAGTACCCAATTTGGTTGACGCAAGTTTTAGGCTTTCGTCAGTCTTTATTCATTTTGCTTGCAGGTTCTACATTAATGTATATACAATGTATCTGCGTCATAGATGTGATGAAAAATCCCTCTATTTTGTTGATTTCTTAATCAACAAAGGCGAGCAACAATGACATGTGAATGGGGCCAACATCGAAATGTTTTCAAACTATATCTGTATGCATTGAAATTTGACATGGATAGACTATTTGCATGCCTTACCGATATGGGAGGGTTTCTGGACTCAAATTTGACTGACACACCCACTTTCTTCCATCATCAATGCATCATGTAAACCATAAACCCAGATATTTTTCATATGTTCTAGTAGATATGTTAATGATTCTAAGTTTCATATTTGTATTCAACTGAAGGTCCAACTAGATTGCAAAGTATCAAATTGAGATTTCAAGTTGATAAATCAAATATGAAATGAATCCAAGATGCATCATTTGATATCATCTCAAGAGAGACTAATGTAAATAATCTTGTGACAAATTTGCTATACTATCGACGACAAAAGTTTATCGATAATTTTATGCCATTAGTATGTAATTTTTTGCAAAAATAATGGATCTTGGGGACTACACCATGGTCAAGTAACGAGGAATGAGGAATGAAAACTACACGAGGACTAGACACGTTCGATAGCAGGGACCTACGAATGGGGCCAACGTTGAAATTTTTTCAAACAGTTTCTGTATGGACTGAAATTTTTCATGGATAGACTATTGGCATGCCTTAACGATATGGGGGGGTTTCTGGACTCAAATTTGAGTGACATACCCACTTTTTTCCATCATCACTTCATCATGTAAACCATAAACCCTAATTTTCTTTCAGAGTACCCAATTTGGTTGACGCAAATTTTAGGCTTTCGTCGGTCTTTATTCATTTTGCTTTCAATTTCTACATTAATGTATATACAATGTATTTGTTTCATAGTTGTGATGAAAAATCCCTCTATTTCATTGATTGCTTAATCAACACCATCAAGATACTAGAGGCGAGCAACAATGACATGTGAATGGAGCCAACATCAAAATGTTTTCAAACTGTATTTGTATGCATTGAAATTTGACCTAGATAGACTATTCGCATGCCTTACCAATATGGGAGGGTTTATGGACTCAAATTTGACTAACACACCCACTTTCTTCCATCATCAATGCATCATGTAAACCATAAACCCAACTATTTTTCATATGTTCTAGTAGATATGTTAATGATTCCAAGTTTCATATTTGTATTTGATTGAAGGTCTAGCTAGCTTGCAAAGTATCAAATTGATATTTCAAGTTGATAAACCAAATATGAAATGAATCCAAGATGCATCATTTGATATCGTCGCAAGAGAGACGAATGTAAATAATGTTGCGACGAATTTGCTATACTATCTATGACAAAAGTTCATCGATAATTTTATGCCATTAGTATGTAATTTTGTAAAAAAATAATGGATCTTGGGGACTACACCATGGTCAAGTAACGAGGAACGAGGAACAAAAATTGCACGAGGACTAGACACGCCCGACAACAGGGGCCTGCGAATGGGGCCAACATTGAAATTTTTTCAAATAATTTCTGTATGCACTGAACATTTTCATGAATAGACTATTGTCATGCCTTAACGATATGGTCGGGTTTCTGGACTCAAATTTGAGTGACACACCCACTTTCTTCCATCATCACTTCATCATGTAAACCATAAACCCTAATTTTCTTTCAGAGTACCCAATCTGGTTGACGCAAGTTTTAGGCTTTCATCGGTCTTTCTTCATTTTTCTTTCAGGTTCTACATTAATGTATATACAATGTATCTGTGTCATAGTTGTGATGAAAAATCCCTCTATTTTTTATATTTCTTAATCAACACCATCAAGATACTAGAGGCAAGAAACAGTGACATGTGAATGGGGCCAACGTCGAAATCTTTTCAAACTGTATCTGTATGCATTGAAATTTGACCTAGATAGAATATTCGCATGCCTTACCAATATGGGAGGGTTTCTGGAATCAAATTTGATTGACACACCCACTTTATTCCATCATTAATGCATCATGTAAACCATAAACCCTAATTTTCTTTTAGAGTACCCAATTTGGTTGGCGCAAGTTTTAGGTTTTCGTCGATCTTTTAGATGTCTCATCAACCATTAGTATTTGTCATTGTTTGGTCAGTTCTTATTCATTGATGGGATAAGCTGATGCATTCTTGAAATTTCCTCTAGCTCTTCCAATATTGCCTTGTATTTTATTCTTGTAAATGTCGTCAACTAGATACCATAACATCTAAGAAAGGAAACGATTTTTCTAATGGAATATTCCCACCAAATTAGAATTCAACCTTTGTCCCCTCGGGGCCTTGGACATAGCTTCCATATTTTGGGGTGGATAACTTCCCCCACTCCCCTATTTAACAATGGGTTAGATTCCATATTTGTAGGACCATGCAAATAATTCTTTCTATTCTTAAATATGTTAATTGCTTGGCTAGCAATTCTATCCTCCACTCAATTCCCATTATGATGTGTTGAGGTTCATTCTTCATTTCTACATTAATTTTTTGAGTGGGTATACGCTCCCTATATTTAAGAACAACTTAGTTAGTATGGTCATGGGATACCTTCATTGAATTTTACATTTACCAGTGGTAACATTGGTCAAGTTGTGTGATGGGTAATTTTCCTTCTCATCATTCACTTGAGTGGATTCTTCCCTTTGGGTTTAGTTATTAGTTTTGATTCTATATTATAGAAACAAAAAACTTAGATTATCCATATTCCTATGCTACAATAATCCACTATCAAATGATTTATTACCTCTAAGCAATCCTCTAGTTATACTACCCTTTCCCTTTGCATCCATATAGTTCATCTTGACTGCTTCTAGAGGATTCACTAGAAATAACCAACTCCTCATTCACTGTTGCAACTTATTAAATCAATAATTATTCAATATTCTCCTATTTTTTAATGCAATTGTGTTGGCTCACTAATCATCAATGAATATTTCTCCTTCTTGGTGGTCACAATTTTTGTTTCTCTAATTATTTTTGTCTCCATCATAATGATTATTCTATAATCACCATCTAATATTATTAAATTGGCTAGAGTGAGATATTTTATTTCCATATGAAATTGAAATCATTAATATTCCAATTGATAATGTTGCAGTGATCCTTGGAATCTGTTGAATGAATTCAATATGAAATGTTCATTGATCACCTTGTCGAAGCGATTGATGGATTTTATTGTCAACCAACAACTCTAGTGGCCTCAATTTTGATTTCTCTAACTTTCCCCATGTATCCTTCATCATATTGTTTACTATGGAACCATCATCCAATAACATATTGGTTAGAGAGCGATCTCCTATTTCCATATGTATTTTTGTGCTCCATCCTTGTCTAAGATCATAATGTTTGTAACCTATACTCCTTGTTTCATCGTATCA
Source organism: Picea engelmannii (assembly GCA_009831015.1). Taxonomy (NCBI): domain Eukaryota; kingdom Viridiplantae; phylum Streptophyta; class Pinopsida; order Pinales; family Pinaceae; genus Picea; species Picea engelmannii. The sequence goes on from ML795807.1 coordinate 238,374, forward strand.
ATAAATTTTTGGTATTGATGTCATTAATAGTCTAATTGATTGTCATGATAGCCCTCTCAATATGTAGAATTAATTCTTCCCAATTTTATCATAGATCACCTTGTTGAAGCCCTAGTTATAGCTTTTAGCATCTATCAACTCATTGTTCAATAATGTGTAGGTCAACATGAATTATAGAGTTTTCCTATTTGTATCATGCATTCTGTGTTATATGGAAATCAATACAAATTCTCTCTCTTGTGCTAGTTTGAACATTCTTTGCATTTGGTTCCTCATTTATCTAGTAATGATTGAACATTCTTTGTATTTGTTTGAACACAAATACAATGAATTTACAATTCTCTATTAATGATTCTCATGTTATTTTGGTGTCACTAGACACATTTTCCTTTTCACCTATGTCAATTGACATAGCCATGACCTTTGTATTCTGGATATTGTAGGGCCATGTTCTGGTAGGCTTTGATGTTGTTTCAATGCTCTTCATGTCGAAATGTTGTATTAGGGATTATGGTAATTAAGCTCATTAGGAGTTACAAGTCAGATAAAGGTTACATTGGTTTTGAATTGTGCTATATAGGGATTAGGGGTTAATGTTTATAGGGGTTAGGTATGGAGAGAATTAAGGGTTAGGTGTTAGGGATGATAAGGGTTATAGTGTTATGGAGTAAAGTGGTTATATGGTTTGAGGATTATAAGGATTAATGTTTGTGAGATATAGGTATTAGGTGATTAGGGTTAATAAGTTAGGCTTTAGCTATTTGGGGTTTATAAGTTAGAAATTATAGAGGTTATAAGTGATTAGGGTTAACATAGGTGATAGAATAGTACTAATAATGGATAGATGTAATAGTTAATGTACATGTTTGGGGTTATAAGGGTTAAATTTTCAAGGGTTTAGGGGTTTGGGATTCTAAAAATTGTAGTGGCTATGAGTCAAATGCGTTTGGGGATATATATTATAGTGATTATAAGGGTTAATGGCCATAGGTTCTTAGGGGTTAGATGGTTACTCGGTAATAGTGGTTGTATGTAATATTATTAAAAATTATAGTTACAGGGGTTTAGGCGGGATCTAGAAGAGATTTGGTGAAGATATCTACTTGTTGATCTACTAAAGGAACAAAGATTCGCACAAGCTGTCCTTGAGCATGAGGTTGCCAAATTTAGTGCATCCAAATATCCATGTGTTTTGTCTTATGATGATTCATTAGATTATGAATAAGATAAATGGTACTTTTATTATCACAAAGGTGGAATGATTTTGTGGAGGAAGACCAAGTTGATCAACCTTCATTTGTATCCAGGGAAGATGCTTCCTGGCATGAACTTCACTAGCATAGTTGTCGTTAGTGGATAAGAGAATAACAACTTGTTTCTTCTTAGAACACTAACAAATTGGTCCAGAGCCAAGAGAAAACAAGTATCCCAAGGTAGATATTGTCTCATCACAATCTCTAACCTAGTGGACATTGAAAAATCCAAGGAGGCAGATATGAGTATGATCGAGCATGGATGGTACTCGGTTCACCATATTTACAATGACTGTTGAGGGGGCACCAAACACCACAAGACGTGTGGTTCTCTTTCAGATGTTGGACCCTATCTCCGGTTGAACCAATTTCAGGGTGGGAAAGTTGTTAAAAAGAAAAGATAACTCTTCCCAGGCCCCCCGATGACATCTCCAAATTTCCTAACAATGTCGTCCACCACCATGTCCCGATTTGGGAATATTAACCCAATTCTCTTTCAATGTTCATACAGAGTGCACCCTTGATACAAGGATTCCCCATCTCTTAGGATCGACTAACCGGCCATGTCCAAGTGATGTTCACATGGAACATTTCCTCACTTCACTATAAAATTAAAATATTGTTATATATATGTTACATATATAACATATATATGTTACACCATATATATGTAACATATATAACATATATATGTTATATATGTTACATATATAACATATATAACATATATATGTTACACCATATATATGTAACATATATGATATATATGTAAAGAAAAAAACCCGACCACGCCCTAAAACGATTCACAATATTGCATAGTGAAACAAACAGAACCTAACCGCACCATAAAATGATCACGCCATAACACCATCCACCATCTGACCGGTGCATTGCATAGCCCACAGTCGAACATAACAAAAATCCCTAACCCCATTCGCCCTAACTCGTCCCCATTCCAAGCATTGATCCCTGAACTCAACCGACTCCATTTGGCCCATTTGCATTCATCTTGATCCACAAAGGTAGACAGATACCCCAGCAAGAGATGCGGTGACCCCAACAAGAAGCCACAAAGACAAAGAGCAACAAAGAAGCGAACTAGACCAATAATGGCTTCCATTCCGGTAAATTTTCCTCACTCTGTCCTTTTCAACATTTTTAGTCTGAAAAGTCTAGGGCACACATGCATCATCATTTGAATGACATATTATATATATTAGATCTAAGGCACCATGTTTGAATTAGATATTCTTCAGATTTGAGTTAGGGCATATTCGAATTTAAATCTATGCCAACCATCTAAAACACCTCAAGAATCCATCTAAAATACCATAACTACAAATTTGGTAGTCAAACAATGTGAAATATCCTACAGTCCATGTGTTTGTCAAAATTCCACACTCAGGAATTCATATAAAATTGCTACAACAATGAGTAAATTCATAATAACCTCTATAAACATTTCAGTGGCAAATTGTTTGACGAAAGGCCAACACAGTAAAACCAAGAAAAAGACCAAAAATAATTGAGTGGGATACCTTCATTGAATTTTACATTTACCAGTGGTAACATTGGTCAAGCCATGTGATGGGTAATTTTCCTTCTCATAATTCACTTGAGTGGATTCTTCCCTTTGGGTTTAGTTATTAGTTTTGATTCTATATTATAGCAACAAAAAACTTATATTATCCATCTTCCAATGCTACAATGATCCACTATCAAATGATTTATTACCTCTAAGCAATCCTCTAGTTATACTACCCTTTCCCTTTGCATTCATATAGTTCATCTTGCATGCTTCTAGAGGATTCACTAGAAATAACCATCTCCCCATTCACTATTGCAACTTATTAAATCAATAATTATTCAATATTCTCCTGTTTTTTAATGCAATTGTGTTGGCTCACTAATCATCAATGAATATTTCTCCTTCTTGGTGGTCACAATTTTGGTTTCTCTTATTATTTTTGTCTCCATCATAATGATTATTCTATAATCACCATCTAATATTATTAAATTGGCTAAAGTGAGATCTTCTATTTCCATATGAAATTGAAATCATTAATAGTCCAATTGATAATGTTGCAGTGATCCTTGGAATCTATTGAATGAATTCAATATGAAATGTTCATTGATCACCTTATCGAAGTGATTGATGGATTTTATTGTCAACCAACAACTCTAGTGGCCTCAATTTTGATTTCTCTAACTTTCCCCATGTATCCTTCATCATATTGTTTACTATGGAACCATCATCCAATAACATATTGGTTAGAGAGAGATCTCCTATTTCCATATGTATTTTTGTGCTCCATCCTTGTCTAAGATCATAATGTTTGTAACCTATACTCCTTGTTTCATCGTATCAATAAATTGTTGGTATTGATGTCATTAATAGTCTAATTGATTATCATGATAGCTCTTTGAATATGTAGAATCAATTATTCCCAAGTTTATCATAGATCACCTTGTTGAAGCCCTAGCTATAGCTTTTAGCATCTATCAACTCATTGTTCAATAATGTGTAGGTCAACATGAATTATAGAGTTTTCTTATTTGTATCATGCATTCCATGTTCTATGGAAATCAACACAAATTCTCTCTCTTGTGCTAGTTTGAACATTCTTTGCATTTGGTTCCTCATTTCTCTATTAATGATTGAACATTCTTTGTATTTGTTTGAACACAAATACAATGAATTTACAATTCTCTACTAATGATTCTCCTGTTATTTTGGTGTCACTAGACACATTTTCCTTTTCACCTATGTCAATTGACATAGCCATGACCTTTGTATTCTAGAGATTGTAGGGCCTTTTTCTGGTAGGCTTTGATGTTGTTTCAGTGCTCTTCATGTCGAAATGTTGTATTAGGGGTTATGGTAGTTAAGCTCATTAGGAGTTACAAGTCAGATAAAGGTTACATTGGTTTAGAATTGTGCTTTATAGGGTATAGGGGTTAATGTTTATAGGGGTTAGGTATGGATAGAATTAAGGGTTAGGTGTTAGGGATGATAAGGGTTATAGTGTTATGGAGTAAAGTGGTTATATTGTTTGAGTATTATAAGGAATAATGTTTGTGAGATATAGGTATTAGGTGATTAGGGTTAATAAGTTAGGCTTTAGCTATTTGGGGTTTATAAGTTAGAAATTATAGAGGTTATAAGTGATTAGGGTTAACATAGGTGATAGACTAGTACTAATAATGGATAGA
>ML795807.1:242889-256587 GCA_009831015.1 Picea engelmannii
ATAATGGATAGATGTAATAGTTAATGTACATGTTTGGGGTTATAAGGGTTAAATTTTCAAGGGTTTAGGGGTTTGGGATTCTAAAAATTGTAGTGGTTATGAGTCAAATGCGTTTGGGGAAATAAATTATAGTGATTATAAGGATTAATGGCCATAGGTTCTTAGGGGTTAGATGGTTACTTGGTAATAGTGGTTGTATGTAATATTATTAAAAATTATAGTTACAGGGGTTTAGGCGGGATCTAGAAGAGATTTGGTGAAGATAACTAATTGTTGATCTACTAAAGGAACAAAGATTCACACAAGCTATCCTTGAGCATGAGGTTGCCTAATTTAGTGCATCCAAATATCCATGTGTTTTGTCTTCTGATGATTCATTGGATTATGAATAAGATCAATGGTACTTTGATTGTCACAAAGGTGGAATGATTTTGTGGAGGCCAAGTTGATCAAGAATCATTTGTATCCAGGGAAGATGCTTCCCGGCATGAACTTCACTAGAATAGTTGTCGTTAGTGGATAAGAGAATAACAACTTGTTTCTTCTTAGAACGCTAACAAATTGGTCTGGAGCCAAGAGAAAACAAGTATCCCAAGGTAGATATTATCTCATCAAGATCGCTAACCTAGTGGACATTGAAAAATCCAAGTAGGCGGATATGAGTACGATCGGTCATGGATGGTACTCATTTCACCATATTTACAATGGCCACTGAGGGGGCACCAAACACCGCAAGATGTGTGGTTCTCTTTCAGATGTTGGACCCTATCTCCGGTTGAACCCATTTCAGGGTGGGAAAGTCATTAAAAAGAAAAGATAACTCTTCCCAGGCCCCCCGATGACATCTCCAGATTTCTTAACATTGTCGTCCACCACCATGTCCCGATTCAGGAATATTAGCCCAATTATATTTTGATGTTCATGTAGATTGCACCCTTGATACAAGGATTCCCCATCTCTTAGGATTAATCAATGGGTCATGTCCAAGTGATGTTCACATGGAACATTTCCCCACTTCACTATAAAATTAAAATATCGTTATATATATGTTACATATATAACATATATATGTTACAAATATAAAACATATATATGTAACATATATAACATACATATGTTACACCATATATATGTAACATATATAACATATATATGTTATATATGTTACATATATAACATATATATGTTATATATGTTACATATATAACATATATATGTTACACCATATATATGTAACATATATGATATATATGTAAAGAAAAAAACCCGATTGCGCCCTAAAATTACCACACCATAACACCATCCACCATCCGACAGACGCATTGCACAACCCACAGTCGAATAAAACCAAAATCCCTAACCCCATTCGCACTAACTCGTCCCCATTCCAAGCATTGATCCCTGAACTCAACCGACTCCATTCGACCCATTTGCATTCATCCTGATCCACAAAGGTAGACAGATACCCCAGTAAGATAGGTAGTGACCCCAACAAGGAGCCACAAAGACAAAGAGCGACAAAGAAGCGAACTATACCAACAATGGCTTCCATTCCGACAAATTTTCCTCACTCTGTCATTTTCAACATTTTCAGTCTGAAAAGTCTGGGGCACACATGCATCATCATTTTAATGACATATTATATATATTAGATCTAAGGCACCATGTTTGAATTATATATTCTTCATATTTGAGTTAGGGAATATTCGAATTTAAATCTATGCCAACCATCTAAAACACCTCAAGAATCCATCTAAAATACCATAACTACAAATTGGGCAGTCAAACAATGTGAAATATCCAACAGTCCAAGTGTTTTTCAAAAGTCCACACTCAGGAATTCATATAAAATTGCTACAACAATGAGTAAATTCATAACAACCTCTATAAACATTTTAGTGGCAAATTGTTTGATGAAAGGCCAACACAGTAAAACCAAGAAAAAGACCAAAAATAATTGAGTGGGAATTTTACAGTTTTAAATGCACACAAAGCTCTTCATTAGGTTGGTAAATTTCTTGTAGCGTCATAAAATTAGGTTGGTAAATTGAGAACATTCATTTGAGGGATAATTGTTTGTGGGCACCCCCAAACCCTCTAGAATTTAGTGAAATAATGATAATGTAACCAATTTTTAGGTCTTCCCTGCTCTAAAGACCCCATTGATGGTGAGTTGTTTAACCTCTCTTACTTATTTCCTTGCTTGACACTTAGAAAATGATATATCTGATTTCCTTTCAATAGTATAAGGAATTTTCTTGTCCATGGCTAGTTCCCCCACCAACCCCCTTGGCTCCATATCGAATTATTTTAATGATCTTAACAAACATAAGCACTTTAGGGCAATTTTTTTAGACTTCTTCTTAGGGTCATTTGTGGGTAGAATGGATTGTGACTTAGTATCTTTGACCAAAACATTATTCGTTTGGACATGGACCAAATTAGTATCATTAGAAGCAAATCTCGTATATACAGAGGGTACACTACATTCCCCCGGAACAATCTTATTCTAAATGATCTCCCCCAACTCCTATAATAACTCTTTTGAGCCAAATGTTCCCTTGACCCTTTTTTATCAAATTTAGGACTCAAACATCGAATGAGGACCATCACTTGTTAAGTCCATATGTTTAGTAGTAGCCTCATAACCAATTGGAATCAAGAAGCCACTAGGAACATTATGAAGGTGCAAGAACATGTATGAGATATACATACCTCTTTTATCTAGAGATGTTGTTGGATTTAATGTGTCAGGTTGTGTAGAATCCTTTCTAGATGTCGGCAAATGAGGATCATTCTTCAGACACCCAACTTCATGACAAAACACACAACAAAAAAAGAGTCTCCAACACTCTAATTTTTTTTGGAATTTCCAATTTCTCCATTTTGTATCCATATCCAATTTTTATAATAGACCTTATATAAGGTCTAATTCTATAAGGTCTTACCTACCCATACGCCCTAATAATTGCAGGATTTCCTATGTCTTCTTCTCCCTTTCCCATACGCCCTAATAATTGCAGGATTTCCTATGCCTTCTTCTCCCTTGCCCATACGCCCTAAGAATTGTTTTTATGCAATATTTAGATCCCTAAGAATTGGATTGCCTACGCCTTCTTATCCCCTGCCCATAGATGTCCAACAGGTTTAATGGATGGCCTTAAATGGATTACTTCATCCTCTTGTAGCTCTGTTTTCCACTTGTAGTTGACTGGCAGAGAAGAAACTAGTTCAAACAGGAAGAAACAATTAGAGAAAACCCACAGAAAATTGCTTCCATAGGCCAACTGGCACAATCTGCCCTTGACTTGCGATCCATGCCAAAATCATGAGTTTGACTTGTGTTGACTGAGTCAAACTTGGTTATTGTGAGTTTGAATCGATGACCTTTGCATCGACTTGTTTGCAGGCTGATCCAATTCAAACTCGAAAAATTGCAATTTAAAGCGCGATTCTTGTTTCACTGAAAATAACTCTTTAACCAAAAATATCATAGATATCCCATATTTTTGTAATTTGTATCCATTGAAGGCAGTGGATTTTGATGTTTTTTTTAACAAAATGACACTTGTTATGGGAGAGCCTCGAGAAAGTCTCAAAGTATGTGTATACATTGCGAACTTTTTTTCACAAAATTAGGATAATATGGAGAAGATTGTCCATACTCATCCAGTTGTCATGTCCAGAGAATTGAAAAATCAAATTTTTTGTCGAGTCCTATACTGTATACTAGGAAAACTATTAACAATAGTGATGCATTACAATCCATTTGTTGATTTAAAACATGTTCAAGTTTTCTTCTTTTATTGGTTAGTTTGGTTGTGGATGTTAGTTTGGAAAAAATAAGAATTTTGCTCAAAGAGTAGTTCAAAATTTGAAAAGGGTAGTTATCTCCTTGAGATAGTGAGAATTTATTTTATGTCAACTGGTAAATATCAATGTTTCAATAGTCCCTTAATCTTATTCTAGGTGCAACAATTGTTAATCTTGCACCTCCATGATTCCAAAACATCATCGGGATCCAATAATGTCATTGCCATTGTCATTTGTATCCTCAAAAGCTATAGTATTCCCCTTGGTAGACCAAATTCTTCCTTTGATCCCACAGGTAGAACAAATTATGCCTTAGTAAATCCCCTTGGTAGACCAGAAGTTGTAGTTTTCTTCTAAGAGGTCATATGTTCAAATCCAGAAGGGGTTGGTAGGGTATGTATACCTCCATAGACTTTACCAGTAAAATTGTTGGGTGGAGGGGGTCTCATACACCAATTTGGTGTATGGATTAGTTGTGACCTTAAAAATAAATTATTATTATTACTACTACTAAAATGAGACAGAAAAGAGAACCCCTCAATCAACCCAACCATGCCCCATATCCCTTATTTTGACAAGATCTTTGACAATTTCTTGATCTTCAGAGATGCTCTGTCCAGCCCCATAATTTCTTTTGATCTTGCCAAGAATCTTTACTCCATCATGTTAGGAGTTCCTTATTCTCATCTACTAGTCATCATTATCTTTTTTTCTATCATTTAATGAGTTCTCCTTGACTGATCATATTTATCTTGCTTAGAACTATAAATACTAATCTCCCAATCAACCTCACTTCAATGTCGAAGTTAGCTACATCATTATGAATCACTACACCAAGCCTTACTAATCCATGTTGATCATAAGTAATTCCAAAGTCATTAGGCCATCGTCTCGTTCTAGATCACTAATAACCCTATCACTGCCTAGCATTACAAGTTCATAATTTTCATACATTTTTGTTGTAGGTTGCCCTGTTGGGTCCCTTGAACCAACTATTTGTACAATATTCTTTGACGAATTTCTATTAGGTCCTTCATGGTGACGTTAACTTCTTTTTCATTATTTGAAGCCATAATCTATCTTAGAAAATAATGCCCATGTTGGTTTCTACGTATCTTTTGATCCCAATAGCTTGAAGCAAGCTGCCAAACATTTTTTGAGGATAGAAAATAAAATCTTGAAAAGACCTAAATAACCTTCTACCATGTCTCCCATAGTGGATTATCTTTATGTACTATTTTCTATTTGATTTTAGAAAAGAATTCTTTCCATCCATGCAAATTTTCAAAATTAATGTTTACAAACATGTATATTACCTTGCCCATCAAGTTGGTGAAGAATGACGATATACTTTGGAAAACCACTGAACATATGCTTCTATCAACTGACTTCTTTAAAGTCATTGAGATAGTGGCACATGGGACCTTTGGCATGCATTTGTTGTCTCAAAAGATGTGACATCACCATATTCCCCTTGCATTCCTATAGAAGAACTCCAAATACAATACATTATGTGGTGCTTTCCGATGGACATGGTTGTTAATTTCCGTACAAATATAACATCGCTAAATCCTTATTTTTTTATAATTAGATCACTAGACAAGATGTAAGCAACCAAAAATGTTTTTCTTTGCCAAGCTATTAGCAATATGTACAATAGATCCATGAGTTCAAGAAGATGTTTCTTATCAGCAAGCCTGAGGAAAATATAATATTTTCTATCCAGTTTAAAATTTTGAGGCATATCCGCACCAATATTTTTCCATGAAAAAAAAATTATATTCAATATTTCAAAACTGAAATCAGAATATACATCATGTCCTAACTATATTTCCAGATCCATACCTCTCATCTTTCTTCCAACCAAAAAGAGGCAAAACTCAGAGAAAATTTTCCTCATAGCAGATCTTGTCTTAAATATTACAATCATTCGGAGGCTCTAGGGCCCTCCAATCTGTGCTTAAAATAAATTGTATATTTTATTCACCTTTGAGGAGACTCAACACTCTACTTATTATTTACCTCAATATGAATCAAACATTTTGTAAAATAATACTACAATGTATAATTATTTTAGTGGTGGGCCCCACTACCATATGGCATTTAATCATTAGTCCACATCATATCCAACTATCATAGACTCGTACCTTTATGGACTTGATGCATCCTACCATGGAGAAACATGAGAGTGGATGTGGTTGTATTAATGTGGTCACTTGGTGTTCTCTCAATCTTATTTTCTTTAATCTCCTTGTACGTACATGATTATTCCATGTGTCATTATATTGGCATTTTGAGATCTTGAACTCTCTCTCATAACAACTCATTGTATCCTTAAATTTTCTTGGTTTCCCTATTCCTCATGCATGCAAAAATTTGATGCAATATGCTTCTAGCAAGTGTCAAGTGTCTAACGAACTTAAGCCATGGAACCCTATGCCCACCAAGGCATCCAAACCTAAAATATTATGCATTAGGCTTAAGTCTAGGTACCATGTTTCTAAGAAAGTTATTGCATTGGAGATATTTGAAATGACAAATCTGCTCAATTCCTATAGATCTTAAGTATTATTACAGCCTAGTGAAATCTTGCTTGAGTCCAATTCTCTAAAATACTTGGAATTTTTTTGATAAGGGTGTCTTCTAACTTAGCTTGCAAAATTTGTAGTGGTCCCATGTGGCACAGTCTAGAGCCACCACTAGTCCTTCCAAGTTCATTCATGTTGATGTTGCATTTCCATGTGGTGGAATTTAATTGGACCTTGTGTTTAATGAGCCAACCATGTTGACATCATCATAATGACATGACAATTTATGAGCCTGCCACATGTCTTTTTGGAAACATAAAGAGAGAAATCCTCTAAGAGATATGAACATAAGAAAGATATGAAATACAATTTATCTTAAGGTGTCGGGTTTGTGGGAAGATATTTGAAGTTAGGATATTACAAAGTGTGAAATCCATTATGGGTTTGCAGGGATAAAAATATTTATTTGATATGATTGGCACAAAGGGTTTGGCATATGGAAAGAGATTGTTGGATGATCCTTTTAGGATACAAGTTGTGACCCTTTTGAGCTTCAAAATATTCTTGTTGGTTTGTCTAGACAACAAGTCAATAAGAAACTCATAGGATCCATGGCCTGAAGTAATGATAGATATGTTCTAAATAACACAATAATGCATAAGCACACCATAATCATGATAAAGGAAATGGAAGAGATATGAGCTAAGGGATTTTACTTTGGGTGTAATAAAAAATGGTATTGGTGGAAAAAATGTTCCAAAAAAAATACTATTCACCTCAATGACAAGGATGAAGAGGAACCTCAATAGAATTTGTGAGAATAGTTTGAGTGCTCATTAAATAATGAAGCCAAATTTGTTATAGTTGTATTGGTCAATGTAAGAATGCAAAAAAATGGTTTGTCCCACAGTCTATGATTCATAGTTTGTTAAAAAAATTGATGCTTGTCTACCAAAAATGTGATTCTATCCTTTGTAGAGGATTGTGAACTTTTATTAGTACACGAAGACCTGGAATTAATGAAAAACATGCATATTGTGAGCTTCCTCTTTCTCCATTGGATAGGGATAAGAGTCTCGTGCCTCCCCAACCATGTCCAAATCTAGAGGAATTTGATGAACATATTCTTTTTCTTTGTTTTCCATAGGCATTTAACCAACATACATCTTGGCATTGAAAGAAACATATTGAAATCTCTTTGACAAATTTGAGATTTTCTAGTGCAACATATCCACTCTTCCTTTAAAGCATTGATTTTTCTCTTATGTTGTAATAGAGACTCCATGATAAAAACAGACCATGCATTATGATTATCTTCCTGAACATGGATTCTACTAATAGATGAGAAGATAGAGGCATGGTTCTCAACAATTAGGTCCTCCTGTTTACGAAGAAATTGATAGATTTATATTATTTTACAATAGGGGTAGTGTCCAGGTTGGCTATGGCTCTCCATGCTACCTATAAACTAGAGATATTACAACCAATTTAGGTGAATAAAAGCAAATTCTCCTTCAATAGACCCCCCTACGTGGGACTTTAAGCTTATGTTTTTTGTACTTTCTCGTTGTTGGTCCAATTAGTCCCTATATGGAACTTTTATCTCGTGTGTTATGAACTTTCTCTTTATTGGTCCGATTAGTCGCTACATGGGATTTTTAGCTCCATGTACACTTTCTCTCTATTGGTTCAATCATACATCTACAAAATAGAAAAATATTTCTTAAGTTTACCTAGGAAATTTGAAAATTCCATATTAATCTAGGTTTTGAGAATATTTAATATGTCCCATGTTCAACCCTAGGTTTCTTTGATTCCTACAAAACTATTATTGTTTCCCTATAGTATTGGGGTTTAGGATGGCCTTGTGGGAGTTGGCAATGCAACACATGGGGGTTTGCAAAAATTAGAGGTGTTTTGTGTTGTGTGGTTCCTCTTCCTTGAGTAGAGGATGCCTAGTTGGGTTATCCTAGTCTAGTATTTATATTTTTCTATATCATTTCTAGAAGTTATGGCATTGCTCAAGTTCAAGTGAGAATTTTTTGTTTAGGTTCATTTTGCACAAATCCAAGAAACAACAACCTTAATACTATTTTTTTCTTAGATCCATATGATAAATTTATCATGTCCTTAGTGTTTTCACATTTTTAATATGTCCAAAATCAAGAGGGATATCACATTAAATTAGGTGGTTGACCACTAATATTGGTAATTGCACCCTAGTCTAATTGTGCATCCAAAACTAAAGATATAAATTTTTTATTTAGAACCGTGAATATGATGATGGACTACTAACTAATAACACGTGCATATGCAACTGAAGGTACAACCAAACATGTACCTATCAGATATTTGTTCGTTGAGTGAGGAAATCTTAGGACAAATAGAGGCCGGAAATACAACTGTATCTAGTAGATATGATAAGAAAATAAGGACCAGAGGTGAAAAAGTTAGAATAAAAATTTTTAGATGCATGAAATTTTTTCTTGCCGAAGGAGGATCATGCTCTTATGATGATGAGAGCATAGGAGACATAGATGTTCCACTCATGTATAAACATCTGGTGAAGCAATGGGTACCTAAGGAACTACCTCCTGTAGATGTTGACTTCGTTGTCAAAAATAGGACATATCGCATTGCACCATCCTCCCTACATGGCTTGGGGTTATTTTCCATGGATGGAATAATTGTAAAATACAATACAGTAACTGAATTGATGAACTATGTCGGACCGTGTTACAATTATAACGCTTGGATGCGACTGGTCCGGTACATACAAAGTATGCAGAGATATGCACTCGCCACAAATTATATACAACTAATAAACAAGGATAAAAATAAGGGAGTGAATATCTATATTTATGGAAGGCCTAAAGCTTCTGGCAATATCGCAGGGTTTATAAACAACACATGACCCAAGACAACAAAAAAACAACCGAATTGCATATTTGAGGGACATGAAGAGAATTGGGTAGTCCTGTGCGTAATAAAAAAGATAGCACTCGGGGAAGAGTTATTAGTGGATTACCATTTGAATCAAATAGAAACATTGACTAATAGTGTGCAGGTTCTTATGCAACACCTCTTTAAGAAACCTCTACTTATTGCATTATATTTTTTTATTATCTTTAACATTGTTGTAAATATTATCTTTAACATTGTTTTTTTTTTTATCATTAACAATTTTTTAAATATTTTGGGGTTCTAATTATATTTTAATGTGGCAGGATGATCGTGGAAAAGGGCCAGCTGCAGAACATGTAAATTATTATCAATTTCCACTTTCATTTTACGTTGTTTTTATTATTTTCTTATATAATTTTATTGAAATAACATTGTTTTTGTTGAAATTATATGTAGTCAGCAGGCCATGTGGATCATGATTCCGTCGATGAGGAGGGGTTTTATTCTTGCATTGATCTGATGCTCATATTCAAAACAAATATCATTAAAGCTAACAAGGAACTTGTTAGCTTGTTAGATCGTCCAGAACAAACCCTGGACGTCAAAGAAAGGATCAAGCTCCTTATGTCACAACTTAACACATATAAGGTAATAACCATAATTTAATTTATTTATTTTAATGCAATCATATGTTTAATTATGATACTTTGTTCTTTAACTTTTACATTATCTCACGAAAAAACATTTTATTTTTTATAAAGGAATATTTGGAGCCTGTTCAACACGGGGTTGGTAGTAGTGGCACTACAAAGACGCTACAAAGTCCTGATGTGGGCGATCATACAACTGCTAGAGCACTATTTACTTCTCCATATTCCACACCTCATTTAGATAGGAGCCATGACACGCACCGATAGGCATCCACACCTCGATCAGAGTCTAGAGATTGTGGCAGAGATGAGGATCATAGTGATGTGGTTGAGATGGTTTCATTTCCTGGAGCTAGACATGTGACAAGCATGGGGACCCTTCCGTGCACATTTTTGGTCGACGATAATGGACTTCCATTAAAACAATCAAGACTCCCAGGTAGTTATAATTCATATTTTAATCATTTAATGTTGTCCTCATACAGAAATCATCTAGATTATTAATTTTAAATTAATGATCATATATTTTTGTGTGTATGAAATGACCTTTTTTATAGGCACGTAGAGAGAAAGGCATTGTCTATTTTTGGGGCAACCTTATGCATGAGGTGGAATTTCCAGAATTCCAACCTCAAAAAGGAACTTATGGATTATCTTGAAGGCCTCTTTGGTGTAGACACGTTCAATACAAAATCGGCCACATTTGCAGTGGGCAAATATTTAAAATATACCCGGGATGTTTATAGATGAAGCTTGGCAATAAATCCTAGGTATGAGCGTCCTCCCTCAATTCCAGAGAGGGAGTGGAAGGCAATCATTGATGATGCAAAAGAGAAGATTTTGAAAAAATCAGGAAAACAAATAACTGGTACACCAAGGTTAATTACAAATTTTTGAATTCAATACTAGCTTTATTTTTCTTTAGATCTAAATAAAAGTGTGGTTATATATAACATACTTGAATATTTTGATGATAGGTTGCCTGACACTTCGAGGCAAACAAAGAAAGGATTGCCAAACATGACCAACACAAGATAGGCTAGGGCGGCTACTCAAGGTTACAGTCACGAAACGTAAGTACTCAAACATCTTAAGAATATTATTTGTATCACCTTACAACTTTAAGGTAATTGCAACGAAAAACATTAAAAAACCATACCCTTATGCATTGCAGGGTGACGACTTCGGAACATAAACCATGGAGGAAGACCTCCAACTTGGTTACAAGTATGGTTATAAATCCATGGTTGATCATAGGAAAAGCATGGGGAAGACCCCAAGATCCAATTTGCGGGATAAGGTAAATACAAATCAGTCCACATTAACCTTTTGTTACTTATAAAATACGTAAATGTTTGATATTGTCCATAATTTAATGTCTTACTTTGTTTTAATCAGGGGAAAAGCACTGTTGACGAAACCATTAGTATTGAACAACATAGCGTTGATAGTGAAATGCCACCAGAATATCATGGTGCTCCCCAACAGCCCCATCCCAGTGAGGTGCAGCCCCAAGATGTTCATGTGACTGAGGCCCATGATGGTAAAATGTCTATATATTAATCATATACTTAATAATTTTGTACTTATAAATTTTGACGTTTCAATGGCAGAGAATGTCATAGATGATCATCCTCAACCTGAAGATTAGGTGAACAGGTTAGAATCCATTCCAATGGTGCCAACTAGAGGACCAGTTAAATAATTACATTGCAGAGTTTTTTTTAATATTAATGAACTACTTCAATGATATTTAAAAATTGGCCATATAAATTTAGTATTTTTTATTTTTTAGGTGATGGCCCCTCACATCATCATCCATGCCATGGGTACAAGACCAGACGTACTTGGCGTGAAAGGACTGGAACAAAATCATCTGTTGATGAGCACTCAGTAAACGAAGACATGGACGTGGATGATTTGTTTAAGAACTGGAAAGAAAAAAAGAAGACTGAAAGAAATTCATGATGTCATGTAATAATTTTATAAGACAATTAGATGTACATTATATAGCTGATAATATACACAAGGATATTTCTATGGCTTGTATATATCTGTGAATGTAATTTTGTTATACACTTAAGAGCATTACAATTCTTTTCATTGTGTCATGGACATGGTGTTTCTACTCAACATTGCCTCAAAGCCTACTTATCCATTCCTCTATGATATGTACAATGATGTTGAACCTTCCACAAATCATTGCGAGCAAAAAAATAAGCCAAGGACAGGAACCCAAGGATTTCAATGTTAATGTCTTATGATTCGACAAGGTGGGATACAAAGAGGAATTGTTTCCATGCATAAACATGCTAAATACCTTGATTGAGAATGTGGATGTAACAAGTTGAACATTGAAATCATAGAGCGATGACATAATCGAGAAATATGGGTGGTCATAGATGTTTATCTATTATTCAATCATTTAACCTTTTAATGTCTTTGAAAAATGCACGTTTGAAGGGTGGTCACCTCCACGACAAAGTTAATTTCTAAAAACAAAATTTTAGTTGTTTGAAGAATATTCCATGTCCCATAAGACTATTTACACTCATTTATGGATTAAGGACCTTATTTTAATCCTCTAATCATGGTTAGGGCCCGAAGACCCATCCCAGCTACACAAAAAATCCTAATGGAAACCCTTTCTCATTCATATGAAAAATATCCCCTTTAAAGGGATGATGTTGTAGTTAAAGGCCTTGATCATACTTTATGGATTAAGGACCCTATTTCCATCACCTAATCATGGTCAAGGCCCCAACATAAATCCCTACTACACAAAACATCCTAATGGAAACTTCATCCAACCCGTATGCAAAATATCCCCTTTAAATGTCTCATGTTGTAGTTCATGGCTTTAATCATGGCCTATTAACCCAATAATATGTTTTCAAGGCCTAATTCCTTAGATTTATTCCCGAACCATAGTTAAATCCTTCATAGCCATCTTTGATACACAAAAAATTATAACAATACCCATATCTCACTCAAAGGTCCATGATTCCCTATAGACAACATGTTATGTGGTTTAGGGCATTGATTATGTCCCTTAATCCCTAAAGGATTCATAAATGATGCAAGGGACTTATTTTCCTTGCTTGACCATGGCTAATTACTTAATGCACATGTCCCTAGTGAAAAATATTTCATAATGGTACACATATTCAACTTGGAGGCCAAATATTTCCTCTAAAGGGATTATGTTGAAGGTGATGTTCATGGATATTGAGCCTTACAAATGCATTTATGGAATAAGGCCCTTATTGTCCTCCCTTTGTTATGGTAAAGTCCTTGAGACCCATTCCTACTATGAAAAAACTTATTATTATACCCATATCCTATTTATATGACAAAAATTCACTTTAAAGGAACTATGTTGTAGTTTGAGGCCTTGATCATGGCCTATTAGATCAAGAATATTAACTTAGGTCCTAATTCCCTCGACTCGTGAGCCAACTATGGTCAAGGCTCTAGTACCCATCCCTAATTCATAAAACCTTCTAATGGCATCCACATACCACTCTAATGATAATGATATCTTATATAGGGCATGTTTTATATAAATTAATAAAAAATCCCATCCTTGGTCAAAAATTTCTTCTAATTGCATATGTATCCCAATTGGTGGCTAAATATCCCCTTTGGAGGATGAATGTGATGGTTTAAGACCCCATTTTATCCCATGAGCCCTCAAATATTCATTTAGTTGATATGTCTCTTATTTTCACTACTTTACCATGGTCAAGACACCAAGATCCATCCTTGGTATGAAAAAACTACTATAGGCACCCATATCCCAT
>ML795807.1:266644-289804 GCA_009831015.1 Picea engelmannii
TTGTGAGCAGGTATATGAACAATCCAGGTAAAGAACATTGGGAGGCAGTAAAGTGGATTCTCGGGTATTTGAGAGGTACTACTACACATGCATTATGTTTTGGAGGTTCAGACACTTTTCTACAAGGATATGTTGATTCAAATCTGGCAGGTGATAAAGACAGCAGGAGGAGCACCACAGGGTATGTTTTTACTATAGGTGGAACAACAGTTAGTTGGATTTTGAAACTGCAAAAGGTTGTTGCACTTTCAACAACAGAGGCAGAGTATTTTTCTGCTACAGAGGCTAGTAAAGAGATTATTTGGTTACAAAGGTTTATGGAGTAATTGGGAAAGAAGCAGGAGAACAACAGGTTGTACTGTGAAAGTCAGAGTGCCATTCACCTTGCAAAGAACTCAACCTTCCATTCGAAGACTAAGCATATACAGTTGAGGTACCACTTCATACGATCCGCCTTGGAAGATGGACAATTGAAGCTGGAAAAGATACACACTAGCCAGAATCCTGCAAACATGTTAACAAAGGGAGTAACCAGGGAGAAACTAAGTTCTTGCTCAGTTTCAGTTGGTCTTCAAGAATGAAGATGAAGATGAGAAATTTTCCAGGTCCAAGAAAGTTTAGAGTCCAGCATATACAACAACGGTGGAGTTATTGAGATCAGTCTCCAAGTGAGAGATTGTTGGTTGTGGAGCCTTATTATCTTCTTGATTTAGAGGTCTTTTACTTTCAGCCATGTTTATACCCCATGAAGTATTTACACCCCAGAAGTATGTACACTCTTCCACGCAGGGGAGTGCAGAGGGGGGGTACCCCCTCTGCAAGGTCTAGGGGGGCTATCCCCCCGGTTGGGGGGTCTAGGGGAAAGCGGGCCCCCAGCGGGGGTTTGGGGGCGAAGCCCCCGAAGAAAAAATTGCCTTGTAAAAGTATATTGTAATTTCATTGTAAATCTAGACCGTTCATTATAAGGTCGCAGATCTAATGATAGATATTATGTTAGGGTTTTTTTCCCTAGAAGGCAACCCTCTTTTATGAGGGAAATGTTTTGCGGCTATGTATGTTGGCAAGTATTGTATTCTAAGAGAGGAGACTGTGAGAGAAAGAAGAGGAAGTTACAACGGGTTTTGCTATAGGTCGTATCCCTTCATTTTGCTGGATAATAATAAAGAAAGGAGCTGGCAATTTCTCTGGTGGACATAGCCCACACTGGGTGAACCACGTAAATCTGTGTCTCTCTTGTATTGTGTATCTTCTGTGTTTTGTTTCCGCATTTGTTTTATTTTATTGCTCCGCGGTCCTGTTTTTCTAACAGGAAACACTTTAACAAGATAATGCTTGTCAAGAAAAATATTGTTTGAACTAACAAGAAACTTGACAATTATAGAATTGATTTCAGTTTTTTTTTATTACACAATGTAAACCAATTTCCCTTAGTATATATCTAAAAGGAAAATCCATGGGGTGAGTAAGAGTTATTGTCCAAATACTCAAAATAAGGAGCACAAATTCCTTATAGTTAGGAACAAATTCCTCCAAATAACCCAAGTACATCCATATATCCAAATCATATGTTCAAATGTTTCCCGATAATGACTATATTGATCTCTATATATACATGTTCTCACTCATTTCACATGTGGCCCCTCTATTAGATTTCCCCCTATTTAATATACATTTAACACCATTAGATATGCATTCAATCCAATTACATATACATTCAACCCCGTATATACCCCCCATTGGGTCATAACATAAGTACCCCCATTCGAAAAACTATCCTAAAATCTTTGTGGCTAAATCTTTTTCATGTGATGAAACCAAGTAATCAAGTTACTTATATTTATGCTCTCATACAATACGATTATTCATCCATCCATATTTAGTTATTTTCAGTGTCATTCTTTGATAGCTTCCTTTCCTTTGATCCCTTAAATATTTGATAATATTTTGTCACATAATTGTTCCTTGATGCCCTATTCCATTAATATATGACTTTACCATCTTCTTCCTTGGCAACATTGATGTGGCACCAAATCTCATGGAGTAAAAGAGTAAAATCTCTCTTTAACTCTTCTATCAAAAATAATTTTCATCTTATTTTGATATTCTTGGAATCTCTCATTTGCTTGTTCTTTGGTCTGTTGCACCTTAATTATATGATAAACTCTTCTAATAAGATCATTAAGCTCTTCATTTGCATCATGTATTAATATTAATATTAAAATGGTAATATTAAATCAAATAAATTTTTTATTTTTTATTTTTTTAAATATTGTTCATCGCACTTGCGATGACAACTTACATAGCTGTGACAGTTTTGTTATATAAACAATGGAAGTTGTCGTTGCACTTGTGACAACAACTTAAATAGATGCGATGGTTTTGTTATATAAACAACTGAAGTTGTCGTCGCAAGTGCGATGATCGCTTAAATAGCTGTGACATTTTTTTTATATAAACAACGGAAGTTGTCGTCACACTTGCGACGACAACTTAAATAGCTGCGACGGTTTTGTTATATAAACAATGGAAGTTTTCGTCACAAGTGCAACGACAACTTAAATAGATGGGACAGTTTTTTTATATAAACAATGGAAGTTGTCATCACAAGTGTGACGACAACTTAAATAGTTATGATGGTTTTGCTATGTAAACAACGAAAATTTGTCATCGCACTTGAGACAAAAACTTAAATAGTTGTGCCAAAGTTGTCGTCTCACTTGCGACGATAACTTAACTAGCTATGACAAAGTTGTTTTCTCACTTGCAATGACAACTTGAATTTTGGCGACATTTTTGCTATGTAAACAACGAAAGTTGTCGTCGTAATTGAGACGAAATGTTGGTTTCACATTTTTTCCTAAATTGTCGTATTGGTGATGATATTTCTTTTTTTCACAATTGTGATAAGTTCCCTAGGGGCATCTCTCTTGCGATGTTTATTCAATTTCGTCGCAATTTCCATGTGGCGTAAAATGATGGTTCTGAAAGTCGAGATTCATCGCAAATTCCACGACATAACGTCGCAAGAGCGTCGAAATAGCCGTCGCAAAATGACCCAAATTTGCTAGTGAAAATATTGATCAGCAGGCTCAAGGAGGCTAGGAAGGAGGGTTCTCATTTGAAAGCAGAAAGTTTGACTGGGAAAATTAAGATGAAGGATCTCATGGATATGTATAGTAACACCCTTTATCTAGCAAAATTTTCAGCAAGAAGAGCCATGCCTCTCCATAAGCAACTTAAGAACCTATACAGGAAAAATAGAGGCTTTCAATTTCAAAATAGAAAGCTCAAGGATGAATTGGCCCAGAGGAACTTAAATGTTCTGGTACAATATGCAATTGAGAGAGATGAACTAGTAGTCAAGAAGAGTACACCTTCATTCAAGAAGAGTATCCCTACAAAGGAAAAACATGCTGCCATGATAGAAAGAAGCTCTCTTGCTACAAGGACAAGTGATAGGTTGATGAAGTAGTTGGGGGATATAAGATCCATTTTTGTGGGTGGTCTATTTTTGAAAGAGTAAAGTGATCAAGGAAGTATAATTTGTCCACCTATACAGGCATCTACAGGCTCCTAGTCCATCAGCTAAGTTTTTTGTGCTTTTGAAGGATTGGTCTCATCACACAGAAAAAACACAGACATTATGTAGTGCCATGGTGCTATGAAATTGTCTATATAGTATGTTCTACATTTTTTCTACCTAATATGCTACAAAATATCCTAGCTAAAACTTAATGGTGTCGCTACAGATTCTGTAGAACTATTTTGATGAGTATCACTACCGAATCTGCAGAACCATTTGAGGTGTGGAGCTACCGAATCTGCAAAAGATATTTCAGGAGGGGCGCTACGGAATTGCACACAGTCATTACATAGGATTGGTGCTAAGAAAACTACAGACTTGTTTTGGAGGAGGCGCTATGAAATCTGTAGAGTTATTTTGCAAAGGGTGCTACATAATTGGGTACCCAATGCGCTACTGAATGGTGCTACGAAATGTCCCTTGTAGTCAAGGTATTCGAATTCATGACTCCTTTGTATGGTTGATGATGTGGAGAGAAGCGAGGATCACATGTGGCAGCATGAAGGCAGCATACAACCCCGAGAGGACACTTGGAAATGAAAAGGAATGCGCCTAAAGGGAGACATATCATTTAATTCTTGTTGGAGTGGTTGTCAACATGGTTCCTAATTTGTATTAGTTTTTTAAGAGATTTTAGCACAGGTGTTAGAATAGTAATGGTTTTAGAGAAACCTAGGGGAGGGATTCCATCTCGCACCTCTAGCTGTTACCTTTCCTTTTGGGTTATAAATACATATTCTAAATGATTAGTGAGGTTCGAATGGTTGAGTTGGGCTTCCTGATTGTAATATTTTTGACTAAGTAGATTGTTCTATGGTTATGTATTGGACTTGAGATTTTTTTATTAATAGAAGTCAGTTTCTCTTTATATCATCTTGTTGCCTCTTATGTTGAAGTACTCATGATTGGATGATCCATATGAGATTATTATGGTTGCGTTATGATGAATTTTTGGTTATAATACTGCTATGATGTTCTTCAGTGTTCTTTAACTTTGATTTCAAGAAGTTCTTGTGTTTGAGTTTTTCCTCCTTGGGCTGCTTCAATACCTGATGTCAATAGAAGACATTTACACCTCCCTCGCTAAATTGTTCCTCCTATTCACTTTTACTCTCAGTCACTGACTAAAGCTAATCAAGACCTCATTTTCTTATGCATGCTAGCCCAGATTTCTGAGTTAAAACATTATTATCATGACTCTTGTCCATTTGACATTTAAATCACTCATTTGCATTTACACATACTTTGATGGGTACTGGGATTATCCTATTTGCAATCTAAGGGTGATTCTTAGTGCTAACATTCTTGGCGTCGTTGTTGGGGAACGAATTGAATACATTTCCCTGGGATTGAACGAAAAAGCATACTAATTCTGAAGGTGCATTAGAATTCAATACATTGAAGATTGCATCTTTCACCTGGCGACTCCATTGTTTCATTTGTGGCTCCCAAAGGTAGACACATGAGGTCTACTCCACATCTACCTCTTGCAACACCTGAATCTGACCTAAAAAAGATTATCAAAAAAGGAAAGGATTCTCAAGAAGGATTTTCAACTCCTATACCAAGTACTTATGGTCATTCGTATGATTCTACTTTTAAAACTCCAGTAGCCATATATAACCCATCCTATTTTACCTTCTACTGAAGTTTCTAGAAGTTTAGATTTTGAAAATTTCCCTGTTGAATATTCATCTTTTAGCCCTCAAGTCAAAGAAGAATTTTTTGAAACCCTTGTTTCCCCTTACATTGTAAAGTGGTTCAGACTTGAGAGTCTTGAAGATTTCCCTACTTTGGGTTTTCCTACTCCTCCTCCTATCAAAGTTACTGAGACTAAAAAAGAGGAAACCTCTTCTCCCTTGGACCCTATTTCATTTTTCCCAAAGGATCAAACTCTTCCTCTAAAATCTGAGACCTCTCCATCCTCATCCAAGTTTCCTCTTTCCCCTCAAACCCAAACTGTAGTTGCAATTGTCAAAGCTCCATCTCCCCCTTGTTCTTCTAGAGGTCATAACCCTATGGCAGGTTCTAATGCTCCTAGAAATAGGATGGATTCCATAGTGGCTTCCAGGTATGCCCCTCTTAACTTACCTCATCCTATGAATTCTCTCCCTGTTGGAGACTACCTTAAGTACATCCCCAAGTTCACAGGGGAGGACGAAATAATTGTTGAAGAACACCTTTATGCCTTTTATAGTTATGCAGACAATCTTAACATTGAGAATGAAGATGTATGGATGAGAGTATTTGTACAGAGCCTTGATGGTGAGGCCAGGAAATGGTTTAGGGGTTTGACTTTTGGATCTATTGTTGGGATTGAAGCTTTAGATGATGTTTTCTTGAGATAGTGGGGGGATAAAAAAGATTTTCGTTATTATATCATAGAATTTGTATCCCTTAAGAGGAAAGAGGGAGAATTTGTTTCAGACTTCTCAAAAATATTTAATTAAATGTACAACAAGATTCCTGTTGAAACAAAGCCTACATAAACCTCTGCCAAGATCACCTATGCCAGTTCTTTTGAACTTGAGTTTTGCCTTCTACTGAGAGAAAGATGATCTACCTCCTTAGCTCATATGAAAGATCCATCCTTAGAAGTAGAATCTAACATAGTGGCAGCTGACAAACTTAGGGGAAAATATGATAGGGACAAGAGACAAAGTAGAGGCGAAGCCTTAGCCTCTGAGTCCTCTGTTGTCCATCCTCAAGTTGATGAACTTACAAAATTGGTAAAATCACTTTATGTTGAAATGGAGAAGTTAAAACTTGAAGGAAAACAAACCTACAGGAACACATAGAATGCTGACAATAGAGGTAATTTCAGAAGACCAAATAATGCCCCTCAATTCCTCCAAAGAGATCCAAGAAATAGAGATAGGGATGATCAAAAAATTCAAACCCCTCTCCAAAACAACCTTGTTGTTGATGAAGAAGGAGAAGATGAAGAAATTGATCCTGAAATTCATCTTGGTGACACCTCTTCTTCCCCTCATTTGACCCAATCTTCATATGAGGAATCTCTCATGGATAGTCAATTAAATGAATTGAGTAAGGGAGGAAAAAAAAATGACAATCCAAATAGATACAACCTAAGGTCCAAAACGAAAGAGGGAAAGACTAACACTTCTGATCAGCCCACTAAAACAGAACATTATGATAAGGCTGTGGTAGCTGGCAGCAAAGAAAAATATGCACAATGTCCTCAAGAATTGGTTAAGAATCCCACCTTATAAGTTAAGGAGATTCTAAAATATCCATCTTCCTTCAACTTTGAAAGTGAGATTCAAAAAATCAAAATTCTTGTACCTTTTTTGGAGCTGATAAAAAATGAGGAATTCAAAAGATATCGTTCCAAAATGTTGTAGCTCGAAATTTCCTCCAATTCCACTAATTCGGTCAACCTTCAAGATGAAAAAACATCAGTCATCCTAGGACCTTTGATAGAAGGTAGAGATGATTCATCCCCTCCTTTCTATACATCATTGAGAATTCATGATAAATTGATGCACAATTGCTTGATGGAATCAGGGGCATCTCACAATCTCATGCCAAAAATAGTCATGGATGAGCTTGGGTTGGAAATTACAAAAACATACCATGAATTATACTCTTTTGACTCTAGGAAAGTGAAGTGTCTTGGGGTTATCAAAGATATGGTTGTGACCTTGTTTCAGTTGCCCATGAAAAGTGTGTTCATGGATATTGTGGTGGTTGATGTCCCTCCTAAGTTTGGTATGCTCTTGTCAAGATCATGGATAAAAATACTATGGGGAACCTTGAAGATGGACCTTACATATGTCATCATTCTTGTGTTTGGGGGAGAACATAGAAGGCTTTACAGGGAGGCTCAATTATCCTACATCATCAGTGATGAAGAAAACCCTACCAACCATCCTATTTTTTCACTTGGTACTGATTTAGGATCTAGTATATTGTAGCTTACTAAGGCTCCTCAACCTCCTCTTGAAATCAGAAAACAGTCCATTACCTTTTGTGAAGATTCTCCTCCAAATACCTCTGTTTGGAAGATGTTTTTTTATGGAGCCTCTTTTAAGGAAGGTATTGGTGTTGGAGTAGTCTTTGTTTCCCCTACTCAAGAGATCATATATTTTTCCTACAAGCTTGAATTTGAAACTACAAACAATGTGGCAGAATATGAAGCTCTTGTTTTGGGTTTGAGGGCTACCAAAGACATGGGGATTGAAGAGCTAGCAGTGTTTGGAGATGTTGAATTAATTCTCCATCAAATCAAAAGGACTAGTTCCTTTGGAGATGTTGTTCGACATAAATGATGTTGTTGTAAAGGTTAAAGGTTCAACTGAAAATTCTGATGTGACTGAATGCAATGTGGGTACAGAGGAGGAACCAAAATATGTCAAGTTGTCTAGCAGCTTGTCAAAGGAACAAAGGGTTGAATATGATAAGTTGTTAAAAGAGTTTGCTGATGTGTTTGCTTGGAAATATGAAGATCTGAGAACATATGACACAAACATCATTGAACATAATATACCTTTGAAAGAGGAGACCAAACCATTTGGGCATAAACTTAGACAGATAAATCCTGTGTTGCTGCCTATTATCGAAAAAAAGGTAAAATAATTGTTGGATGCCAATATTATCATTCCTTTGAGATAATATGAATGGGTGGCTATTGTGGTCCCAGTGAGAAAAAAGAACGGGGAAATCAGACTTTGTGTCGATTTTAGAAATTTGAAAAGAAGCTCCAAGAAAGATAATTACCCCTTACCAAAGATGGAGCACATATTGCAGAGGGTGACAGGTTCATCTAGGATGTCTATGATTGATGGATTTTCTGGCTACAATCAAATATTTGCCTTGCCTGAAGATAGAGAGAAGACAACCTTCATTACTCCTTGGGGCACATTCATGTATGCTAAAATGCCCTTTGGATTGTTGAATGCCAGAGTGACCTTTCAGCGAGCCATGGACATTGCCTTTAATGGGGAGAAAGACAAGTTTGTAGTCATCTATTTAGATGACATTACAATGTTCTCACAATCTGCTAAAGGACATAATCATCATTTGAAAAAGGTTTTCTTGAAGTGCAGAAAGTTTGGTCTCTCTCTCAATCCTAAAAAGTCATTGTTTGTTATGAAGGAGGGGAAATTATTGGGGTACATTGTAGCAGCTGAAGGGGTAATAATTGATTCAAGAAGAGTATAATCCATCCAGACCTTGTCTCTCCCTAGATCCAAGAAAGAAGTTCAGTATTTCTTGGGGAAAATCAATTTTTTAAGAAGGTTCATTTCAAACTTTGATAAATTGCTAAAATACATTACAACCATGCTGAGGAAAGGAAATGAAGTCAAATGGACTACTGAGTCTCGAAATTGTTTTGATCAAATAAAAAAGGCTTTGATAGGAGCACCTGTGCTCATCATCCCTGACTACTCCAACCATTTTTTCTTTTTTTCTTTTTCTTCATTTGACACAGTAGTTGTTGTTTTATTGTAGAAAAATGCAGAAGGGTTAGAGAAACCTATTGCCTTTTTCAGCAAGGCATTGAGGGATGCATAAATAAAATATGACATCATGGAAAAGAAGAATTATCATTTGGTCAAAGCCCTCAAGGATTTCATATTATATGTGTTGCATTCAAAATTTGTTGCATATGTCCCTTTAGCCTCATTGAAAGAGATACTTATTGAGCCTGACATAGATGGGAGGAGGAGAAAATGGATTGCCAAAATTATGGAATTTGACCTTGAAATAAAGCCCACTAAATTGGTTAAAGGCCAAGGTTTAGCTAGGTTGTTGGCTTAATCAAATTGCAAATATTTGGGGTTTAATTTCATAAACATTAGCTCGGAAGATCAGCAAGTTGAGTTGTTTGATAAAGGTTCTTAGGTTAGCCCCCAATTGGTAGAATGCACTTGGTACAAGGACATCATATATTTTCTGCAGAAGTTGTAGCCTCCCAATGGTTTGGAAAAGAACAAGGTAAGAGATTTGAAGCTAAAAGCAATCAGATATTGTCTTTTTGACCAAGTTTTGTATTGGAAACATCCTTTAGGAATGCTTTTGAGATGTCTAGATCCACAGGAGGCCCAAAAAGTTATGACTGAATTTCATGAAAGTTTATGTGGGGGGCATCACTTCTAGAGAACCACAGCCTATAAGATCCTAAGAGATGGGTATTTTTGGCCTAGCCTTTTTACTGATGTTTGTGCAAATATTAGAGCTTCTAACAAATGCCAAAAAAAAATTGTAAAGAAACAACTCAAATATTTGTCATTGAATCCTATGGTAGCTTCAGGACCATTTCAGTAGTGGGGCTTAGACTTCATTGGGGAAATTCATCCCGCTTAAAGTGGTCAGCGTAGGTGGATTTTGACTGCCACTGATTACTTCACCGGGTGGATAGAAGCCATCCCTACAAGAAATGCCTCCCACAAGGTAATCATTATTTTTCTTGAGGATATCATGTCAAGATTTGGTTGTCCAAGCAAAATTGTTACTGATAATGCTGCATATTTCAAGGTTGAACTATTGATCAAGTTTTTTGAACAGTATGGGATTACATTGGTTCATTATACTCCTTACTACCCCCAAGGGAATGGATTGGAATAATCCTCTAACAAGAGCCTTATAAATGTCATCAAGATATTGTTAGAAGACAACAAGAAAGCATGGGACTCAAAGCTAAAATTTTATTTGTGGGCTGATAGAGTTACAACAAAGAGATCGCTTGGTGTCTCTCCTTTTCATCTTGTGTATGGAGTTGAGGCTATCTTTCCTACTTATCTTTCCTTACCCGTGGAAAAATTCTTCCAAGACTACCAAGGAGAACCTGATGATATGGTCAGAAGAATACAATAGTTGGTCGAAGTGCAACAGACTAGGGAGCAGCTACTGGACAAAGCACAGAACCATAAACAAAAGATCAAGAAATCCTTTGACAAGAAGGTAAGAAAAGAATATTTCCAGTTGGGAGATCTAGTGCTCAAGTGGAATTCACCCAAGCGAGACAAAGGCAAGCAAGGTAAATTTGAAGCCTTGTGGATCGGTCCCTTCAAAATTTCTGAGGTATTTTCAAATAACACTTATAAGTTGCAGAATTTGGAGGATTCCAAATTTTTTGGTGGCCCTACCAATGGGAACTTTCTAAAAAAATATTTTTCTTAAGCCATGAGTAGCTTTCCATTTCATTGTAAATATCATTTTTGTTTTATTTCTGATTGAATAAGTGACCCCATAACCCTAGGATAAGGCACTGAAAATGCTTGATCTTGGTAGCTCACAGGGAGCATGCCATCCCTTGTGGAGAAAATGTTATCACATGAAATTGCCTTGGGTCTTTTATCCCTTAGGTTTAATTTTTTATCCTTTAAAATTTAGGTTTGCTTTATTTTTCTTTGTGTGATTTTCTTAGGGTAGTCTGAACAAATAAAGACTTGTGGTTTTGGCTCATTTTTGGCCCACAGATATATTTTAAGCCTAGGTTCATTCTATGGTTTATGGTTTCGACTCACCTCTTGACTTGACATCAAGCATAAAGCACCCAATGATCCAAATGAATTGACACATCACTCCATCCACTCATACTCTTTATCCTTTCCATGTTGTCCCTATGTCCGTTAAAGGGAGGTCAAATCAAATTTTTGAAAAAGGCGTTGCCAACTCACTAAGAGTTTCTGTAGCACACCTTTGTCCTTTGATCTTTTCCATAATTTGTCATAATCAGCTGAGGTCATGATTTCTCTAGGTTTCAACACCCTTGTTCGTTAAAAGAGAATATTGAGAATTTCTCATTTATGAAAATTGCTAATGGTTTAAGCATTTGAATTTTCTCTCAAGCTCGGCGCTGTTGAAATCACTAGTTCAGACCAGCTGCAGATTGTGTTATGGGATCAATTGTCAAAGCTAAATTGGAGGCTGAGGTGGATGTAGCAGTTTCCTAACTTGTTGCAGATCCTCCTTTATCAGTCAAAATATCCAGGTATTCCATGAGTCCTCTCAATTGCATGGAAAAGTCTTGAGACACCCCTACCTCATCTTTTGGTAGCACTCGACGTTGCAGACTACTTCATCTCTCATCCATTTGCATCTATAGCTTTTCTCCCATAGACTTCATATCCATTTTCCACCTAATTTTCACTTATTCTAGAGGACAAGCCATTTTTCTTTTGAAGCTTGAATATATGTTCAATCACTTGGCCCTTGTGTGCACACTGCACTACAGAAAGTCATTGCTAAAACTACGCTACAAATCCCCTGTCTCAGTGTTGTGTTTTACTTGGATTGGTGAGTTCTATCTTTTGTATTCAAAGACCCCTGCATTATCCTCTTCTATTCACTATATCATCATTCATTCATCTTAAAATCAGTTGGCAATAAGGGGAATTGCAGTCCCTACCTTTCCAAAACTTTGATGACCATGGTGTGGTGACATAAAACTGAGCAATGTATCCCTGCCTTCCTTAACTTAGAGTTTCTTTCTCTCAATTTAAAAAAAAAAATCCATCAAAACAGTTTATTGTTAATTCAAGGTGAGTTAGAGGAAATCCTGAGAGAGAGAAACCATTAGCCACTATAATTTCTCATTTATCTCTGTCTATGTTTGTTTTCTTTACCCCTCACTGCACCACAACCTTTGATCCCCTGTTTATATCCATGGAGACACCTCAAAATAAGAAGTCTCACAAAGGAGGGAGTGTGGTCAGGGTTGAACCCTCTGACATGCACCTGTTTGATGTTGAGCCAATGGTCAAGGAGGTTTTTCAAAGGGTTGATTGCCTCTCGTTTTACCAAAACATGCAGAGGGGACACCCTAAAGTAGAAAGGCAGTTTGCATTACACTTTGATGGCATTAAGAATAAGGTGGGAAACCTTGAGTTTGAGGTATCTGAAGCCTCTATTGCAGCAGCCACTGGGATTTCTAATACTAGAGAGAGTTGGTTTAAATACATGATCCCAAATGTTTCATTATCTAAGGACTTCCTTAAACCAAACTATCATACAAACAATTTGTCCAAGGGAGTGCCTAGAAGCCACCTAGTTGAAGGTTTTGATAAAATGTTGCAGATCATCCAGAGATACTTTACATGTGAGGGAAGGTTTAACATGTTATACCAGTATCATACAATACTCTTGCTACATTTCACTGGTAAAGATGTAATGAATATCCCTTTTTATATTTTGAGGAGCATGGGAAAGATATCAGATAGATTCCAAGCCAAGTCAAAGGTTGTGGAAACTAGTATCTTTCACTCTGGGTTGATCAGGATGTTGGTGATGGAAGAATTGAAGAAGAGGAACATGCCTTGGGAACAATTCATTGTCTCTTCCTATATGAAGTTGGATATAGCCTATACTCCTCAGTATAGGATGCAAATCTCTTTTCCATCTACTAGTGTTGCTTCAGCAAGAACAAGCAAGAAGATAAAAAGCAAAGCCACTACTCAAAGCAAAGAAGTCATCAAGGAAATTGAAGAAGAAGAGAGGGAGGTTCATCACTCTCCACAGATATATTTTTCACCTCCTCCTGCACCTGAATTGGAAGAAGTCCCTTCATCCACCAAAGCCACATCTAAGAGGGGAAGGAACTTGGAAGCTGCATTTCTCTTCACCTGCTCCAATAACTAAGATCAAAATCAGGAAGCCTTTTAGTAGATCAACATCCCTCAAGAAGGTTATTGAAGGAGAAGTCCTACCCAAGGTTTCAATTCCAACGAAAAAGAAAGATAAGGGTAAAGGAATTGAGAAGCCTATTGGGGTGATAGACAGAGCCCATGTGCAGCAGAAAGATAAAGGTAAATCCATTGAGAAACCTGTTGAGGTTATCAACATCAGCACTCCACCTAGTAATCACACTTTTAAAAGATTGATCAGACAGCTCAAGGAGGCTAGGAAGGAGGTTGCTCGTTTGAAAGTAGAAAGTTTGACTAGGAGAATTAAGATAAAAGAGCTCATGTATATGTACAATAACACCCTTGATCTAGAAAAAATTTCAGCAAGAAGAGCCCTGCCTCTCCATAAGAAACTTAAGAACCTCTACAGGAAAAATAGAGGCTTTCAGTCTCAAAATAGAAAGCTCAAGGAAGAATTGCAACATTTCAAGGATGAATTGGCCCAAAGGAACTTAAATGTTCTTGTACAAGCTGAAATTGAAAGAGATGAACCAGTAGTCAAGAAAAGTACACATGTAGTCAAGAAGAGTATCCCTGCAAAGGAAAAACATGTTGCCATGATAGAGGGAAGCTCTCCAGCAACAATGAGGAGTTCTAGGTTGATGAAGTAGTTGGGGGATATAAGATCCATTTTTGTGGGTGGTCTCTTTTTACAAGAGTAAAGTGATCAAGGAAGTATAATTTGTCCACCTATATAGGCATCTACATGCTCCTAGTCCATCAACTAAGTTTTTTGTGCTTTTGAAAGATTGGTCTCATCACATAGTAAAAACATCGAGATTTTGTAGCTTCATGATGCTGTGGAATTGTCTATATAGTATGTTATGCAATTTCACTACCTAATATGCTACGGAATCTCCTAGCTAAAACTTAACAATGGCGCTACTGATTCTATAGAACTGTTTTGATGAGTGGTGCTACCAAATCTACAGGACCATTTAAGGTGTGGCGCTATCAAATCTGCAGAAGCTATTTCAGGAGGAGCGCTACAGAATTGCACACAGACATTACACAAGATTGGCACTATGGAAACTGCAGACCTGTTTTGGAGGAGGCGCTATGAAATACGCACAGTTGTTTTGCAAAGGGCGCTATAGAATTGGCTACCCAATACGCTACTAAATGGCGCTACGATCTGGCCCTTGCAATCAAGGGATTAGAATTCATGACTCCTTTGGATGGTTGATGATGTGGAGAGAAGCGAGGATCACAGGTGCAACATGAAAGAATCATACAACCCCTGGAGGACACTTGGAAATGAAAAGGAATGCGCCTAAAGGGAGACATGTCATTTAATTCTTGTTGGAGTGGTTTCCAACATGGTTCTTAATTTGTAGCAGTTTGTTAAGAGTTGTTAGCATAGGTGTTAGAATGGTAATTGTTTTAGAGAATCCTAGGGGAGGGAGGCCAGCTCTCACCTCTAGTTGTTGCATTTCCTTTTGGGTTATAAATACATATTCTAAATGATTAGTGAGGTTGGAATGGTTGAGTTGGGCTCCCTGATTGTAATATTTTTTACTAAGTAGATTGTTCTCTGGTTATGTATTGGACTTGAGAATTTTTTATTAATAGAAGTCAATTTCTCTTTATATCATCTTGTTGCCTCTTATGTTGAAGTACTCATGATTGGATGATCCATATGAGATTATTATGTTTGTTTTATGATGAATGTTTGATTATAATACTGCTATGATGTTATTCAGTGTACTTTAACTTTGAATTCAAGAAGTTCTTGTGTTTGATTTTTTCCTCCTTGGGTTGCTTGAAGACCTGATGGCAATAGGATACCTTTACACCTCCCTCTCTAAAGTATTCCTCCTATTCACTTTTACTCTCATTCAGTGACTGAAGTTAATCAAGACCTCATTTGCTTATGCATGCTAGCCAAGATTTCTGAGTTAAAACATTATTATCCTGAGTCTTGTCCATTTGACCTTTAAATCACTCATTTACATTTACACATACTTTGATGGGTACCGGGCTTATCCTCTTTGCAATATGAGGGTGATTCTTAGTGCTAACATATTCTAACGAGAAGAAGGATCCAAATATGAAGGAACATTAGAATAGAACTCACAGTAGACTTGGTCAATGGATCATAAAGCCACCTTGACAAGAAGCAGAATTCATTTGAACTCTGACTCAGCTTTTCATATTAATACTTGGTATTCAACACCAAGTCAATCCTGCAGAGACTATGAAATTTTTCAAGACTCAGAGTAAGCCTAATCTCAGAAAGGATCAGATGAGAAAAAGAGACATCTTCCAGGACTGGAAGATATATGCCATGAGTTGAGAAGACTAGATCGTAGCCTCAAATACCTCTAGGAGACATAAAATATCCTGAGAAGATTTCCTTGTTTCAATGATAGAGGAGGAAGCCAGTCAAAAGGACTGTATTTTGTCTTAAGACCAGAAGGGAAGTTAGTGGTGACTTCCACGTTTGATCTAACAAATCAATCATGTTGCAGATAACTATATAGAGATGTACAAAACCTAATTTGCATCCAAAGGATTCTCCCAGCAAGAGGAAACAACAATAAATGAAGAAATAGTTCCAATATTTGTAAAAACAACCAAAACAACCATGATTTCGATATAGTATGAGATTCAGGTGGAGAAGTCCTTGTATTTGAGATTGAGTTACCTACATGAAAGAGGAAAAGATACCTTCAGTATTAGTTACTGAGCCACTCTCATATGAAGTTGTTTCCATGATAGAATAGATGAGCTACTCTCAAAGTTCAACAGCTACAGTGAGAATAGAGCAAGTCATTCTCAGCATCAGAAATAGTAGTTGCAGGTGTAGAATCCATGTTCCAGAAGGAACAATTGCAAAGAGAGTAGAGGACATACTCTCAGGTAGTGAGACAGATAGTTCTTTGCAGAAAGAACATAGAGCTAGCACATGATTGTACAGATTAAGTTGCAACTGAGCAATTGTGTTAGATTGATACAATGTGATGTGAAAAATTGGTTTGAAGTTGAAGATGGAAAGACTCATGTCTGCAGGTTGAAGAAAGCTTTGTATGGGTTGAAAAGCTCCTAGAGATTAGTATGGAAGAATTGATAGTTTCCTCACGATATTGGGCTTTACCTAGAGTAAATTTGATTCTAACCTTTACTTCAAGGTTATGAATGATGAACCAGTTATATTGTTGTTGTATGTGGATGATTTATTCTTAATAGGAGAAGAAAAAATCATCACAGATTGTAAGAAGAAGCTCACTACAGAGTTTGAGATGAAATACATAGGCTTGATGCATTATTTCTTAGGTCTTGAATTTTGGTAGAGCCCAGAGAAGATATTCCTTAACCAAGGGAAGTATGCAGTTGAAATACTGAAGAGATTCGACATGCTGGAATGTGAATCCATGAACACACCCATGGAAACCAAGTTGAAGCTCATGGTTGATACTTCGTCATAATTGGTTGATGCTACTCTATATAGATAAATTATTGGTTTGTTAATGTATCTGATGAATACTAGGCCAAATATATGTTTTGTTGTGAACATCTTGAGTCAGTATCTGGTAGAGCCCAGGCATGTTCACATTTTAGATACAAAGAATGTGATGAGATACCTTAAGGGTATGTTGGATTATGGTCTCTATTATACTATAGATCATAACTTCAAACTTTATGGTTATACTGATTCAGATTGGGTTGGAAGTGCTTCTGATAGAAAGAGCACTTCAGGATGTTTTTTCAGTCTAAGGTCAGTCATGACTTCATGGAAAAGCATGAAGAAATCTAGTATTTCTCTCAGCACGACAGAAGCATAATACATTGTAGCATGTTCTACCATTTGTGAATCCATATGGCTTCGGAATTTGTTAACAGGTATATTTGATCTGAAGATGGAAGCCACTGTGATTCTATGTGATAACCAGAGTTGCATAAAGAGATGGAGAAGCCAATGTTCCATGATAAGTCAAAGCACATAGAAATACAGTATCACTACATTTGTGATATGGTGTAGAGAGGAGCTAAAAATATCCAATATGTTGGCACAGATGAGCAGGTTGTCGATGTTTTGAGCAAGCCTCAGTCTCGTGTAAAGTTTGAATACTTTCGAGAAAATCTTGGTATACTCCGAAAGGACCTCCCTCGAAAGGGGGAGTGATGTTGATGATACTATGGTATCCTGACAAACAACATGTAGCTCGGTTAGGATTTTATATCCTAGGGGACTGATCATCCCTGGACAGATCCCGAAGGTCCCGTAAGGACGGTCTGTCAAAGTATCTGTGCATGTATATGGAAGTGGTGGTCAGTAGTGGTATCTCTGTTAGGATTTTATATCCTAGGGAATCTTTTTATTCTTGGGAAGATCCCAAAGGTCAGGTAAGGATGGTATGTCAGAGTACCACGTGGTAGATTGTTAGGATTTTGTATCCTAGGGAATATTATGATTCCTAGGCAGATCATGAAGGTCCGGTAAGGAAGGTCTATCAGAGTACCACAAAATGTTGTTGTTGCACCTGCCTCATTTTGTTTCCATATGTTGATGATGTTATTGTCTCAACCTCGTGTTGATGATGTTGTTATCTCAGCCTCGTGTTGATGATGTTGTTGTCTCAGCCTCGTGATGTTGTTGATGTTGTTCCAGCCTCGTGTTGGTGATGATGTTGTTCCAGCCTCGTGTTTTTTATGATGTTGTACCAGCCTCGGGTTGGTGAGACTGTTTTCCTAGCTTCATGTTATTGATGTTGATGTTTCAGCTCCATGCTATGAATGATGATGATGATTTTATTCCAACTCCATGTTGTGAATGATGATGATGATGCTATTCCAGCTCCATGCTGTGAACGATGATGATGATACTACTCCAGCTCCATATTGTGAATGATGATGATATTGATGATGAGAAAAAATTCTGATGATTTGTAGATATTCCAGTGAGTGTTCCAAATGTTGATGATGATGATGCCCTCTCTTTCTCATGATGATGTTGTATCGGGTTATGTCAGTAGAATACCCTTCTTGTTAAGGGAGAGTGTTGAAATATTGTAACTTTGAAGAATATTCTAATTATAATTGAGTTATTATCTTATAGATCAAATCCCCTTTTATGGATTGATCATGTCGGGTCTTGTATAAGACCAAATCCCCTTTTGTGGATTGGTCAAACCATATTCATATGGTGGTATTTGAGAAGTCAGCCCCTAAGGATTATAAAGTGGTTTTAACCACTATTGGAAGAAGTCGGCTCTGGTTGTTGAAGAGACATAACCCTAGCGCTCCTCAACTAGTATAAATAAGTGAGGATAGAACCCCATTCACTCACACAATCAATTCACTCATCTAGTACACAAGTTTTGAAGGAAGTTGCAGTTAGAAGAAGGAGAAGAGAGAGGTTCTTGCTTAGTCTTGGATATTCTTGGTGGTTTGGTCTTTTATTTTGGCATTGTATTGGCAATCTATTATTGAGGAAGTTTTTGTTGGGTTTTTCCCCATCAGGGTTTCCCAGGATAAAATGGTGTGTATCTTGTGATTGTGTTTCTTTCAGTGATACTAATTGTGTTGTTATCCTCTAGTAAATTGAAAAGAACTTAATAACAACTCTAAATTTAACATCCTCGTGACCCGATATTCAGTGTGCACAACTTCTATATATTGCTCACCAATATTCCACGCGTACAAATTTTATGCCACACACCAATATCCAATGAGCACAACTTTTTGTACCATGCACCAATATTCTAGTGTGCGCAACTTTTTGTACTGCGCACCAATATCTAGTGAGCGCAACTTTTTATGTCACACACCAATATCCAATGCACACAACTTTTTATTGTTGTTGTGAATGAGTTTATTAATTGCATTCATGTCCATTTAGAATGTTGTAAATGTAGTTCATGATGGGTATCAAAATTTGGTTTAAAATGTGAATTACATCGTAGCTCGTAAGCTATAGGAAATGGGCTAGCAAGAAAGTTTTCATTTCTATGTGTATTCCAAGTAGTAACGTTACTTGGTTAAGTTGGGGGATGTTACATTGTGTAAGACTGTTATTTTAACATGGAAATAAGATTTTTTTTTCTCTCTTGAGAACATGTGGATTTGAAGTCACCCCGGATGGGGTCATATGGACAGGTTCCTTTTCGAGAGAAGTGTCAGGAGTAAACGTGGCCACCGCAAAGGTAATCCATCTTATATGGCAGATTGAATGATGCGAAGGGGAGTTAGACCTGGTTCATGTGGAACATCATGGTTGATGTTGGTTTGTACTCTCAATCTACTTTCTCATATATTGACTCGTATATGGATACAACCGGCTTTAAGTTCCATTACTCCAGTACGAGGTATGTTCTTACTACTATGCAGTATCACAAATGCGAGTGGGATTTCCGTCCAATAGTTTTCAGTGGGTTTGAGGTTTCGATTTGGTTTTATAGCATGGATGCAGCGGATTTCAGCGCACCTCTCTGCGGAGGATTGAATTTGAACAATCGTGCGGATATTCATTGGCTTTGGGTTCTCCTCTCCTCCCCACTCGCTCTTGTACCTATGTTTCAATCCACCAGTATGTCGCCCACCTGTGGTTATTCCAACGGCTACTGTAGGCGGCGAATATGCCGTCCCAAACCCTCCTCTTCAAGAAACCTTAGTTTGAATCCCTGTAGCCCGAGTGCTGCACTCAGGCTAGAATGTAACTAATGAATACAAAGAGCATTTTCCCCCACATCCAGGAGGAACTATCCATTGTGGAAACTATCGTTTTTCCAAGAGCGTGCTACCATACCACCCATGACTGGGAAATAGATGTTGAAATTAGTAATTAGATTCCTGACTTGGGCAGTTTCAGAGAAAGAGATACAAAATACTTGAAAATTGTTGATCTTTGTTGGCATATCAAGACTTTCCTAGGAAAAATTATGTTGGACAATGAGCATGAACGGGAGGAAATTCAGATGCAGTTGGACGAGGTGTGTCACAAACTTTAGGATATCCGCCCTCGTTCAGATGCTTATGATCGTCATGGGGAATCCCAACAAGTCGATGCTTTCAGGCCTCAAAACCAGGAGCACCAAGAGAGGGAAGGTGGCCTCTCTCCAAAGTATTTTTTGAATGATTAGCATTTTGAGTTTTTTAGAGAGTTTTTACTATAACTAAGTATTTTTTGAATGATTAGCATTTTGAGTTTTTTTTAGAGAGTTTTTACTATAACTTGTGGGATGACTGTATAAGGATAGTTAGAATTCCAAAGTACTTATACTTATATAAGTTTTTTTTTATTATAGAACCTAGTTCAAATTATTTGGACAGATAATCTGCTCCACTTCTTTTGGTCTAGTTTTCTTTTTTTGCAGGCCAACACTTCAGTGGTTTTTGTATATATTTATTTACTATGATAAATAAAATAGATTGGCTTGGTTTGCTAACAAAAAAAACATGTGGACTTGAAGTAGTAGAATAAATGTTAAATTTCATTTTCCTAATTGTTGATTTTTATACATTAGTTTTTCTATGGGTGTGTCTTTACATTTTCATTTTCTACAAACCAGATTCTAAACCCCCAAATTGTCATTGTTTGTTGTTGTTTCCTCATCAACTACAAAGTCTTAACATGAGATGTTGCCAATCCAAACTACATGCCAATACCCATTTTTACAAGGGAGGCTCGTAGCCAATTTTCCTTTCAACATTTTCCATCAAACCCTAACATTCACTACCATTTCCAGGGTTAGATCCTTGTGCGACCTTTGCATCTC
This sequence comes from Picea engelmannii, assembly GCA_009831015.1. Classification (NCBI taxonomy): domain Eukaryota; kingdom Viridiplantae; phylum Streptophyta; class Pinopsida; order Pinales; family Pinaceae; genus Picea; species Picea engelmannii. Next base: position 287,596 of record ML795807.1, read on the forward strand.
GTCGTGATTTTTCTTTGAGATTTATTTGTGAATTCAAGACAATGTATATGTCAAATTTAAAGAACGAGAAGAAGTCTCCCTTAGCTTAAAACCTTCGGCCCCATATCTTTTATGATCCATATTATCAAGTCCTATATTTTTCTTTCTTCTTGGTGACATTTTATATATGCTCTTATCTCTTTTGTCAACTCATATATATGCTTCAATGCATTAATTGTTGTTTAGTAAACGTCACATTACTTTACATTTCAACTTATTGTGGTGTATCTTTGTAAATTTTGGTGCAATTTTTAGTGGTTTACCTTATTTACATGCATGTTGAGGTTTGTGCAGATTTTATGTGTACAAAAAGTTTGAATTAGGTTTGTGCAGATTTTATGTGTACAAAAAGTTTGAATTATGACAATGTATGTTAAGGTTGAGATTTTAGATTTGAGAAATAAGATAACATAAAGTTTAAGTTATAATAATGTGTGTTAATAAAGTTTGAATTATGACAATGTATGTTAAGGTTGAGATTTTAGATTTGAGAAATAAGATAACATAAAGTTTAAGTTATAATAATGTGTGTTAATATTGGAGTTAGATTCAAGAATCAAAATAACATGGAAATCGAGTGACCATCAAATCCAAAGTTATTAAAACCTATGTAGATTAAATTTGAAGTTTTCATTGTTTTTAGATATTTTTCAAGATTCTTCTACCTTTCCATGAAATATATTAAAAAAAAAAAAAATGGATTTGTGAGGACAATCACTTTTACAATATATTAATATTTAATTTTCGTTAATTATGATTTGGAATTAAAAAATAAAAAATAAATTGTACAATATATTATTAAATTAATTTCACAATGTGCTAATATTTAATTTTCATGAATTGTGATTTGGAATTAAAAATAAAATGTTTTAAATTTCAAAATTGCATAATATATTATTAAATTTAAAATATAATAGTTAGTAAGTGGTATTTGTAACATTAACTCTATGTCACAACTAATTCTAATATTAAATTTACAATTTTGATATTAAACATTATGTAAATTATAAAATTTGTTTTTAAAAAATTCATAAAATAATGAATAAAAAAAAATGAATTTGTAATTTTTTTTAAATATTACAATATTATTAATCACTCATCAATTTAGAGCTAACCAAGTCTTCACTTGGTGAGAGTATTTATAGAAAAGTGTGTTAGATACTTCAAATATTCCATTATGATGAACAAAGGTTATGAAAATTTATTTCAAAGTAGTAATCACATTTCACATTGTGAGTATCTTTCTCAAAAGTGTTAATTAATTTGAATAATTCATTGTAACATGTGAAAAGTCTCAGGAAACGGTGAATAAATGTTGTAAAATATTATGTAGCATTCAAGTAGTTTTCATAATTTACATGATTGGAGATACCTTTCTCAACATTAGACTCTTTTACTTCAATAAATTAGTCCCACATCTTCAAAATGTCACACCATTTGATAATTCAATAATATGCATAATTGGAAATAAGATAACATAGGCGTTAGTCCCAACAATGTAACTTGGATACTTGGGAATATATCCATTGATTATTCCCACTCCCTATGGAAAATAGATTAAAACATAGAAATGTTGAGATGTTGCTGCGAGGGCCTCCAACAATGTAACTTGGATACTTGGGAATATATCCATTGATTATTCCCACTCCCTATGGAAAATAGATTAAAACATAGAAATGTTGAGATGTTGCTGCGAGGGCCTCCAAGAGCGAGCTCCACCATTTGATCGATTGATAAAAAGTTTACCCGACCGAAGGACACAAATAGAACGAAATTTGCAAGCTATTTATCCAGCCTGCAATGGATGCCTCTTCCATCATCGTGATGAGATTTGAGGGAAGAAATTAGTTGCCCGACCAAATATATGGAAGGTATCCTTGTCCCATCGATCTCGCCACTAAGGAGAGCTTGAATGTTTCCTCTCTCCATGTACCGAAATGTATTTATGAGAATATCGTCTTCTTGGAACAACTAATAGGAAAGGCAGAGGAAGAGATATGATAAAACAAACCAGACTCCTGCATTAGATCTGGGAAATTTCAGGCAGGTATGGATGGAATTCCAAGGACCTTCACTAGGCCGTCCAAATCCTTCAAACTTTCCATCATCTCAACATCCATGGTGGGATGGTAGAGAATGAGGAAAATATTGAAGGAAGATCCAATGTAAA
>ML795807.1:289854-337381 GCA_009831015.1 Picea engelmannii
TCTGGGAAATTTCAGGCAGGTATGGATGGAATTCCAAGGACCTTCACTAGGCCGTCCAAATCCTTCAAACTTTCCATCATCTCAACATCCATGGTGGGATGGTAGAGAATGAGGAAAATATTGAAGGAAGATCCAATGTAAAGAACATAACTAGGTATCTGTAGTTTCTTTCTCACCTCGAGTGTGGTCGGTGATGAAAGCACTTATAGTATTGGAGGAATCGTTGAGTAGGGTCTTGAGAGAATTTCCGACTAACCCTATGGACTTCTCCATTACTTTGAATATCAATTCTAATGGATGTGCCTTCTTCTCTTTAGAATCCATTTCCACTTTTGGGAGCTCAATAAAACATATGCCCAACCCTGAAGACGCTAGAGACTTTGTGTAAGCGATCTGAGAAGAGACTTTATGTAAGCGGTCTAAGAAGGAGTGACCATGAATTTGGCGGTGAGGATATTATGGATAAACCATGGTCTCGAATATGTATGTTCTTAATACAAGTGAAGAAATGACGATGGGGAATGTTACGGAGAAACCATGGTCCTGAATATTTCTGTTATGAATATATGTGCAGAAATGATCATAGGTGAAGTGTGTGGGGATCCATTCCCTCTGTTTAGATTTTAAAATTTGAATTCACCAACTCAATTAAATTCGACCGTTCTTGACAGCAAAAATCTTACTATCCATTGCGAAGTGTACATCATAAGGGATTTGTGGTGGGTTAACGACGTTTGTTGGAGGTAGGCTGACAAGAAGTTTGGGTGGAGTAGTTGGAGTTTGTAGCAACCAGAATATGTGCACAGGAGGGTGACATAAGCCATCTTAATGTCCATTCAGAAGTGTACACCATAAGGGAGATGTGGTGGGCTAACTATGTTTGTTGGAGGTATGTTGATGGGAAGTTTGGGTGGAGTAGTCGGAGTTTGTAGAAACCGGAATATGTGCACGGGAGGGTGACATAAGCCATATTACTGTCCATTGGGAAGTGTACACCATAAGCGAGTTGTGGTGGGTTAACAACATTTTTTGGAAGTATGCAGATGGGAATTTTGGGTGGAGTAGTTGGAGTTTGTAGCAACGATAATATGTGCGTAGGAGGGTGAAAAAAGTCATCTTATTGTCCATTGGGAAGTGTACACCATAAGGGAACTCTAGTGGTTTAACGATGTTTGTTGGAGGTGGGCTGACGGGAAGTTTGGGTGGAGTAGTCGAAGTTTGTAGCATCTGGAATATGTGCGTAGGAGGGTGGCCGCAAGATGGCCATACATCACGGTGATCAATATGCGGATGGAGCATGGATGGGAAAATGTATGAAGCATACGAGCGTGGTTTCACAGACATCTAGTCACTATAGAGTCTTAAAGACTTTGTAGCAGGATGGATATTGTTCACCATGACAACACCACTAAACATTCCAAGCACTCCCTTGGAAACACCATTGAAGTATGACAGTGTTAAAATAATGATGGTATCCATCTCTATCCACCTCATTTTTAAGTCAAAACCCAAATATTGCCATAAAAATCACACTTCTCATTGTCACTTTATGCATTCATCGTGCTCAAATTTGTGAGAGCACTCTTTTACAGCGTTCGTGTCTGCCATTTTCCAAAAATTTGAAACTGTTGAAATCCTCCTTTATTGCCTTGGTTTCCTAGTGAGTTTCTTTTCATAAACATCACTACCATAAGAACACATTTCTTATCATCTGGTGCCAGCTATTCACAAAAATACTCTTTTACAACTCCTTTGTTTTTTTCATTCTTATCATTTATCATTTCCTCTCACGCACATGTAATGGACATTGTTTCATGATGACACTATTTCACGATATCTATTATTTCATGGTGTCATCCTTTTGGGCCTCATATGGTTTTCTAACGTGCCTTCTCACGACACCTAATATTCATAAGTGTAACCAAGTAGAGAACCGTCCATGCATGCCCTCATTGTCTTGTTCTGCATATGTATTGGTCATGGTGGAAATCATCTTCTCCTGTGTTATGCATACAACCTCTCATACTTTGTTTCCATTAGTTTTGAACCTTCCCCTTTCTGTTCAAGTTTGAGCAGAATTCCATTCACAAAATAGAGCATGCATACACACAAAACCAACTATGGAGTTGTTTAGCTCTTATCCATATTCACAGAAAATAGAAAATGAAAAATACATGATAAGAGATAATTTTGTAGAACAATCCATCCTTCACCTACCTAATAAATGAAAACTTACCTATCGTGTATGTGCATTTAAGATGTCTATCCTCTATCATATTTTATCAAACAAGTAATGGAGGAATTACTCCACTTAACACTCCCCCTTAATTTCGACCATTAGAAAAATCAACACAAACTATGCCTAAGTGTTATCTCTTAAATTCAAAATTATTTATTCCCAATGGCTTGGTGAATATATCTTCCAATTGTTCCTTTGAACCACAAAAATGTAGCATAATTCTACCATCGTTGACAAGCTCATGGATGAAATGATAGCAAGTGTCTATGTGTTTACTCTTGTGAGGAAACACATGATTATTAGATTATGCAATTGTTGAACTATTGTCATAAAATATAGGAGTTGGATCCTTTTATTCATGTGAAATATCACTAAGGATCCTTCTCAACCAAACTGCATGACATGTTGTTGAAGCTACTACCACATACTCTGCTTCTATTGAATAAATTGTGACGATGAGTTCTTTCTTAGAAGCCCATGAAATCAAGCATGTACCAAACAGAAATGCATACCCTGAAGTATTTTCCTATCATCAACACTACCTGCAAACTCACTATCTGTATATCCAACAAGTGAGTCATCTTTTGAAGTAGACTACCAAATTCCAAAATCTGTTGTACCTGCAATATACCTCAAAATTATTTTTCCAACTTTCCAATGAGAGATTTTGGGATTCTCTATAAATCTGGAAATTAAGCCTACTACATACATAATATATGGTCATGTAGTTGTAAGGTACATGAGGCTTTCCACAATCCTCTTATACAAAGTATAATCAATTTATGTTCCTTCATCTTGTTTACTTAATTTTGTACATGTTGCAATTGGTGTATCTGTTGGCTTGCATTTCTTTATTTTGAGCCTTTTCAAAATATATGTAGCATATTTTCGCTGACAGATAAAAATTCCCTTTTCAGATTGCTCAACTTCAATTCCCAGAAAATATTTCATGATACCAAGATTAGTCATTTCAAATTCAGTTTGCATGGTTGCTTTGAATTCATTCAACAACAAATTTCATGTATAAATCATGTCATCAGCATAGAGACAATCTATCAAAATATTACCTCTCTAGTCTCTTTTGGTGTAAAGTGTGGGCTCATTGTTTCTCATGTTGAACCCATTATTGAGAAAATAAGTAACAATGTGAATGTACCAAGCTCTAGGAGATTTCTTAAAATCGTACAATGCTTTCTTCAATCTGTACACTTTGTACTCTTACCTCTAATCTGAAATCCCGGTGGTTGATCCACGTAAACTTCTTCCTTTAAAAGGGAATTTATAAAGGTTGATTTAATGTCCATTTGATAGAATGGCTATTTGTTTTGAGATGCAACTGCCAAAATTGTTCTGACAATATCCAAACGTGCTACTGGAGAAAATGTATCTCCATAGTCAATATCAGCTTGTTGATAAAACCTTTTTGCTACAAGTCTTGCCTTGTGCTTCTCTACTTTTGCTCTCTCATTGAATTTTGTCTTATACACCCATTTAAATCCAATGCTAATTTTCCCTATGGGAAGATCCACAAGATCACATGTGTTGTTTCTTTCAATTGCTTCAATTTCTTCGTTCATTGCATCAACCCAGTTTTCTTCCTTGGATTCTTCTTCAAAGTATACTGGTTCATAGGATAACAAATCAAAGTGTGCTTATTGATCCATGTCATCATTCTGCTCATAAATTTCTCTCAAACTTCTTGTTCTTTGGTTCCTTAATTTTTCTATAGTGGGATCTGAATCATTCTTAGAAGAAGAATAAGAACTATGCTTTGTTTGTTCTCCTTGGACTTGTACTTGCAATCTTGGTGGAGAAGCTTGTTTTCCTGTAGCTTCCACATGTTTATCTTCCTGTATAGAAGGAATCTGATGTACAAGTATTTCACTTGTTTGGTTATCCCAATATTTATCTTCTTGAAATTCCACATCTCTACTTAGTATCAACTTCTTGGTAATATGATTATACTGTTGATTAATTGGGTGGTTGTCATTGATTTCAACCCTTGAAGAAAGTCCAGTAGCAAATTCTGGTAGCCCCAACAGTATGATTAAGGGACTTCAGTTTGATTGATGTATAATGATATGAAGTTTAATATATTTGCAGGTAAGACTATTCTAGATGGATAGTACATGTCATTCCATTTCTGGTGATATGTGAAATGTCACATAACTCCTCGCGGTTAGAAAGTTATGGCCTGGTGAAGTTGAAGAACCCTCATGAGTTACCTAGAAGGTGAAGTCAAATTAATTCTAGAAGCTCCTAGAAGAAGTTGAATAGTCAAGTGGGTGAAACTAAGAGTTAGTCATGGGTTAAGTTGTTGCAATAAGAAAATAATTAAAAATAATTTGGTTGCAACTAGAAGTGAAGAATTTATTATTTGTAGCAAAGTGGATTAGAAGTGGGTTAGCCCTAAAAGAAGGAAAGTGGGTTAAGTTGGTTAGAAGGTAACCCATTGAGGAAGCTACATGGAAGTATAAATAAGAGATAAAGGCTTTCCCATTAACACCTATTGAATATCATTGAATATCTATTTTGCTAAAGGTTATTTGGGCAGGTATTATCGATAGAAAAAGTGCGGCATAAAAAGTGCAGCAAGAAAAGTGTGGTAGAAAAATCGCAGCAGAAAAATCGTGGCAGAAAAAGTGTGGTAGAAAAATCACGGCAGAAAAGGTGCGACAGAAAAATCGCGAAAGAAAAATTGTGGCAGAAGGAAAAGTGCGGTAGAAAAAAGTGCGGCAGAAAAACCGCGGCAAAAAAACCGCGGCAGAAAAATCATGGCAACAGATTCCTGACAGCAGAATCACGGCAGCAAAATCTCAGCAACAGAATGCTACAAGAAGAAAAAATGTATGGCTTTCATATGTGTAGTGTTGAATTTATGAATCTGGTTGAGGTTTTGCCTTGTAAATCTATTGTATTCCCTCTTGGAAGTTTAGGGCTTGTTATAGATTAGATATGAGGAAGATCTACTAAAGTTTAGTATTGGTTCATGTTTGAGGGATTTTTGTTGAGGTATGTTGTTGAAGTTATTGGTACAAATAGAGGTTGTATAATAGTGAGGTTCTAGCACATGGTTTTAGGTACAGACTTGTGGTATAGTGTTTGAGGTATATGTGATCAGATCATATTGATTGATGAGTATGCAGTGACAAATTTGACATGACAGGTTGTGACAATTACATATTTAGTTTCTACATTTGACACTTATATTTCAGGGTGGTTGGATGGGGGCAAGGATAGGTGGTTGTAGCCACCTTCCAATAGTAGTCGTAGAATATAGGGGGTTGTAGCCTCCTTCTGGTTGTAGCCAGAGAATTGGGGAGTTGGAGATTCCCTCAGGTTGTAGCATGAAAATAGGGGGTCGGAGCGTCCTTCCAGTTGCAGCTGGAAAACAAAGGAAATCGGTGCTTCCAATGAATGCAATTCTTAAGGACAAATAAGAAAAATCATTTCGTGGTTTTCTCCCACATTACGTTTCCACGTAAAAAATATTGGTGTACTATGTATGTGTATGATTGTTCATTTGTTCATGGTTTATTTAATCTGCACTTATTGGATGATAATGTTATATTGATCATAAATATAAATAACACTTGCATACTATGGTTAAAAGGATTAAAAATATCTATAATTGATTCACCCCCCTTCTCAATAATCCAAAAATTGGTATCAGAGCAGGTTCCTTGAGAAATCAGTTTATCCACTGAAAGGTAGATCATGGAGAGAAAAAGTATGTATAAAAATTGAATACCACAGTTTGATGGACTGAAGTATGCATTCTGGAGAAGAAGGATGAAAACATATGTACAACTACAAGGATTTGAATATTGGCAATCATTTGTAGATGGATACAAAGAACCAACAGTTCCACCAACAAATGACAATGGAAAGAAACTCAGTCTAAAGAAATCAAAATCCACAAATTCACTTTTGAATGGTCTTTGTGATTCAGTATATACCAAAGTTTTACATTGTATCTCCGCTAAAGAGAATTGGGACAAACTTCAAAATATTTATGAAGGAAATTCAAAAGTCAAAGAAACAAAGCTTCAAACTTACAAAGGTCAATTTGAACAGTTAAAGATGAAGGAAGATGAGAATATTGCATCTTACTTCTTACAAGTTGATGAAACAGTTAATGCAATCATAGGATTGGGAGAAGAAATTGAAGAATCTGTAATTGTTCAAAAGGTACTAAGATCTCTTCCAATGAGATTTGATCCTAAGATCTCAACACTAGAAGAAAGAGTAGATATAGACTCAACCATCATGGATGAACTACATGGAATATTCACAGCCTATGAAATGAGAACTGAACAGGAAAATCCAGGTATAAAAGAAGCATCATTCAAAGCATCCAAAAGGTCAAATCAAAAGGGAAAGAAAAAAGAAAAAGAATATAGCAGCAGCAGTGACATCTCAGAAGACGATGAAGAAGTGGCCAACTTTGTCAGAAGATTAAAAAATGGAATCAACGGAAGATATAAAGGTAAGCTTCCATTGATGGTATTGGTCATTTTTCTAACAAATGTCCTCATAAGAAAAAGAAAATAAATGATGAAGATGATTCAAATAGAAAAAAAAACATATAAAGGTAAAAGAACCAAAAAGAAAGTTTTCAAGAAAAGTTTATGCACCAAAAAAGATAGCACATCATCAAATGAAGATGAAGTCAATGAAAGTGAGACAGAAAGAGTTATATTCATGGCAATAGAATATTCCAATAAAGAAGACACCAAAGAAGAATATGAAGAGGCAGAAGTTAACTACCGAGAAGAATTGTTGAGTGTTATAGAAGTTATAAAAAGAGAGAAGAATAAAAACAAGAAGCTCCGAGAAGAACTAGACAAGAAACAAGACACTCAAGAACTAGAGCAGATGATCATGGAATTGAATGTTCAAATAGAAGAAGATAAAAGAATTGAAGAATCACTCAAAGAACAGTTACAAGAAAGAGACGGGATCATTAGAAATTTGGAAGTAGAGATTGTCACATTGAGAAAGGATATTCAAAATAAAAATATGCAGAACAACTCAAAAGTTTTGGATGACATTATCAGTAGTCAAAGGCCTAATCATGACAAGTTTGGACTTGGATACAATCATACAGAAAAGGGATCAATCTCCAAAACGACATATCAAGAAACATATCCAAAAAGATATGCAGAAATACTCAAAGGGGATAGGAAGTTCTACAAGGAAGATCACAGGGACACTCTTCCACCAAGAAGATTCAAATTTCAAAATCAACGATAGTCAGAAACAAACAAGCCTCAAGAAGAAGAAGGATTCAGAAGAGTAACTCCTTTCAGAAGATATTCAACTCCCAGGTATCAAACTATATTTTTTGGTTTATGTTATGCATGCAATAATTTTGGACATAAAGTTGTAAATTGCATAGCTAATAGAAGGAACAGAAAAAACTTTGAAATTCATACACAAAATGGTTATCCAAGAAGGCCTAGTGAAAAATGGAGAATAAACTACAACAGGTTTGAATCATTAAGCACTGAAGTGGAATGCTACAAGTGCAACAAGTTTGGACACATGGACAAATATTGTAGAATGACACACCCTCCTAGAGAATCACAACAAAATAACAACAGTCACAGACAGGAACCTCATAACAGAACATGGATAAGACAACAGAATCAATATAGAAATGAAGAATGCACACTCTCTCTACAAGCTAAGCATAAGAAACATGGTTGGTATGTTGACATTGGTTTCTCAAAGAACATGACAGTTGATGAAGACAGGTTTCTAACATTGAGAAAGAAAAGAGATGGATCAGTCTCCTTTGGAAACAACGACTCAACAAGAATCGTTGGAAAGGGAACAATTAGAATTGGAGACAAGGATATCAAGGAAGAAAATGTTCTACCAATGGAATATATGAAACATAATCTTCTAAGTGTAAGTCAAATGTGTGACCAATGTCACAATATTATGTTCGATTCATAGAAATGTGAGATAAGAAAAGCAGGTTCAGGAAAATTGGTTGCAACAACTGTAAGAACTTCAAGCAACATATATGTATTAAGTGAAATTGGAAATGAAAAATGTTGTCTAGGGAAGGAAGATGAATTTTGGCTATGGAAAAGAATAATGGGTCACATAAACTTCGATAACCTCGTCAAATTCAGAAAAAAGGGAGTAGTAAGAGAAATGCCCCAGATCACGAATCCAACCAACACTTTATGCAAGCATTGTCAACGAGGAAAGAAAACAAAGACCAAGTTCAAATCAAATGACCACTAGAAATTGTGCATATTGATCTAGTTGGACCAACCAGAACAAAGGGTTTAAAAGGTGAGAAATACTTTATGTTATTGGTTGATGATTATACAAGAATGACTATAGTTTGTTTTCTCAGGAATAAGTCAGAAGCATTTGAAAACTTCAAGGTATACAAGGAAATGGTTGAAAATGAAATGGATTCAAAAATCAAATGCTTGAGATATGATAATGGAGGAGAGTTTACTTCAAAGGAATTTATGGATTTCTGCAGCAAGCATGGTATAAAAGGCAATTCTTCGTTGCTAGAAAACCTCAACAGAATAGGGTCGTCAAAAGAAAGAAAAGGACAGTATAGGAAATGGCTCGAACAATGTTAATGGATTCCAAGTTGACAGTTCTTTTTTGGATATATGCAGTGCATACAATATTTCACATTCAAAACAGAGTAATGCTCAAGAACAACAGTAACAAAACTCCTTACGAGCTATGGAAAGGAAGACCAACAAATGTGAAGCACTTCAGAGTCTTTGGAAGAAAATGCTACATCAAAAGAGAAGATGGCAAAATGGGAAAGTTTGATTCTTGTGTAGACATAGGCGTACTTGTTGGTTACTCAAGTATAAGGAAAGCATACAAATGTTACAATCTAAGGCTCAACAAAGTTGTGGAAAGCATCAATGTAAAGGTTATTGAGATGGTGGACAAAAATTAAAGGAAGAAGAAAAAGAGTCAATGGAACAGGTTTACAAAGAAGAAAAAAAGGATGAAGAAGCAGCAGAAGGGGAAGATGAAGAAGATCAAATAGAAGTAGAAGATCAAGAATAACAAGTACCTCCAAAGACACCTAACAAAAGAATACAAAAGAATCATCTGCCGTATCATATTATCGGGAACAAAGATGTAGGAGTTGAGACTAGAAGAAGAATTTGTTCACCAGAGCAACTGCACCTAGCACTCTTATCTTTGGTTGAAGCAAATAGTTTTGAAGAAGCCATCAAGGATGAATTCTGGGTAAAGGCCATGGATGAAGAATTGGATCAGATATAGAAGAATGACACTTGGGAATTGGTTCCAAGACCAAGGTACAAGAATGTGATCGGCACAAAATGGGTCTTCATAAATAAATTGAATGAAGATGGATAGGTTACCAGGAACAAATCTAGATTGGTATGTAAAGGATACACACAAGTTGAAGGTATCGAATTTGAAGAGAAATTTTCCCCAGTTGTCAGAATGGAAGAAATTAGATTGATGCTAGCTTATGCATGTTCAAAGAATATTAAAGTGTATCAGATGGACGTAAAATATTCATCTTTTCTGAATGGAAAACTAGAAGAAGAAGTCTGCATTGAGAAACCAGAAGGATTTCAGTTATCAAAAAATGAAGATTATGTTTGAAGATTAAAAAAGGCCTTGTATGGTCTCAAACAAACCCCCAAAGCATGGTATTCTAGACTAGACAGATACTGACAACAGCAAGGGTTCAAGAAAGTAAATGCAGACAACAACCTCTACATCAAGGTAACTCAAGATAGTATTTTATTAATTGAAGTTTATGTTGATGATATTATTTTTGGAAGTTATGATGACAGGTTGAGCCAAAAATTTGCAAAGGATATGCCGAATGAGTTTGAAATTTCATTACTTGAAGAACTATCCTTATTTTTGGGTCTTCGGATATGTCAAAGCAACCAAGGAATTTTTATTTCTCAAACCAAGTATATCAGAGAAATGTTAAAGAGGTTTGGAATGGAAGATTGCAAACTAGTCAGTACTCCTATGCAAACCAGTTGCAAGTTAAGTAAATATGATGATTCAAAGTCTACAGATAATAGGTAGTACATGCCAATGATTGGCATCTTACTTTATGTGACAACATCCAGACCAGATGTAATGCAGGCAGTTGGACAGGTGGCAAGATTTCAAGCAGCACCAAAGGAATCACATGTTCTAGCAATAAAGAGGATATTCAGATACCTCAAGGGTACATAAGAGTTTGTATTATGGTTTCCAAAAGGAAAGGATTTATCACGTATTGCCTACACAGATGCAGATAGGGAAGGTTGCATTGATGACCAACGAAGCACTAGTGTAGTTGCATTCTACTTGGGTGAGTGTTTGGTATCTTGGCTAAGAAAGAAACAGTCATCAGTATCATTATCTACAGACAAAGCAGAATATATTATAGAAGTATCATGTTGTACACAGGTTCTATGGATGAAATAAACTCTGATAGATATAAAAGTTGAGTATGATGAGCCCATTCCAATCTATTGTGATAATGCAAGCACCATCAATATCTCAAAGAACTCGATGATGCACTCCAAGACGAATCACATTCCAATCAAGTATCACTTTCTATGGGAACATGTTGTAGATAATAACATCAGATTTGAATATGTGGGAACGAAAGAACAAGAGGCATATATCTTTACAAAAATGCTTCCAAGGGAATCCTTTGAGTGTCTTCGCTAGAGACTCTGAGTAATTTATACTCCAAAATGAATGTTTTTGAATGATTATCTTATATGTCTTAGATTTACATGAGGAGGCACCATAAAGAGGACAGTTCAGTTTGGGGGAGCCGTTTCAGGAAAAGTTCAGTCATGGGGAGAATCCCCAAGGAAATTTCAGTTAGGGGAGCAACCCCGGACGGGAAGTTACCTTTTCCATTGAATTCAAAGTGGGAGAGATTTATGATATGTAGGATAGAGAGTTAGATGCTTGGAGAGAGAGCACAAAGGCATGGTTCCAAGGGGATCGATGGTCACAAGGGGAGCATGAGAAATATGACTTCGGTATTGCATCAGAGTGTTTCCATCAATGCCAAAGGGGGATATTTTTTATTAATTGGGTTGGTTTTCATTGATCTCAACCCTTGAAGCAATTCTGGTAGAAAATTCTGGTAGCCCCAACAGTATGATTAAGAGACTTCAGTTTGATTGATGTATAATGATATGAAGTTTAATATATTTGCAGGTAAGACTATTCTAGATGGATAGTACATGTCATGCCATTTCCGATGATATGTGGAATGTCACATAACTCCTCACGGTTAGAGAGTTATGGCTAGGTGAAGTTGGAGAACCCTCGTGAGTAATCTAGAAGGTCAAAGAAGTCAAATGAATTCTAGAAGCTCCTAGAAGAAGTTGACTAGTTAAGTGGTTGAAACTAGGAGTTAGTCATGGGTTAAGTTGTTGCAATAAGAAAATAATTAAAAATAATTTATTTGCAACTAGAAGTCGAGAATTTATTATTTGTAGCAAAGTGGATTAGAAGTGGGTTAGCCCTAAAAGAAGGAAAGTGGGTTAAGCTGGTTAGAAGGTAACCCCTTGAGGAAGCTACATGGAAGTATAAATAAGAGAGAAAGGATCTCCCATTAGCACCTATTGAATATCATTGAATATCTATTTTGTGAAAAGTTATTTGGGAAGATATTATTGATAGAGAAAAGTGCGGCAGAAAAAGTGTAGAAAAAAAAGTGTGGCAAGAAAAGTGTGGCAGAAAAATTACCGCAAGAAAACTACGGTAGAAAAAGTGCGGCAGAAAAATTGCGGCAAGAAAAGTGCAGCAGAAAAATCACGGCAGGAAAAGTGCGGCAGAACAATCGTGGTAGGAAAAGTGTGGCAAAAAAAATGCGGTAGAAAATCGCGGCATCAGATTCACGGCAGCAGAATGCTACAAGAAGAAAAAAGGTATGGTTTTCATATCTGTAGTGTTGAATTTATGAATCTGATTGAGGTTTTTCCTTGTAAATCTGTTGGATTCCCTCTTGGGAGTTTAGGGATTTATGTAGAGTTGATCTAAGGAAGGTCTATTGAAGTTTAGTATCGGTTCATGTTTGAGGGATTTTTGTTGAGGAATGTTGTTGAAGTTATTGGTACAGATAGAGGTTGTATAATAGTGAGGTTCTAGCACATGGTTTGAGGTACAGACTGTGGTATAGTGTTTGAGGTATATGTGATCATATTAGATTGGTTGATGAGTATACAGTGACAGGTTTCTCAGTGACATATTTCACAGAACAGGTTGTGACAGTGACATACATTTGACACTTATATTTCAGGGAGGTTGGACGGGGCAAGGATAGGTGGTTGTAGCCAAATTCTGGTTGTATCCGAAGAACATAGGGGGTTGTAGCATCCTTCTGGTTGTAGCCAGAGAATTGGGGAGTTGGATCTTCCCTCAGGTTGTAGCCTAAAAATAGGGGGTTGAATCCTCCTTCTAGTTGCAGCTCAAAAACAAAGGAAGTTGGTGCTTCCAATGAATGTAATTCTTAAAGACAAATAAGAAAAATCATTACGTGGTTTTCTCCCGCATTGGGTTTCCACGTAAAAAATATTGGTGTATTGTGTATGTGTATGATTGTTCATTTGTTCATGATTTATTTACTCTGCGCTTATTGGATGATAATGTTATATTGATCATAAAGATAAATAACACTTGCATGTTGTGGTTAAAAGGATTAAAAATCATTATTATTGATTCACCCCCCTCTCAGTAATCCAACATATACAGCCTATATGCTTTATATTTTTCATTGTATCCCACAAATGTACATTTTTCACTTCTATCATCAAGCTTTCTCCTCTACTCTTCAGGAACATGAGCATAAGCTACACAACCAAAAACTTTAAAATTAGAAATGTTAGATTTCATACCACTCCAAGATTCTTGAGGGACTTGATCTTTTACACTGTTGGTTGGTGACAAATTTAAAATATAGACTGAGCATGTCACTACTTTACCCTAGTATTCATTTAACAAATTATTGGCCTTTAGCATGCTTCTGGCCATATTCATTATTGTTTGATTCTTCCTTTCAACTACTCCATTATGTTGTGGAGTGTATCTTGTGGTAAATTGTCTCTTGATTCCATTCTTCCTGCAATATGTTGGAAATTCCTTGGATTCATACTCACCTCCTGGATATAATCTGAGTAATTTGATGTACTTCCCACTCTATTTCTCTGTCAAATATTTAAATTCTCTGAATTTTTCAAATGTCTTTGATTTGTGCTTGAGAAAATACACCCATGCTTTCCTACTAAAATCATCAATAAATGTTAGAAAATAAAAGTTGCCTCTTATTGACTGATTTTTCATTGGACCACAAAGGTTTGTATGCACCAGTTCAAGGTGTTTGTTTTCTCTGTAGGAAGCATTGGGAAAACTATCCATTTGGTGTTTGGACAAAATATAACTCTCACATGAGTTTTTTTGTTCATTTATAATGGGAAAACCTTTGACCATAGACTTCTTTTGTAAAAGACTAAGACTACTAAATGGTAAGTGGCCATATCTAAGATTCCACAACCAAGTCTCATGAGCTTGATACATTTTGGGCATATGACTATGACAAACTTACATTTCTCAATATCAAAGGGAACATTATATTTTTGGTCATTTGTGTTGAAGCTATAACTTTCTTACTAGGTGGTTTGTCCAAGATTGTACACTTGGAACCTTCAAAAATGACCTTATAACCATGTTCATCCATCTGGCCTACACCCATTAGGTTATGTCTAAGACCAGGTACATAATAAACATCATGAATACCCTTCTTTTCATCTTGTTTGGTTAATATAGAAATGATACCCTTTCCTGCAACTTTCTTTTGATAATCATCTCCCAATTTAATTTGAGGTGTGACAGAGCTATCTAAACTAGAAAACATTGTTACATGTCATACGATTGTTGTAGCCATTGTCCAACAACCAGAGATCATTATTGTTGTTTTCCTCTTCTGTAACTCGACATGAAAAGAACATTGATTCAGATGTTCCTACTTCAGTGTTGGTAACATTTTCTTTACCCATATTCAGATATGCTTGATTCTTTCTACATTCACTTTTGTAGTGACCAAACTTATTGCAATAATAGCACTGGATCCTTGATTTTTCAGTCCATCTTGGATAATTAAAACTTTTGCCTCTCCCCCTTTGGTTCTGAGAGTGTCTCTGTGTATTTTCTGAACATTTTGAAGTTCATCTCTCTCATATTTGAGAGCAACCTCTTCCTTGTCTTCCTATGCTTATATTCCCTCGACCTTTTCCTCTGCTTATGGAGGCCTGAGACTGAAATGCATTCTCCAAAGATTCATTATTTCAACTAAACCTACTTTCATGGGTTAACATAGATCCCATAAGTTCTTCAACTGTCAATTGTGATAGGTATTATGACTCTTCTATGATGACTACAACCATATTAAATTTATCAGGAAGGCTTTGAAGTACCTTCTCAACGAACTTTTTCTCTTGAATGTCTTCTCCATGGGTGTGTAATTGATTCATGATGCTCGTGAAATGGTTCATAAAATGATCCACAGAATACGAATCCTTCATTTGAAGAGTCTCGAAACTCTTCCTGAGTGTCTGCAACTTTGCATTTTTTAATTTGTCAGTGCCCTGATAAGCTATTTCAAGAGTATCCCATGCATGTTTGGCATAATCTATTGCTGCGACTTTGGGTAAAATATATTCCTCTAAACCTTGTTGAATTATCCATAGGGATTTGTTATCCTTGTTCTTGGGTTCTTCAAGGGAATTTATCTACGCATTTTACATTGCTTGTAGATCCATCGGATCTAGTTCCCTGAATACATTAACTACTACTTCCCAACAATATTCAGACCGGAAGAAAATTTTCATCTTAATCGACCATACACCGTAGTTCTTACCCATTAAAAATGGACCTCGTGCGAGCGTTGGATTGTTTTTAAATGCCATGAATCTCTTGTTGATAGTCGGCTCTCTCTTTTCTGGCTTAGATATTGACGAAATCCTTCTCCTTTGTCGGAAAGGGAAAAAAACCATTTTTTTTTTGTTTTGCTTGGACGCTCCCTGTCCAGAGTTGGACGTTCCTTGTCCACGCCTAGACACACGTCTAAAACCCAGAAAAAAAAATTGCAGAGTCTTGGTTATGGACATGCCCTATACACTATCGTGGGAGTGTTCATCTTCTTTGGGATGCCCTATATACGCGGGAAAGGGAGCATCCCTCTCCAAAACCAAATTTTTTTAAGAGTTTTTCCCTCAGCCTTTTGCAAGAAAACTTGCGAAAGATTCTCCTCTTCCTACTTTGACTTAACCAAGCCCGAAAAATTCTCTCCAAAAGCCTATAAATGCTCTCCAATCTTCAAAAGGTCTTAGTCTAGCTTGGATAGCATGTTCAAGTTTGAGCAGAGACAAACATTCACAAAACAGAGCATGCATACACACAAAACCAACTATGGAGTTGTTCAACTCTTCTCCATATTCACATAAAGTTGAAATTGCAAAATACATGATAAGAGATAATTCTCTAAAACACTCCATCCTTCACCTATCTAATAAATTCAAACTTACCTATATTGTTTGTGCATTTAATATGCCTATCCTCTATCAAATTTGGTCAAACAAGTAATGGAGGAATTACTCCACTTAACACTTTTGACGTGCGCCAAGTCTATAAATTCATGAATTTATTCCCTCAAATGGGGCATCTTGGAGGATCGTATTGAAGCATTGTGATTATCTAAAGAGCACCAACCTTTAATAATACCATCTGGTAAAGTACCAGATTGTTGTTGAAATATTTGTTAGAGATACTTCACACACACCTAGGATTTATTTTTCCTAACGTTTTCCCTATGTTTATTAGTCATTATTCAGTCTCCTATACTTTAGGGAGAAGAATCATTTTCCCACATTCTAGGAGAATATTCTCTTTAGTTCACACTTCAGTTTGATCAGTTGAGTGGAGTCTTAATGCCACATTGGTTTCATCACCATCCAACATTAGGATCATCACCTTCTAATGCATATTATCCTTTGGATTATCACTGATCTGAAAATAGAAGGTTGACTTGTTATTCTATGCAAGCACCCTCTACTTCAATAAAATAAACTTTACAAGACCTTGCTTCATGTGTTAAAAATATGCAAGATAAACTTATGTGTTAAGTTCATGTATCTTCTTGTAAAATGCTTATGTGTGAGGATATGTTCTTTAAATGGTTAAATATGTACTTTCAATAAATACACAGCAACATAACTTGCAGCAAATAAACCATCAAACTCATAACAATCACAACATGATAAAGGAGTTCACCCCCCTCCGGGCTACATCTCCTTGAGCCTCCATCAATGGACTTGGATCTCTGGGATTAATTAGTCAAAAGTTCTTTTACAAGATGCTGCTCAACTCCAATGGAAAAACATACTGTACCATTGAGATCATAACACATAAAAACCCCAAAAATGACTAATAGAACTCTAAAAACGGATCATGGCTTATCCGGGCATGACCTCTTCTACATGTGGCCATAAGCTTCCCTGAGCTTCTCTTTGGAAAAAACACCTGTAAAAGTCCTCAACAGCCTCTGAAACCTGTCCCAATGTGTTCATAGCATAATAAATAGCGAAAAATGATTATTCAATCATAGAAAACAAACATAGGCTCACCAAAACATGTCCTCCATCAATGATGGCTTCAAACTCCCTGGAGCTTCCTGAAACTTCAATGGTGAAAAACCTACAGAAGAAGTCCTCAAATGGCCTTGATAATAGTATCGATGGATTCAGGACGTCCCAAAACCCCTAGCTAGGCTTTTACGGCACCTCAATCGGCCAAAAGATGAGGAAGATAGGCCTCCTGCCATTTTCCTCCTTCAAGCTTGCTGAAACCGGTTCGTCAAACCGCACCCTTGTTGCATGAACCCAACACACACGCCATTTAAGGCGTAAAAACATGGCACCAGGAGCAACCGCACCAACGGTGCAAATCGTAGAACAGTTAGGGCGCCTCCAGCCCCTAACCGCCTAGCTCCTGGGCATGTGAATGGTCATGTGACCGCGTGCATGGAAAAAAGGTGGTTATAATTGTTATAGAACTGTATAACTCCCGCGCTCCGGATTAGGGTCATATGCTAAAGGCATATAACTGTGGCTTATGGTAATATGAACCCCGCGCCAACCACCGCGCACATACAACATGGTACATGTGTTGTGTAATAGGACCACGGGTCGGGGCTAGGCCCCGGCCCGACCCCCGCGCCAATGTAAATAAATGCAAACATAAATATGTTTAAACACATAAACATATCAAACAACAACCTGTGGCCCATTGGTTGGGCGGTCGTGCGAAGGCGCTATGCTCTGGGGGGAGGTCCGGGGGTCGAACCCCGCGGACTCCCATATATTTTTTATACAACAACCATATGAACCAAAAATGAGGGACACGTGGCGCCTCCGGATTGGGTCACGTGTCCTCACACCATTCGCCAGGTACAAGACACGTGTCAACACCCGACTCGCCAACAGTCAATCAATCAGCATCTGACACGTCACCATTGTACGGTCGTACGGTCCTGCCACGTCGGACCGTACAGACTGTACGGACAGGTACAGTCAGCATCTAATTTTTTCCCTGTTTGGCTTGGCGAACAGATCACGATATCTTCTCCATACGGCATCCATTTGACAAAGTAAATATACTTCCAGAATCAGGAAGACGAGACGGACGCAATGGCACCATTTTCGTCTCATTCCAAGCACTTTGAAATTTGAGCAAAATTTGACCCCTGGTCCAGATTTTGATCACACCTTCCCACTGAAAGGATTTTCGACCCACAAAAGCTTATCTGTCTGCTTTCAAGTTATATCAAAATATTTTCGACAATCACCTGAATACTTTGACATGTCGTGCACTGCAACTGACTATGTCCTTCAACCACTGCTCTCTGGCTGCTGTTGACCCACTGCTCTCTCTGTGCTTGGAAGACTGCCAACCTTCCCATTGAGAATCAAGTCCCTCTTGTGAACTCTTTGGCATCAAAACAATCAACTCTCCAATGGCTGCAAAAACTTTCCTGTGACATCTTGTCACAAACTAAGAAAACCATCAATCTTGAAAACAAATTATACAAGATTGAAAATGATGCTAACAAAGTCTTTTTCTCTCAAAACAACTGTCGCACCTCGTACTTCATCAAAGCACATGGCGTTTTCTTGCATCATGGTGTACTCAGAATCAACTTTCAAGTCAATAACACCATCGACTAAACACAAGTCAAAAAACACGATCGACACAACATAGTCGTCAGACAATCATCGACACCAGTCAAAACTCATTTGAAACATATCGACCTTCCCAAACTGACAAGTCGACAAACATGATACACAATCATGTTACAATCATGAATCACTCATGATGAACCATCACCAGGTTCACTGCTTACACATACATAAAAACAAATGCACATGCATGACTCTTCAACTCTCCTTCCAGTACAAACATAAGTACATAACCCAAAACATGTGGGTACATAAGAGCTGGTCATGAAAAAGATACATGGTTGTAACAAGTGAACATCATATCCATCTTTTACATCCTCCTGGCAAATTTATGCAACAACAAAAATGCCTTCAAAATGAATTGCATTCACATGCAACTTGCATCATGCAAGTTGTGATAAACTGTTGCAACTTATCATGCTTCCCATAAATGAACACATAACGCTGAAAAGTGCATTTACAACAGAAAATGAAAGCTTTACTTGCTCAAGAAATCCAACCATTTCTTACCAAGCCAACTCAACGGTGACGTTTTCTGCTGGAAATCGTCCTCTTGTGAATCATCTTGACTCACATCAATGATGGAATCTCCTCTTCCATTCTTGCCAAACTCTTTATCCATCTGCTTCTTATGCTGTGGATGAGTGGTTGGATGCAACGTCCAACATTGGTCAATGAGATGACTCCTCTTCTAACAATGAGTGCAAATCTTTTGCATCCTCTTTTCACGTTGTCTTTGCTTAGAAAGTTTCTTGAAAGTAGCCAATCTTTTCCAACACTTCGAAACACGATGGTTATATAAACCACAATATGTACATGGATTCTTTCTTCCATTTTTACATACAAATTTATCATGCTTAACATAATCAAAAGCAACTGAATGATAAGTAGAATTATACCTTGAAAATTCACCTTTATCGCCTCTTTGAGGAGGTGAATTTGAAGAGTTACAAGCTCTCCTTTGAAGACCATCAACAGTGTTCTTGTCCTCATCACTGTCACAACTCTTTCGTTTCACACATTCGCATTCATCTTGAACACAAGCCTTGCATGCTGAAGGGATTGAACTTTCAACAAAAGTTCTTGAACTTTCACCTTTAAAGCCTTCTTGAGGAGGTGAACTTGAAACAAAGTTTATGCTTGGAACTTTTTCCCTTGTCTCCTCGAATTTGGAATTTTCTCCATCTCTTCGTTCATATCCAAGACCACAATACTTGGGTCTTTCTTCAACAACAATAGGCTCAACAATGCCTTGTGCATGCTTACCCAAACCTCTACCTTCATAGCCCATTTTAAACAATAACTTGGACCCTATTCCTCTTGTGTGCTTTTCAAAAACACCAAAACATTCATCTTGAGAGGAATTAGAAGATAAACTAACATTGCATACCTCATGTTCATGCATGTACTTGGTAAGGGTTTCCTTTGCCTCATGGAGTTGAATCTCCATCTCATGCAACCTTTGAAGAAGCTGGTCTTTCTCCTTCTTCATAGCCATCAACTGCTCTTCAAGGGCAATGCTCTTATTCCTGTCTTCACACATCTCTCTCAACAAATCTCTCATGATTAGAATTTCCTCTTTGTCAAAGAATTTAGATAATGAAGATGTATGAGAACTACCAACGTTTGAAGCTTCCTCCATCCTTGGAAGATATCCAACTTCAACACAAAACTTGCACAATACCAACAACTAAATCTCAAGCTATCAATGGCAAACACATGACCAAAACAAACTATGCTCTGATACCACTTGATCTGAAAATAGAAGGCTGACTTGTTATTCTATGCAAGCACCCTCTACTTCAATAAAATAAACTTTACATGACCTTGCTTCATGTGTTAAAAATATGCAAGATAAACTTATGTGTTAAGTTCATGTATCTTCTTGTAAAATGATTATGTGTGAGGATATGTTCTTTAAATGGTTAAATATGTACTTTCAATAAATACAAAGCAACATAACTTGCAGCAAATAAACCATCAAACTCAGAACAATCACAACATGATAAAGGAGTTCACCCCCCTCCGAGCTACATCTCCTTGAGCCTCCATCAATGGACTTGGCTCTCTGGGATTAATTAGTCAAACTTTCTTTTACAAGATTCTTCTCAACTCCAATGGAAAAACAGACTGTACCATTGAGATCAGAACACATAAAAACCCCAAAAATGACTAATAGAACTCTGAAAACGGATCATGGCTTATCCGGGCATGACCTCTTCTACATGTGGCCATAAACTTCCTTGATATTCTCTTTGGAAAAAACACCTGTAAAAGTCCTCAACAACCTCTGAAACCTGTTCCAATGTGTTCAGAGCATAATAATTAGCCAAAAATGATTATTCAATCATAGAAAACAAACATAGGCTCACCAAAACATGTCCTCCATCAATGATGGCTTCAAACTCCCTGGAGCTTCCTGAAACTTCAATGGTGAAAAACCTACAGAAGAAGTCCTCAAATGGCCTTGATAAAAGTTCCAATGGATTCAGGACGTCCAAAAACCCCTAGCTGGGTTTTTACAGCACCTCAATCGGCCAAAAGATGAGGAAGATAAGCCTCCTGCCATTTTCCTCCTTCAAGCTTGCTGAAACTGGTTCGCCAAACCGCACCCTTGTTGCATGAACCCAGCACACACGCCATTTAAGGTGTAAAAACCCGGCACCAGGCACAACCGCGCCAATGGTGCAAACCGTAGAATGGTTAGGGCGCCTCCATCCCCTAACCGCCTAGCTCCTGGGCGTTTGAATGGTCATGTGACCATGTGCATGGCAAAAAGGTGGTTATAATTGTTATAGAACTGTATAACTCCCGCGCTCTGGATTAGGGTCATATGCTAAGGGCATATAACCGTGGCTTATGGTAATATGAACCCCGCGCCAACCACCGTGCACATACAACATGGTTACATGTGTTGTGTAATAGGACCACGGGTCGGGGCTAGGCCCCGGACCGACCCCCGCGCCAATGTAAATAAATGCAAACATAAATATGTTTAAACACATAAACATATCAAACAACAACCTGTGGCCCATTGGTCGGTCGGTCATGCGAAGGCGCTATGCTGTGGGGGGAGGTCCGGGGGTCGAACCCCACGGACTCCCATATATTTTTTATACAACAACCATATGAACCAAAAATGAGGGACACGTGGCACCTCCGGATTGGGCCACGTGTCCTCACACCATTCACCAGGTACAAGACACGTGTCAACACCCGACTCGCCAAAAGTCAATCAATCTGCATCTAACACGTCACCACTGTACGGTCGTACGGTCCTGCCACGTCAGACCGTACAGACTGTAAGGAATGTACGGACAGGTACAGTCAACATCTAATTTTTTGCATGTTTGGCTTGGCAAACAGATCGCGATATCTTCTCCATACGGCGTCCATTTGACAAAGTAAATATACTGTCGGAATCAGGAAGACGAGACGGACGCAATGGCACTGTTTTCGTCGCATTCTGAGCACTTTGAAATTTGAGCAAAATTTGACCCCTGGTCCAGATTTTGATCAATCACCATACTAGCCCATTACTCATGATTCCTTGATCTCCTCCTCACTTCACTCTGTTTCAGTCATTTAACTAAAGATTGAGAGACTAGTCAACTCAGACTAGGTGGAAGTTTACTCCCGTAACTTTCTGTGTATGTCCAAATCACTCTAGACCACCACTATGGTGCATTGGCTTCTCCTCTAGTGCGCATTAGCTGAGTTTTACAGAGTATATCATGTGTAAATCATCATTCATTCATTTCGTTAATGAAAATTCTTTGATTCCCACTCTCTTGTTTCCATATTTTCTCATTTCTCTGCAACTGTGTATGTATTTTTTCTAGCTAGTTACTATTTGTGCAGGTTCATCCACATTTACATGGTATCAGAGCCAACAAATTGCTAGGAAAAAGACACACCATATTCTTTTTGCAGGTACTGAAGACTGAAGATAGCAAGAAAAATGGAATTTCCAAAAGAATTCATTCTTACACCATACAATTGCTTTGCATGGAAGAACAAGTTGATAATGCATATTAGAAGCAGAGGATTATACAGTTTAACCATGGACACAGAGACCAAACCCACATCATCCATAGAAAAATCCAAGTATCTGACTCGTATGGATGAAGCATTTGGAACTATTTGCAGTCTCATTTCTCCTGAGATCCTCTTTCACATATCCTCCTGTAAAAATCCCAATGATGTCTAGACCACCATAGAAGAACTTTTTGGAAAATAGGATGAGATGAGGGGACATATACTTGAGGTGGAATTGCTCACCTTGGATCCAAAAACCTTCAACAATATCCAAGATTTATTTACCAAATATAAGGATTTGTTGTCGCAACTCAAGGATTTCAGGGTTGATAAATATGAGGAGAAACAAATGGTTCTTACCATTCTTTCCAAACTTGGTTCGGAATACTCAGTGTTTGTATCCACATTTCATTCAATTAGGCTCACCTCTGGAGCCACCTAGAATATGCCCTATCTTGAGGTATTTATTGAGTCTTTGCCGCAAGAGCAGAACAAGCTCATCAACATGGGAAAAATCAAAGGCCCAAAGGCGCATGCACTTGCTGTGAAATATGGTAGCAGTCACAAAAATCATAAATCTAAAAACCAAGACAAAAGGAAGGCACATGCAAATCCAAAGAAGGAAGTGAACTCAAAACCATTCAATGACTCCTCTGGATCCAAAGGTGGAAAGGGAAGAAATGCACTTACTGTCATAAAGGATTCCATTCAGAATCTGCATGTATGCAGAAACATATAGCTAAAATGGCCCAAATAATTCAACAAAACAACCTTGGAGATCGCATCCCCGAGGGTGCCAAGAAGAAGAAGCCAAAAGATCAAAATCCCAAGAAAGGTAATTCTAGCCATGCTTTGATTGTCATTAACTCCTCTCCCAATGCTTGGATTGTAGATTCAGGAGCATAACACCACGTGGCAGCCACAAAAGAATTATATTCTTCATTGGACGCATGAAAAGTTCCTCTTATTCTGATGGGGGACAACTCTCAGGTCGAGATCACTAGAAAAGGGAGAATTCAACTCACAAATGGAAGCTTTGAGAATATGCTACACATTCCCAAACTCTCCATCAATATTCTCTTCGTATATTAGATGACAAAATCCATCATCGGGAAGAGAGTGGTATTCACACCTGATGTTATGGATATATATGATATGCAAACCAATTCCAAGGTTGCTACTGGTGAGGTAAATCATCAATCTAGACTCTACACATTTTTTGAATTTATTGAACCAGATTTTGCATTACTGCTTACCCATGCTGATGAAAGAAATAGGATATGGCACGAAATGTTTGGGCATATATATTTTAGATATATGCAAAATCTTAGCAAGAAGGGAATGGTTGAAGTTCTACCTAACATCCACTTCTCCAAAGGAATTTGTGAGGGATGTGTTCTTGGAAAAAACCCTCAAGAGAAATTCGACAAAGGAAAGACTCAAAAAGCTTCAGTTCCTTTGGATCTTATCCATAGTGACCTCAAGGGCCCTTTTCCGCATCCATCAATTAGTAAAGAAAGGTACGTGCTCATTTTTGTTGATGATTTCTCACGCTTCACATGGACTTTCTTTCTCGAGAAAAAATCAGAGGTCTTTAAACACCTCAAATATTTCAAAGCCCTTGTTGAGACACAGTTAGGAAAGAAGATTAAATTCCTCCAAATAGATAATGGGCGGGAGTATGTCAACCATAAGATACAAAATCTTTATCTTGAGTTCGGGATTTAGTTGCAGTACATGATTCCTTATACTCCGTAGCAAAACAAAGTGGTTGAGCAAAAAAATAGATCCCCGAAAGAGATGGCATCATACATGTTGCATGCAAAGTCACTTCCACAAAGATTATGGGATGAAGAACTTAATTGTGAAATCTACATCCAAAATTGATCTCCCCATAGATCTTTCAACGATAAAAACCCCTTCGAGGCTTGGAGCAGCCTCAAATCGGAAGTGACCCACTTATGTATATTTGGTTCTCATGCATAGGCCAGGATTCCCTCTCAGAAGAGGAAGTGACTTGATCCATAGAGTACATAGTCTATTTTTGTTGGATACCCTGACGGTGTGAAGGGATACAGACTCGTTGATCTCTCCACAGACCAGCGCATCATTGAGTGTAGTGTCCAATTCGAGGAAATTATCTCGCATGTACCTTAGGAGCCACATGCAGACACTTTTGTTCTTCCACCTATCAGAGATTATGAGCATGCACATGTTGACTCTTCTTCATATGGGAGTTATGATTCAGAGGATTTAGATGATTTAGATATAGATTCAATACAATTAGATGTAGAGTCAATGCATGCAGATGCAGATCCAGAGCCAGAGTCGAGGCCCAAGTGGGCCAAGACTACACTTCAAGATGCAGGAGATATTTTTGGGGATCCAACTGATACCAAGAGGACTCGATTTGATTTCGAGGATCATCCTCTTGCACTCATTTCCATTGAACCGATGCCACCCATGCATCTTTTCTTGGTTCAGTCTTCAGATCCACAGTCCTATGGTGAGGCTGTCCGGAATCCCTTTTGGGAATCCTCCATGCAGGAGGAGTACAACTCCCTCCTCGAGAACTAGAATTGGGATCTGGTTCCCCTTCCTATAGGAAGGAAACTTGTCAGGTGCATATGGTTCTACAAGACCAAGAGTGTGGATGGACAGGTTAGCAGATACAATGCCAGGCTAGTTTCCAAAGGATTTCAGCATGTGCACGACATTGACTATGAAGAGACCTTCACTCCAGTAGAGAATATGGATTCCATATGTTTGGCACTTGCCATTGCGATAGCCAAGGGATGGGAAGTCCATCAGATCATAGTGAAGAATGCATTTCTTCATAGAGATCTCTCTGAAGAGATCTACATGGAGCATCCCCAAGGCTTCATGCAGGATTCATCTTTGGTATGTCGACTGAAGAAGTCTATTTATGGCCTCAAGTAGTCCCTGAGGGCATGGTATTCCAATATGGACTCCTACCTTCTCTCACATAACCTTGTACATTGTAAATCAGACCTGAATGTTTACATGCTCAAGACAATTGATTCACTTCTACTCCTAGTTTTGTATGTTGATGATTTGTTGATCATCAGTTGCTCGACTTTAGCGATTGTTGCAGTCAAGAGGATTTTGCATGAAAGGTTCTTGATGAAGGACATGGGTCCACTACATTTATTCCTTGGACTTGAGATCAGTAAAGATGCATCAGGAATCAAATTGTCTCAGGCCAAGTATGCATGAGATATCCTCGAGAGATTTCACATGATAGACTGCAAGTCTACCCCGATTCCCTTCCTATCAAGATTCAGACTTGAGGATGGAGGGGACACTCCACTAGTAGACAACACACTTTACAGAATGCTAGTGGGGATCTTGTTGCATCTCACACACTCCAGAAAAGACCTCTCCTATGTAGTTGGAGCAGTCTCCAGGTTCATGTTGTTGATGATTGCAACTATGTGAGACAATCTCTAGCTTACAAACCTGTGAGATGTGGATCATTGCAACTATGTGAGTCTTTCTCCATCTTACAAACCTGAGAGAAATCCCCTAATAAGGGTACGTGGTTCCTACCTGATATAGATCTAGAACGTAGAGATGACCTCCTCCATTCAGAGAGTTGAGAATAACTCCAGATGATTGTCCAGTGGGAAAGACAATCTGTTGAGTTAGATGTGCCTGTGGCTAAGCATAAGGTGAACGTGTGAAATCCCAAAGTGTTGGGTGCATCATCATGAGAACATAAATGAAGATGATGTGTTGGCCTCCTATGAGCAGCAGAGTTGATGAGAAACTCCAGATGATTCTCCTGTGTGAGGCAGTGGGAAAGAAGATCTGTTGAGTGGATGTTCCTGTGGATGAGCGCAGGTGAACGTGTGAAGATCTAGTTCTTCTGTGTAATGTAGTGAGCCAGATATATGGAAATCCCTATGGATGTGGCCCTAGTGGATGAGCACCAGTGGGTGTATCAGATCCTTTTCTATATTTATTAAGAGTCAGACCTTCCTGTAACCCTAATTGTAATGTAAAGGGTACAGGTCAGCCCCACCTTGATGTGACTGGTAATTAATGTAAAAGATAATTAATCTGGTTAATATTAACTATATTATAAGTTAGTGAGGTTGGCCCTATTGTGCCAATAGACACTTATGTTGATAGGTTCAAGTTAGCATAACTAAAGGTAAATTCCCCATTGAGGAAACACATCTTTCATGTGAGTCTGGAAATTTCAGCAAGTACACTTCTTTGGGAAAAGTGCACACCTTTCCTGGGTGATAGATTTATAGGTTTTGAGAACCCTCTTGTGTGTTAGGGTTTATCTTGGTGGTGAAGGTATTTCTCTTGAGGAATATAGCAAAGGATTTGGCTGGGTTTTCTTCCCTTGTTGAGAAGGGTTTCCCGGGATACTTCTTGTGTTCTTGTGCATGGTACTTCTTCTTGTGATCTTGGTTGCTGCAACATTTATGGTTATTTTTAAATGATAAAAATGGAATGAACTTCATGATTAACCTATATTATTCAAAAATCAACATGGTATCATAGCATATGTCTTGAAAGAACCCATTGCACAAGCATCCATCAAGTCTCAGCTCACTTTTTGCAGAACTGCACGACCCTTCTAGGGTTTCCAGAAAATTTTGTACGGCCTTCCTTTCAGTGGTGATTCATCCCTTAATACTTGGAAATTGGGGATACTTTTGGAATAGAAGAGTATGGCATCTTCCAACACATCTCCAGAAGCTCTCAAAAAAAAATTGGGAAATTTTGATTTTTGGCCCTAGGGTTTCTAGGGTGCCGAAATTTCCTGCAAAATATTAATTCTAGATTTCTGGAGAAACGTTCTCCTGAATTAGCAAGTATCTTTGTGACACTATCAAATTAATTGTTGGTTATAATAAGTCCAATATAATCCAAGGTTTCTAATTCAACCTAATCATTAGGTTTTCAAAATCCTGTTGGC
The DNA here is from genome assembly GCA_009831015.1 of Picea engelmannii. NCBI lineage: Eukaryota > Viridiplantae > Streptophyta > Pinopsida > Pinales > Pinaceae > Picea > Picea engelmannii. Next base: position 317,384 of record ML795807.1, read on the forward strand.
GAGAATTTGAAGAAACCAATCAAATGAAGAACAGAGCATTAGTAGAAGATAGGCTTGATGGAGCAAGCAACTTCAGCTCCTAGAAATCAAGGCTTCAAGTCACTCTTGAATAATATGATCTCTTGGATGTGGTAACTAAAACCCTACCATCCAAATCTACAGATATGGAGAAGAAAATAAGAAAGGAAGAAGATGTCAAAGCAAGAAAAATAATCATCTACTCAGTAAGAGACCACCTCTTACCTCATATTTCCAACCTAAAGACTTCCTATGATAGGTATGAAGCTTTAAATGGAATGTTTGAAAGTGAAAACACCCTCATAGCTCTTACCTTAAAGAGCCAACTTCAAAGTACCAATATGATGAAGAGTGACTCAATTTCCATCTTCTTTATGAATCTATCAAAGATTAAAGAACAACTAGAGACCATTGGGGAAATCATGTCTGATAGAGTACTTGTCTTAACTACTCTCCAGAATCTTCCAAAATCATGGGAGCCTTTCCTTCAGAGTATCAGTGGAAGAGAATCTCTACCAACCTTTGATCGTCTATGGATGGATTGTACTCAAGAAGAACTTAGACTTAGAAATAGAGGAGTGGAAGATTCCTCAGAAGAAAATCATGCTCTTGCACTTCATAAAAATAAGGGAGTAAAATTCAAAAGAAATTGTAGGCAAACATTTAAAGGTGAAATTCGTCATGAAATCCAGGTTATCAAAGAAGAGATGTTTCAGAAATTCAGTGCTTCAGCTGTGACGATTATGGACATTATGCAAGAAACTTTCCAACCAGGAAGAAGGGAAGACAATATGCTTCAACCATTGACATTGATCGAGACCCATCTCAAAAGAATGAAGAAAAGAGAAAAGAGAAGTACTTCCTCTAAAACTAAAGCATGACTACAAACCAGGTAAAACAAATTGATTTCAAATTTTGTAGTTGATTTATTTTTTTTAATATATCCCTAGTATGGGAGCCCTCAAAGACTTGGACCATTATCCCTAGTACGGGAGTCCAAACCTTGTTTGACTGATTTTTATACGAGACAATCAGAGATGTTGTCCTTAAAGAAGAGATACCCATTCAAACAAACCCAGAGAATCTCATATGGATATTAACAATGAAACAGTACCTTCTCCCCCTTCAGCAGTTCAGAGGGAGATAGACATTATTCCAGTTGATCTAGTTTCTTCAGTTAATATGTTCAGACATATTGCAGTAGGAAATAAATGACCTACCTAGACTCACTCTGCAAGAGGCAGAGAAACATACAAGCCTATCAAGGCACATCCCGAGAAAAAAAAAAAAAAAAAATTGAGCTATCCTTCAGTCATGATCCACTTCATTGATGTCGAGCCTCCTTGTCTTAGAGAAGCAATAGGAGAACATGTATAGAAATATGCCATAATAGAAGAATACCAGTATATCTTAAAGAATGATCCATAATATATTATTTAGGGACCAAAAGGGAAGTCTGTGGTAACTTCCAAGTGGATCTATGAGATCAATCATGCAGTTGATGGAAGTGTCGAGAAATACAAAACGAAATCTATAGCCAGAGGTTTCTTACAAACAGAGGGAGTTGTCTATGATGAGGCACTTGATCCAGTAAAACCTGATACACTTCCATTTGTACTACCATCCATGAGTTGGAAACTATATATGATCCAGTTGGAAAAGGTGGGTGGCCATCGATATCCACTCTGCAAATCCGCAATAACCAAAGTATGACAAAGACGGCCCTAACAAACAATCTTATGAAAACCATTCCAAGCCACAGGAAAAGAAGGGTCACGGGAAGACAAAGAAGGACACCAGAAAATGGTGCAATTTCCAAAAAATCCCCTGGCACAACACCGATGAATGTCGCTCAAAACAATCATTGGTGGCCGATATCAAAGACAAGGAGTTGAACCCTGATTCTGAATATGATTCTGAAAATACTAGTAAAAGACAGATCATCGACATAGACCCCACTGTTATTTTCATGACCACAACAATTCAACCAGAAGAACCAACAGATCATGAAGAGGGGGAGCGCCTTTTTCATTCACAGATGTGGGTGAAGGGGACCCCGCTGCATTTTATTGTTGATAGCGAAAGCTAGAAGAACCTCATCTTAGCAGAGGTCGTCAAACAGTTGGGATTGTCAACAACACCACACCTGTAGCCATACAACATCCAGTGGCTTCGCCAAGGATGAGATCTTCGTGTCATCCAACAATGTCGATTTTCATACGGCATCCAGCCCTTCAAGGATGAGGTATTATGTGATGTTTCCCCATTGTATTTTTGTGATGTTCTCTTGGTCCAACCATATATGTGGAAGCGCCATGTTGTTTATGAGTCCCAACCCCGAAGTGTCATTGTTTCTCTTGGGGGTCATCTCTACAGAATACCAGAGGTAGTTCCGACTATTGTTTCACCTAAAAAGTGTCACGAGGAAGTATCTCATACTACAAAATTCAGCTTCTTCACAATCTGTTCAAAAGGTGAAAAAAAGGATATTGCAACCACTACAGCCTTGGGCCAAGCACCTTCTATCCAAAAAAACCAGGTTGACAAGATTGTAGCAAAGTGTAAATATTCCTTCTGCACAAAATAATATCATGTATTCAAATTTGTTAAAAAGGTCTTGTTGTCGCAAGAGTCGACTCTAGGTTGTAATAGAGCCAAGCCTTAGCACATTTTAAATGAAATAATAAATTATCACTAGGAACTTGACTTCGGTTTCATGTAAGTAAATTCTGAGATAACCACGAACCACTTTTGATTAGATGCTTCCCCTTCCAACCTGAGAGGGATCTCTCAAATATATGTCACGATAAGATATTCAATAAGATTAACAGTGGGCAGATCTGTGGGTAACATAAAGTTTTGAGGTTTTTAGGGTTGGTGGTTTGGACCGAGAGGTATTCCATTGGGCATGGAGTCAAATGATCAAGAAAATAATAATAGTTTTTCGACAATGGAAATCCATGGAACAGAGGCGAGGTATAATATTATTACAGAGAGAATGATTTATAAAAGTATGGCAGCAGAATAGAGAGAAAACATATCAAAATGCAAGGAGCACTTAGCAATGAGTGAATTCCAAGCATAAATCAATGGAAAGAGATGGTTGGGACAGTGCATCTATCCAAGGATGAATTATGAACCTTCATATCTCTACAATAAACAACCTATAACATGTCCTACAATAGAGCATCTAACAAACGGATGAATTCCATTACAAACACAGTCACAAATCGAGAAGAAAATGGAAATAAAACCAAGTGAAATGATGTGAAAATGAAGCAATTAGACATTCTCTGCAAACAACATCACAAGAATCTATGATATAGAACTAAAATGCCCTGCACTCTTTTATTAAACATGAAAATAAGTGCTACAGCCTAGGAGTACTACTCCTATNCCCCCCCCCTTTCACTTCTTCAAGAAGATACAATAATATAAGTCTTCCACCCTCTTTTGAATAACTGAAAAACGATTTGAATTACAAAATAAATCCGTCTAGAAATGAATAGGTATCTCATATAGGTATTGAGGTCTAAATCCACCCTAGGAGGTCAAATTTCCTCCCAACAGTTACCATCAATTTCGGAAACTTTCTGCCATAGAAAATGGGCCAAACTGCTGCAAAATGGGGTTGCGGTTATGGTTTTGTATCTCTCGAATCATGATATATGTGTATCAACTGAAATAGGATTTTGTGCATCTTTTTTTTCTGAGAAAAAACCTCTCTCAGTTCCCTGAGATCCGTTTCTATTTGCCCCAGATCTGTCTTTTACAAACATGTGTCAAAACAGGAAAATATGAGATCCAAAAATTAGGTCTCGGAGATGGATTTGATTCTCCCAATCTGTGACACCTGTAGGGAAAATGAGAGAGACTATTGATTTTTTATGTGTTAGGCAAAAACTCCTTCGACCGTTTCTCAAAATGATCCTCCAACCGCTCAGAATCATCATTTGAAAATGATGACTCAACACAGTAAAAAATGCCATATTTCTGAAAACGAACCTCACCTTTCGGGGGACTTTTGACTATCTTCCCAAGATCCAAATGAAATTCGGAAGACACCAATTGAAATATTAGGATATTTAGATGTCGATCGACTATTTGAGCGTGAAAAAAAACCTCTCCATGGCTGCGAAAACTGATTTTTTCTAAGGCAATTTATCCACTAAACAAAATATGTGATTTTGGCAGCTAACAGGCCGAAAACAGGGGTCTCTTAGCCACTAAAAGTCCTGGATTTTGACGGTTAATAGTGCGATTTCAGAGCGTCGTAATCCACTGGAAGTCCCAAAACCCCGATTTTGGGTTTCGGGTTTTGGGAAAATGGGCAGTGGTCAAAATATTTATGTCGACCAAACCCCCGACTGCCAAAACCCCGAAATGATGATGTGGCATTTATGTGAAACCCTATTATAGTGATTTTATTGTTGTTTATTTGCATTCTTTTTCGCGCCTACTTTTGAGCACTTCCTCCATGGCGCTTGAATGCTTGGTCTCGACCGATACACTTTCGGCAGCTAATGGCATATGAAACCTGAGATTTAAGCTACTGAAAGTCTGCACTTTCGGCAGCTAAACACTATAATTTTTTTCCTCCTAATCTACCGAAAGCCAAAATTTCAATATTTGTTCCAACAAGTCCAACCCTTCCAGCCACATGCTCGGGATAGCCTTCCACAAACTGAGCAGCGCGACGTCTCCAGCAAGGCAAGTACTAAGTAGCTCACTAAGATTCAGATTCAGTAAATGTTTTTTCCTCTCCCATGGGCACTCAAGGAAATGGAGAACATTTCTTCCTAAGGAGTGAGGATTGATCTAGGTGAATATCGATGGCCACCCACCTTTTCCAACTGGCTCAAAACAGTTTTCTGGCAATTTTGACAATTTACTATTTTTAGCAGTTTTTAACTTCCGGGGCCATTTTGAGGGCCTAAATGAAGGATTTCCGGGATAGATATTCTCAATGATATTCAAATGCATAATTGATCCCCAAAAATTAATCTCCTCGATGATAACTTTCCAACATGCTATCATACGCCTAAAATGGAGATCGTATGCAAAAGTTACAACCCCGGGAAGTTGATGTACTAACTTACCCAAATGGGGCCCACATGACTTTTGGAACTTCATCTCCTAGGGTTAGGTTTTTGGATGTCTAGGGTTTTTTTCATTCCTATTTATTGTAAAAATTCCTTCAGAGCCTCATTGTAATCATCTTCTGGCGAATGCGAGTAACCGTCACATCTCTTCTCGGAGATAACTTGCCACCATTCTAGTGAGTCTTTCACTCTGTATTTTTACAGTCTCTGTACATTTCTTTCATTAATAGAAATTGTGTATTACTGTATATCTGTGTTTATGGTTGCATCTATGATACATTTCTGTTATATTATTGGATATATGCGATATCTCTGTGCAATTCTTTATTATATCTCCACTCTCATTTCGTGCCAAAAATACATCTGGATCAATATCAGGTAGATAAATTCTTGATGAGTTTGGATTTCAGCAAGAGTTTTGTTGATCCAAACCTATATCATTACAGTGTTGATGACGAGAGCCTAATTTTGATGACTTATTCAAAAAGCCTTGTTGTTGGATACAAGTAATCCTTGACTTCTGAATTAGAGATGAAGAATATGAGTATGATGCACTACTTTTTGGGAAAAGAAGTATGACAGAGATAAGATTTTCCTAAGTTAAGAAAAATATACAGTGAAGATATTAAAGAAGTTCAAGTATGACAAAATGCGAAATCCATCGTGATGAATTTAAAAAGGAGAAGATTGATGATGATTCAGATGAGACTGATCTACAATTGATTGTATCACTGATGTATCTGGTTAACACCAAAATTGAGTCATACCATGCAGTGAATGTGCTTAGTCATTTCATGATTCAACCAAAATAGACCCACTAGACAATAGAAAAACATGAGGCACAGTTGGATATGGCCTGAGATATGCCTCCAGAGTGAACTTGAGTTTGCAGGATATGACGATTCAGATTAAGCAGAAAGTACAATGGACCAGAAAAGCACATCTGGTTGATGTTCTACCATGAAGTTTTCCATGATTTCTTGATGCAGCAGGAAACGAAATCTATGTGGCATTGAATACCACAAAAGCAAAGTATGTACTATTGAGTGTGCGAAGCAGTATGGCTTCACAAGCTTCTGACAGATTTACTTGATCATGAGATGGATCATATAATGATAACCAAGAGATGTGTATAAAGCTCCTTGAGAACCCAGTGTTTCTTGATGGATCGAAACATGATAAGATGAAATATTTTTATATCAGAGATATGATGCAGAGGAAAAAGCATACACATACAGTACCTTCCTACACTTGAGCAGATTGCAGACATCTTCACCAAACCAACTTGGTGAAGAATGTCTTCCTAGTTGAGAGGGAGTATTGATGACTCCAGCCAAGAAAAAACTCAAAGTACATATGTGTGAGACTTGGCATGATGAAGAATGACTCCCTAGTTGAGAGGGAGTGTTGATGATTAGATCTATGTGAGACATTCTCCAGCTTACAAACCTGTGAGATGTGGATCATTACACCTATGTGAGTCTTTCACCATCTTACAAACCTGAGAGAAATCCCCTAAGAAGGGTACATGGTTCCTACCTGAGACAGAGTTGGAACATAGAGATGACCTCCTCCATTCATATAGTTGAGAAGAACTCTAGATGATTATCCAGTGGGAAAGGTGATTTGTTGAGTTAGACATGCCTATGGCTAAGCACAAGGTGAACGTGTGAAATACCAAAGTGTTGGGTGCATCGTCATGAGAAAAGAAATGAATATGATGTGTTGGTCTCCTCTGAGAAGTAGATTTGATGAGAAACTCCAGATGATTCTCATGTGTGAGGCAGTGGGAAAGAAGATCTGTTGAGTGGACGTGCTTGTGGACGAGCACAAGTGAACGTGTGAAGATTTGGTTCTTCTATGTAATTTAGTGAGCCAAATATATGGGCATCCCTATGGATGTTCCCCTAGTGGATGAGCACTAGTGGGTGTATCAGATTCTTTTATATATTGATTAAGAGTCAGACATGCATGTAACCCTAATTGTAATGTAAAGGGTACAGATCGGCCCCACCTTAATGTGACTGGTAATTAATGTAAAAGATAATTAATCTGGTTAATATTAATTATATTATAAGATATTGAGGTCGGCCCTATTGTGCCAATAGAAACTTATGTTGACAGGTTTAGGTTAGTATAAGTAAAGGTAAATTCCCCATTGAGGAAACATATATTTCATGTGAGTTTGGAAATTTCAGAAACTACACTTCTTTGGGAAAAGTGTGTGTTGAGATTCAACAAGAATATCCTAGTGAAAATTATGCACCTACACTAGGATGGAGCCTCAGGCTATTTTTAGGTAGAAGTCTATTTTTAGATGATGAGCAAATTCTATTTATAGATGATGTCTATTTATAGATGGTGAGCGAATTCTATTTATAGATGTATGTCGACTATTATTATCCCTTAATAATAGTTGGACAATAAATATTAATCTATTCTCAATGGGCACTTGGAAATAATTAACTGAAGTGGCAAATCACTTAGCTATAGGAAATTCGAGTTCAAAGTTTGATTGGTGGGACATGCAAGTCGAATTAGTTGTAACTGAGTGATTCGAAGTTGTAACAGAGTTGAATGTGTAGTTATGTGAGTTGTGAAGTAGTTTAACTTAGTTAAGTGAGTTAATATCAGTTGTACTAGTTGTAACTGAACTTACACTAGTGAGAGATCAGTGAATTAATTATTAATTAATTCACAATCAGTGATCTCACATGTAACTGAAGATTTACCACTGTTAACTACATGCATGTCAGATCCAATGGAGACCCAGTTGAGATAACAAGTGAAAGGGACAGTTTGACTATCAATTGTGACATTAGTGAGCGCACTCATGCAACCACACACACATTGGATGTGTCCATGAGGAATGTGTAGCCTAGGAAACAAGATTTTGATTCATTGCAGGGATTTGCGCAGAGGAGGCAGGTTGTCTGGAAGCAGTGAATTGGCACATGAATTTGTCAATTTTTGTATGATAGTGTGAGACGATTGTATATTGTACTGAGAGCTCTTGGATTAGAGTTTTGTATGAGATTTTTTCATGATCCATGATATATACATAATATATGATAATGGGGTTTTTAGCTTTATGCTTTCCCAGTAAAACATCTGTGTTATGTGTGATTGATCTCTCTTCTTGATATTGCAATTGGCGATCTTGTTTTAAATTCCGAAAGAATTTTAGTAGAAGCGATTTTGTATTTAACGGTGGCATATAATTGTTAGATCAGGAGAATCCAGGAAATACATAATTTGTATTAAAATTTATACATGGTATCAGAGCGCAGAATATTGCAGAAGTTGAGTTTGTGATTGGATAGAATTCGAATTTGCAGAAAGACTTTATTGGTGCTACAGTTGATTCAAGATCGAAATGGATTTCAATGGCTTGAGGTTAGAGTATGCACTCGAGGGCAGCTCGAACTACATTTCTTGGAAGGAAAGGATGGAGGCAGTACTCGAAGACAATGGCTTGAAGGAATTCAATGACAAAGATGTTCCTAAGCTAGATGTTGCAGACGCTACAAATCTTGATGCATGGAAAAAGAAAGTGGCAAAGGCAAGGAGGATCCTATTGGAGGAAGTATGAGACCACATTGTCTCAAGCCTCCATGGGAAATTCACACCATATGCAATGTGGAAGACTTTGACGTATCTATTCCAAAAAAGAAGCGACCATAGGGAATTGGCACTCAAAGATAAACTCAGGAAGATCAAGGTGGAGAAGGGCGACTCCATTCCAAAATATCTCACGAAGTTTGTCCAATGTTGGGATGAGCTGGGGAGTGTAGGAATAACAGACGCTGATGATGATTTGGTGAGCTTGGCTCTCCTAAGACTTCCCAAGAGTTGGCACAGTTCTTAAGACTCTGTCAATGGAAGGGAAAAATTTCCATATTGGGAACGACTATAGTCGGATCTAGTGCAGGAGGAGTTCAGGCGAAACATCAGAGATGGATCTTCATCAAAGAATGATGATGAAGATGATTGTGCTTTGGATGCGAAGGCAAGGAAAGGGAAGGGGAAGAAATACCATTCAAAATCTGATTCTAAAGGAAAGAAGTTGGATTTGTCCAAAGTGAAGTGTTTTCATTGTCACGAACATGGGCATCTCGCTACTAGTTGTCCGCAGAAGAAGAAGAACAAGAAGTTTGTTGGAGTTGCAGCTGGTGAGGCCCTTGTCTCGCAATTTGAACTTGACTTCTCCTTGATTGCATGCATGGCATCAAGTTCATTGGGATTGGTGTGGTATTTGGATAGTGGCGCTTCCTTCCACATGACGGGAGATAAGGACCTTTTCAGTGACTTGGAGGAGAAAGATCTCAAAATGCATATAGAGATGGGTGATGATGGTCGATACAGTGCCACTGGAATTGGTACCATTACCTTTCAGAGGGAGTCAGGTAAACCATTTCAATTGAAATATGTTATGCATGTTCCAGGTCTGAAGAAAAACTTGGTCTCAGTTGCAATGTTGGAGGACAGAGGCTATGACGTTGTTTTCAGCGATGGAAAATATTTCCTGCGACATAAAACAATGGGTCAAGTCAAGAAGATAGGGATTCGAGTTAAGAATCTTTACAAGCTGGAGGTAGATGGTTGCGCTGCCATGATGGCCAAGGAAGAAAAAGTAGTGAGCCGAGATGAGGGCGAATTATGGAACAGGCGATTGGGCCATCTTCATCATGGAGCCTTGAAAATCATACAACAAATATCCATTGGACTTCCAACAAGAACACTTGCTTAGTTAGATCAGTGTAAGGGTTGCACCATGGGGAAGTATGTAAAGTCCACCTTTCATGAAAAGGAGAACTATGATTCGGTGATCCTGGAGAGAATTCACAAAGATGTGTGTGGACCATTCTCGATTGATTCAACAAAAAAACATAAGTATTATGTTATTTTTGTTGATGACTTTTCTCGTAAATGTTGGATCTTCTTCATGCAGAAGAATGATCAAACATTCTCAAAGTTCTGTGAGTTTAAAGCATTCGTGGAGAAATAGTCAGGGAAGCAAGTGAAGGCTCTGAGGAGCGATAATGGTGGAGAATACATCTCTAACGAATTCAAATACTTCTGCAGCAAAGAAGGAATTCAAAGAGAAATCATAGCGCCTCATAACCCACAACAAAATGGGGTTGCAGAGAGGAAGAACAGAACGATCGTGGGTGTAGCACGAGCGATGTTGCATGATCAAGGCCTACCAATGAATTTGTGGGAAGAAGCATGCAATACTTCGATTTATGTGCAAAACCGTTGTCCTCATAGAGTACTTGGAATGAGTACACCTGAAGAATCTTTCACTGGTAAGAAACCTGATGTTTCTCATTTTAAGATTTTTGGCTCATTTGTTTATGTGCATGTGACCAAGAACGCTAGGAAGAAGCTAGAGCTGACTACTGAAGTTGGGATATTTGTGGGGTACACAGAAACACCCCATAATTATCATGTGTATTTTCCTAACAGTAATATGATTGTTATGCGACGAGATATAAAATTCAATGAGGGGAAATCTGTGTGGTTGTCGCTTGAGAGGGAGATAGACTTTCATGTAGAGGAGGAACAGTTGGTTCCCAAAGATGAGTCTCAAGATGTGGATCAGCCACATGAGGAGGTTCATGGAGTGGAGGAAGCCACTCATGCAGAGCCATCCATAATAAATGGAAAAAATCGCACCACGGAAGCTGATAGATTGAGACTAGATGTTGCACAGAATGTAGGAGCCCCTACTTCACAGCGCAGACAGAGACAGTCTCCTGATCGATTTACTGTATATATGGATCTCATGAGAAAATGTATTGTGAATGGATCATCTTCCTTTCAGGAAGCAGTGCAGGATCCCACTTGGGTTTATGCAATGGTGGAGGAGTATGACTCCATTGTCAAAACCAATGCATGGGAAACTGTCCCAACATCGGTTGACAAATCAGTGGTAGGTTCAAGATGGATCTACAAGGGTAAGATTTTAATCATTGTTCTTTATGTTGATGATTTAATACTGACTGGTGATGAGCAATTGATACACTCATGCAAGGAGGACCTTGCAAAGGAGTTCGATATGAAGGATATGGGCCTCCTTCATTATTTCCTTGGATTGGAAATATGGCAGTGAGATGGTGAACTTTTTTTTTCTCAAGGAAAGTATGCAAGGGAGATACTGGGTAAGTTTCACATGGAGGGATGAAAACCCATGGATACTCCTCTTCCAGAAAACTGGAGGAAAGAGGATGCTACTTCTGAAGAGGTAGTGGATGGTACTATCTATCGACAGTTAATGGGTTTGCTAATGTATCTAGTGAACACGAGACCACACATTTTCTATTCTTTTAACTAGTTGAGTCAAGCGATGGTTAAGCCTACCAAGCTCTTTTGGAAGGCAGGAAAGAATGTCCTAAGATACCTGAGGGGCACATCTAAGTATGCCTTATGGTACAGACAGACGGATGAGGTGAAGTTGCATGGCTTCACAGATGCAGATTGGGCGGGCAGCCCAACGAACAGAAAGAGTACATTAGGGGGGATCTTTAGTATCAGATCTACAGTTGTTTCTTGGTACAACAGGAAACAGAGATCAATGGCACTTAGTTCAACGGAAGCAGAATACATGGAAGCGATTCAAGCTACATGTGAGGCTATATGGATGAGAAAGATCTTGGTTGGTTTGTTTGGTTCTCATTTAGATCCGACCATGATTCAGTGTGATCATCAGAGTTTCATTAAACTCTCTATTAATCTTGTGTTTCATGATAGATCTAAGCATGTAGATATATGGTATCATCATATCAAATATTGTGTGCAACGAAATATCGTGTTTCTTCAATACATTCCTACAGAAGATCATGATGCAGACATTCTGACGAAGGCCCTCACCAGGAGAAAATTTGAATACCATAGAGACAAGGTCGGGGTGAAGGATAATCCCTTTCTTATTGAGAGGTACTATTGAGATTCAACAAGAAGATCCTAGTGAAAATTATGCACCTACACTAGGATGGAGCCTCTGGCTATTTTTAGGTGGAAGTCTATTTTTAGATGATGAGAAAATTCTATTTATAGATGATGTCTATTTATAGATGTATGTCGACTATTATTATCCCTTAATAATAGTTGGACAATAAATATTAAGGTGTTCTCAATGAGCACTTGGAAATAGTTAACTAAAGTGGAAAATCAATTAGCTATAGGAAATTTGAGTTCAAAGGTTGATTGGTGGGACATGCAAGTCGAATTAGTTGTAACAGAGTTGGATGTGTAGTTATGTGAGTTGTGAAGTAGTTTAACTTAGTTAAGTGAGTTAAGCTCAGTTGTACTAGTTGTAACTGAACTTACACTAGTGAGAGATCAGTGAATTAATTATTAATTAATTCACAATCAATGATCTCACATGCAACTGAAGATTTATCACTGTTAACTACATGCATGTTAGATCCAGTGGAGACCCAGTTGAGATAACAGATGAAAGGGATAGTTTGAATATCACTTGTGACATTAGTGAGTGCACTCATGCAACCACACACACATTGGATGTGCCCGTGAGGAATGCGTAGCCTAGGCAAGAGGATTTTGATTCATTGTAGGGAATTCCATTAGCAAGGATTTGCGCAGAGGAGGCAGGTTGTCTAGAAGCAGAAAATTGGCACATGAATTTGTCAATTTTCGTATGACAGTGTGAGACGATTTTATATTGTACTAAGATCTTTTGGATTAGATTTTTGTATGAGATTGTTTCATGATCCATGATATATACATAATATATGATAGTGGGGTTTTTAGATTTATGCTTTCTCGGTAAAACATATGTGTTATGTGTGATTGATCTCTCTTCTTGATATTGCAATTGACGATCATGTTTTAAATTCCGCAAGAATTTTAGTAGAAGAGATTTTGTATTTAACAGTGGCATATAATTGATAGATCAGGAGAATCTACGCAATACATAATTTGTATTAAAATTTCTACAGTGTGCACCTCTCTTGGGCACTAGAGTTCTAGGGTCTGAGCATCCTCTTGTGTGCTAGGGTTTATCTTGGTGGTGAAGGTATCTCTCTTGAGGAATATAGCAAAGGATTTGGTTGGGTTTTCTTCCCTTGTTGAGAAGGGTTTTCCAAGATACTTCTTGTGTTCTTGTGCATAGTGCTTCTTCTTGTGATCTTGCTTGCTACAACATTTATGGTTATGGTTAAATGCTAAAAATGAAATGAAATTCATGCTTAACCTAGCTTATTGAAAACTCAACACATGCAAGAGTCATATGAGCTACATTGGAAGGCTGCAAAGTGTATCCTTCGATACGTATAGGGCACCATCTCCTTTAGGATTCACTATGCAAGAGACTCTACATTGGACCTCATTAGGTTCGTTCATTCTGATAAGGCTGGTGACAACATTAATCGCAAGTCCACATCTAGTTACTCACTCAATCTGGGTTCTGGGCCCATCTGTTGGTCGAGCAAGAAGCAGGCAGTTATTTCTCTATATTCAACCAAGGAAGAGTGTAGAGGGGTAGTTAACATAACCATTTAGGATATGTGGCTACAACATTTTCTCACTGAGTTTGGAACTCAGTTTCATTGGTCGATCGTCATCTGGTGTGAAAACTAGAGCACTCTGAAGTTATGTAGAGATCTAGTTCAAAGGCAATGGACGAAACACATTGAGATCCACATGCACTACATATGGGACTTATTACACGAGGGGATCATTGACCTGCAATTTTTTCCTTCAACAAAATAGAATGCAGACATCTTCACCGAGACCTTCATTGATCAAAAGTTTCATTATCTGCGCAGTCGTCTTAGAGTGAAGGACACAGTTTCTTAGAAACTATCATTTCTTTTTTTTACATACATTGTACTTTGAGGGGAGGGGTTTCCATGAGGTTTTCCCTGTTTCCTCTATTATTTCAATGTATATTGTTTTTTTGGGTACCTAACATGGCCTCATTGTCGGGACCCATTCTTTATTTTCACCATAGTGATGTTCAAGGGGGGTGTTGGAGATACTTCACACACACCTAGGATTTCTTTTTCCTAAGGTTTTCCCTATGTTAATTAGTCATTATCGAATCTCCTATAGTTTAGGGAGAATATTCATTTTCCTATATTCTAGGAGAATATTCTCTTCAGTTCACACTTCAGTTTGATCAGTTGAGTGGAGTCTTAATGCCACATTGGTTTCATTCCCATGCATCATTGGGATCGTCACCTGCTAATGTGCATTATCCTCGGGATTATTACCAAACTAGCACATTACTCATGATTCCCTGATCTCCTCAGTTATTGGGATTAGTCAGTTAACTGAAGACTGAGAGACTAGTTAACTCAAACTAGGTGGAAATTTACTCCTGTAACTGTCGATGTGTGTCCAGATAACTCTAGACCACCATTATGGTGCATTGGCTTCTCCTCTAGTGCACATTAGTTAAGTTATACAGCGTATATCATGTGTAAATTATCATTCATTCATTTGGTTAATGAAAATTCTTTTATTCTCACTCTCTTGTTTCTGTCTTTTCTCATTTCTTTGCAACTATGTATGTATTTTTGCTAGATAGATATTATCTATGCAGGTTCATCCACATTTACAATATCTTCCACTAACAGAGCTTATTTTTTCCTCTTCTTCAATTCGGGAGGCCCTGACCCATTTTGTTGTTTTCCCATTATTCAGCAAACATTGTTGGAGAAACTGCGAATAATACACAATGGAGCACACACACAAGTCTAGGAAATAAGATCAAGGACTTCATCAAACAAGTTCAGAAGAAGCAAATTTTTGTGCTTCGTACCCATATTTTGTGTTCTTTGATTGTGGTTGGTTTTTTGCTTGATTTTGTTAATAGATCATTTATCTGACTTGACTACAGTAAGTAGGAACTATAAAATTTTATTTTTCTTTAAAGATAGAGTGCACCACCAATTTTTCACCTTTGTTCAAAATCTAGGGAACATTGTGTGCACCAGATCATCATAGTCTTGTAGCATTCCCATTGTACATCAAATTTATTGGCCTTTTTGTGGAATTTAATGCACAACATACTCCTATTTTATAGTATCAAACGAACTGGACCAAATATGCCATCTTTTTCCTTGCAATTCAGTGTGCACCAAATCAGTTTTTTGCTTTCTTGGTATAACAAATTCTGTAGTCTAAACTTCTACGTTTTGGCTTTTTTCCCATGTTTTTTCTGTTTAAATTTTTCTAGAATACGGTGAGAAATTGTTGGATCTGCAGTTTGAGTGGCTAAGTCTATGTAATCCGAGTGCCTAAGGGTTTTTTCAGTATGCTGAATCCATTTATGTATTCATAAATGCAATTTAAACAATAAAAAATTATGGTTTCGTCGAAATTTATATCACCGGATTTCGACGAATAAGGCCAAAACGTAGAACATTTAGACAACGCCTATAACAAACAGATCATATTCTTCCTCCAACAACTTGAGTGAACCAAAAACTCCCTCTGCTTCCCTACAATATTTTATGTGCACTGTTACCCCTCATGTCAACATGAGTGGTAAAAGGTCATCGGTGGTGTGATTCTAGATTTCAAAAGGTTGGAGTGATTCTAGCTTTCAAAAGGTTGAATCGATAGTGGAGGTTGCTTCAGGGGTATATCTTTGTCTTCACATATCTTCATCATGGTGGTCACCTAGTCACTTTCACTTAGTTTTTTATGGTTGTTCTCTAACATGGTGATGCATTTAACTAGTTCTATTCATATTCATGTCATTTCCATAGTTTTACCTAGGTAAATTGTTTATTGCAACCATATTATAACTTTGCCTATGTAAAATCCACTTCCTACATACATTTTCACCACTTCTCACCATTTTACCTAGGTGATTTATGCTTCACATTTTATCTTAACATTTTCTCTAGGAAAAGCCCTTAATTACACATGCATTCCACTTAATTCCATCTCATAGGAGGCACATCGCATAGTTAGCTTAAAATTTTTAAGTTTTACCTTATAATAACTTCTCAGTTCTTATATTTTCACTTTTTCCAGTGGGAACACACCTAACTAGTTTATGATATTTTAATTAAAAATTTAAAATCATAAACCTTAAGGTTAAGTGTCTAAGTATTAGTCTACTAGCACTTTATTGTTCTAATTCTTCATTAAGACCTTTTCCCTAACTTTCATTTTCTAATTGGTCACTAGGAGTTATAATTTAAAGTCCATGTGGTACACATGAGACTAGGAACTCCCTCTTTTAACATGTATTGAAGTGAATACTAGCCTATTAATACTTAAATGTTATAATTGTCCATTGAGGCCTAACTCTCTAATTTTTATTCCTAAAATCACTAGGGAACATAACCTTATGTCCATGGGGCACACAACTTAAGTTAATACTTCTCCCTTTGGCACATATGTTGAGGCAAACACACATGACAAATATCCAATTCCCAATAGCCTCATAATATCCTTGTTCATGTGTCTCCATGGTGTAGAGAATTCGGTGAGGGAGTGGGTTGTTAAGGCACTTCGTAAGTGAAGTCATCATTTCGAAACCTCTGGGGACACCTCAAATCCAACCATGTTAAGGGCTTGTGCAGTCTAGGCTAATTGCGATCCCCGGGTGATTTTGATGGCTTAGATGCCCCTGGGTCATGGCATCTCAGCCACAAGACAATCCCGCAAGTCAGGAATATTTAGCTAACAATATATATATATATATATATATATATATATATATATATATATCCTTGTGTTGAAATGTACACTTGACACTGAGAGGGGGGGTTGAATCAGTGTCTGAAACTTTTGGCTACTTTTCACACTTTCATAGATTAACTGAATTAATTGAATAAGATATGCAGTTCAATTAATCATTCATAAACATCTAAAACACAAATTGTATGAAGTAGATATAATATATTTCTTTTATTTATTTAACTTGTATAAATACATATAAAATCAATCCTTTAATATCTTTGATTTCAACTGAATATGAGACATCCAACTCTCTGATACAAGACCCATCTTGTACTTCTCAGATCCAACTGAGAAATGAGGAATCCGACCCTCATAACAAGTCTCATCTTGTTGATCTCATATCCAACTGAGATGTGAGGAATCCAACCCTCATAACAAGACTCATCTTGTAAACAAGCACCAACCTGGTAGAATGAACTTCCATACAATCTATTATATATAAATATATTTAATCCACCAAGATACTCTCTTCTCACCATTTTTTCTTGTTCATATAATCTTCCATCTGGTGTGAATTTGAAACATTGTGTCTTTTGATATTGAACCATTGTACCTTTTCATTTAAATGATAATATTAAACTTCAAATAATATCATTTTTCCTTTTTATTCTTTATTCATAATGTTCATGATTTAACTCTCTTTTAATCATGATTGTGTATCGGTTCATTTTGTCCTCATAAGTTGATCATAGATAAGGATCGACTCATTATATCATTCCCATGCTTTTGTTGTGTCCTCAATTCGCCAATAGATCATATTCAAGCTTTTACTGATTCATTGTATTGTTATGGTGTTAATTCTCTATCGAATTACTCTACCAACCTTGAGTTGTTTACAAAAATGAAATATGTATGAGGCGCTTCCTTCAACCCAATGTTCAAATGACTATGATCTCAAAAGCAAGGGCTTATCCATTTAAGTGTTTCTTCCTAGCACTTTATTGTTCCTCCCTTATTCTTCTACGTGGGACCGTATTCAAGCGTCTAAGGGCTTATGACTTCTATCCCCTTTAGATTCTTTACCTTATCACGTGATCGGTGCTAGAACCATGTTCTCCAATACTTCGTCCTTTGAGACTTCGGTATTTTGCAGTCATTCAATCCTCCTGGAGTATATTTCTCTGAAGTGCGTATATTGTATTCACTAGTAGATTAGACGGTCAATATTAATATTTCGTTGGATGGATGATCCTAGCTTATCCAGAGGCTTCAAACAAATCGACAGTCATGACTTAATCTGCAGTTGAGTGGATGATTCTCGTTCACTTCGGGATTTCTATATGACCACAAACGGTGGTCAGCTGTTAAGCCAAACATGTGCTTAATCACTTATCAAAATCAACGATCGTGTTTTAATTAGACGTTGAGATGGATGTCTATTATTTACTCTGGAACTTCGAAGATTCAGGACTCCGGGATATTCAAACTCTGAGATAGTTCAATCCCTCCGGACTGATTACCTATCAAATAAGTCATAAAACGGTGATGACCGCTTGATGTCGCTTAAAACCTTCGCTTATGATATCCTTCCACTATGCTTGATCAATGGTTGAGAACACTCCTGAAGTAGATCAACAGTTAGCATCACTTCGATATTTACACTTACTCTATCCTTCCACTGTACTTGATCAATGGTTGATAATTCTTTCAAATTAGATCAACGATTAATGTTACTTCGTGATTCCAGCCTTTAGCAATTAGTTGATAACACAAGCTTGGATATCCCCGAAATCAGTAATCCTAGAGTGACGTGGTTTGTGACATCACTTTTGACGTGGCACTGACTGAGTGGTTGCCACGTGTCACCTAGATTCATTACTTTCGTATACCTAAAGTGTCAATTGGACCTTGACACTTTTTACCATCTGATTGTGCCACATGTCCTACTGGTGTGGTCCTGTTGTCGTGGATATTGCAACGACCCTCAGTACTTAGGCTATCCTTCCACATGGATGGTCCATATCATTTCGGCCTTAGGGACTTCGGGTTATTCACTTTTTCCCACTTCCCAATTCTCCCAGAGTGAGATTCCCCGAAGAATAAACCTTGAGTAACTTGACTTCATCTAACGATACTTCTTTAACTCGAGAATCTTAACATGATCCAACAGTTGTTAGGAATTTAGTTATTCAGGATCTCGGGCCTTTGGCCTTGCTTATCCTATACTTCCTCTTTACTAGATCCAACAGTCGGGATATTTCCTGAAGTGTTCCTTAGATCAGACGACTGGTGTTTCTTTGTGAATTCGGGCTTTGGTAATTCTGGTTCAATTCGAACTCCTTTTCACTGAAGTGGTGTTGACGGGCGAAATTGATCGTCCGTCAACTGGAAGAGCGAGTTTGGTCTAGGGTTGTCTAAATAACCCAAGTCGTTTGGTGTAACTCATTCTGACAGGTTTAATGGCTCTGTTAGCCAATCTAATAATCCTAAAAGAAACGAATAAAAGAGAGAAATAACTAACTAATTACTAAACACACTATATATATGTACATATATTCAAATGTAACTATAGTAGTTGTATTTAAGCAGAAGATATACAAGTCTCGTTTATTTACATGATTTACAAGATGCAAGTTTTAATCGAAACTTACAAAAATCGATGTGAAAAATGATTGCTTCTAGGAAGCAGATAAATAAAGCACATAAAAATATTTATTGTTTTTCTTTTATAAATTTAAAGAATCTTGCAAAAAAAGTTAATGAAACATGAACATGTGAATAGTCAAAGTTGAACCATACATTCTAGTTTTAATGATATGTAAATGAAAGAAAAATACAAAGAAGCTATCGTGTCAGTGAATTAGTGAGGCGTATCCAAGCATTAGTGAGGTGTATCCAAGCATCTGCATGAGTGGTGAACATCCAACTGCCATGTCCAAGAGAGAAATATGCAATGAACCTTATGACTGTTCTAAATAAATTCAGAACATGTATTGGTAGCTTAGGTTTTAATGACAGAAAATGAAACACAAACATAAACCTGTGATCTCATAATTATACATGATTATAGAAAGATAAATCTGGAAGCAATCTATGCATTTTATCATTCAATTTAAAACTCAAAGATAAATCTCATTATTTAAATCGAAGATATAATCACAACATTTGTATTTTGATGAAGCAAATGATAGATGGTATTTATAATATAAAC